>JBAIAA010000635.1:1200000-1507650 GCA_037893245.1 Crossaster papposus | reverse complement strand
TTATGCAAAAAGTCCAAAGCCCTCTAAATTAATTGATAAGGGGTTAGCCTTGCATTTGTAATGCAAATTAGGTCAAAATATGTTAATTATGCTAAAGGTCTCCAATGTCCCTAAATTATTTTATAAGGGGTTAGCCTTGCATTTCTAAACAAATTAGGTCAAAATATGTTAATTATGCAAAAAAGGTCTAAAGCCATGGTAAATTAATTGATAAGGGGTTAGCCTTGCATTTGTATGCAAATTAGGTCAAAATTGGTTAATTATGCAAAAATATGATTTTATAGAAAATGTCTCCAATGTCTCCTAAATAATTTTATAAGGGGTTAGCCTAGTATTTGTAAACAAATTAGCTCAAAATATGTTAATTATGCAAAAAAGTCCAAAGCCCTCTAAATTTATTGATAAGGGGTTAGCCTTGCATTTGTATGCAAATTAGGTCAAAATATGTTAATTACGCTAAAGGTCTCCAATGTCCGCTAAATTATTTTATAAGGGGTTAGCCTTGCATTTGTAAACAAATTAGGTCAAAATATGTTAATTATGCAAAAAAGGTCCAAAGCCATCTAAATTAATTGATAAGGGGTTAGCCTTGCATTGTATGCAAATTAGGTCAAAATATGTTAATTATGCTAAAGGTCTCCAATGTCCCCTAAATTATTTTATAAGGGGTTAGCCTAGCATTTGTATGCAAATTAGGTCCAAATAATGTTAATTATGCTAAGGTTCCCAATGTCCCCTAATTATTTTATAAGGGGTTAGCCTTGCATTTTGTAAACAAATATGGTCAAAATATGTTAAATATGCAAAAAAGGTCCAAAGCCATCTAAATTATTTTATAAGGGGTTAGCCTTGCATTTGTATGCAAATTAGGTCAAAATATGTTAATTATGCAAAAATATGATTTTATAGAAAAATGTCTCCAATGTCCACTAAATAATTTTATAAGGGGTTAGCCTTGCATTTCTAAACAAATTAGGTCAAAATATGTTAATTATGCAAAAAAGGTCTAAAGCCATGTAAATTAATTGATAAGGGGTTAGCCTTGCATTTGTATGCAAATTAGGTCAAAATATGTTAATTATGCTAAAGGTCTCCAATGTCCCCTAAATTATTTTATAAGGGGTTAGCCTAGCATTTGTATGCAAATTAGGTCCAAATATGTTAATTATGCTAAAGGTCTCCAATGTCCCCTTAAATTATTTTATAAGGGGTTAGCCTTGCATTTGTAAACAAATTAGGTCAAAATATGTTAATTATGCAAAAAAGGTCCAAAGCCATCTAAATTAATTGATAAGGGGTTTAGCCTTGCATTTGTATGCAAATTAGGTCAAAATATGTTAATTAAGCTAAAGGTCTCCAATGTCCCCTAAATTATTTTATAAGGGGTTAGCCTAGCATTTGTATGCAAATTAGGTCAAATATGTTAATTATGCTAAAGGTCTCCAATGTCCCTTAAATTATTTTATAAGGGGTTAGCCTTGCATTTTTTATGCAAAGTAAGTCAACATATGATAATTATGCAAAGGAAGGTCCAAAGCCTCTAAATTAATTGATAAGGGGTTAGCCTTGCATTTGTATGCAAATTAGGTCAAAATATGTTAATTATGCTAAAGGTCTCCAATGTCCCCTAAATTATTTTATAAGGGTTAGCCTAGCATTTGTATGCAAATTAGGTCAAAATTGGTTAATTATGCTAAGGTCTCCAATGTCCCTTAAATTATTTTATAAGAGTACTAGGTCAAAAATACTAGTATTTGTATGCAAATTAGGTCAAAATATGTTAATTATGCAAAAAGTCCAAAGCCCTCTAAATTAATTGATAAGGGGTTAGCCTTGCATTTCTATGCAAATTAGGTCAAAATATGTTAATTATTCTAAGGTCTCCAATGTCCCCTAAATTATTTTATAAGGGTTAGCCTTGCATTTGTAAACAAATTAGGTCAAAATATGTTAATTATGCAAAAAAGGTCCAAAGCCCTCTAAATAATTGATAAGGGGTAGCCTTGCATTGTATGCAAATTAGGTCAAAATATGTTAATTATGCTAAAGGTCTCCAATGTCCCCTTAATTATTTTTATAAGGGGTTAGCCTTGCATTTCTAAACAAATTAGGTCAAAATATGTTAATTATGCAAAAAAGGTCTAAAGCCATGTAAATTAATTGATAAGGGGTTAGCCTTGCATTTGTATGCAAATTAGGTCAAAATATGTTAATTATGCTAAAGGTCTCCAATGTCCCCTAAATTATTTATAAGGGGTTAGCCTAGCATTTGTATGCAAATTAGGTCCAATATGTTAATTATGCTAAAGGTCTCCAATGTCCCCTAAATTATTTTTATAAGGTGTTAGCCTTGCATTTGTATGCAAATTAGGTCAAAATTTGTTAATTATGCAAAAATATAATTTTATAGAAAAATGTCTCCAATGTCTCCTAAATAATTTTATAAGGGGTTATCCTAGCATTTGTAAACAAATTAGCTCAAAATATGTTAATTATGCAAAAAAGTCCAAAGCCCTCTAAATTAATTGATAAGGGGTTAGCCTTGCATTTCTTTGCAAATTAGGTCAAAATATGTTAATTATGCTAAAGGTCTCCAATGTCCGCTAAATTATTTTATAAGGGGTTAGCCTAGCATTTGTATGCAAATTAGGTCCAAATATGTTTAATTATGCTAAAGGTCTCCAATGTCCCCTAAATTATTTTATAAGGGGTTAGCCCTAGCATTTGTATGCAAATTAGGTCAAAATATGTTAATTATGCTAAAGGTCTCAGATGTCCCATAAATTATTTTATAAGGGGTTAGCCTTGCATTTGTATGCAAATTAGGTCAAAATATGTTAATTATGCAAAAATATGATTTTATAGAAAAATGTCTCCAATGTCCACTAAATAATTTTATAAGGGTTAGCCTAGCATTTGTAAACAAATTAGGGTCAAAATATGTTAATTATGCAAAGAGTCCAAAGCCCTCTAAATTAATTGATAAGGGGTTAGCCTTGCATTTGTATGCAAATTAGGTCAAAATATGTTAATTATGCTAAAGGTCTCCAATGTCCCCTAAGTCATTTTTTAAGGGGTTAGCCTAGCATTTGTATGCAAATTAGGTCAAAATTTGTTAATTATGCTAAAGGTCTCCAATGTCCCCTAAATTATTTTATAAGGGGTTAGCCTAGCATTTGTAACAAATTAGGTCAAAATATGTTAATTATGCAAAAAAAGTCCAAAGCCCTCTAAATTAATTGAGAAGGGGTTAGCTTGCATTTGTATGCAAATTAGGTCAAAATATGTTTAATTATGCAAAAAAGGTCTCAAGCCATCTAAATTAATTGATAAGGGGTTAGCCTTGCATTTGTATGCAAATTAGGTCAAAATTGGTTAATTATGCAAAAATATAATTTTATAGAAAAATGTCTCCAATGTCTCCTAAATAATTTTATAAGGGGTTAGCCTAGCATTTGTAAACAAATTAGCTCAAAATATGTTAATTATGCAAAAAAGTCCAAAGCCCTCTAAATTAATTGATAAGGGGTTAGCCTTGCATTTGTATGCAAATTTAGGTCAAAATATGTTAATTATGCTAAAGGTCTCCAATGTCCGCTAAATTATTTTATAAGGGGTTAGCCTTGCATTTGTAAACAATTAGGTCAAAATATGTTAATTATGCAAAAAGGTCCAAAGCCATCTAAATTAATTGATAAGGGGTTAGCCTTGCATTTGTATGCAAATTAGGTCAAAATATGTTAATTATGCTAAAGGTCTCCAATGTCCCCTAAATTATTTTATAAGGGGTAGCCTAGCATTTGTATGCAAATTAGGTCCAAATATGTTAATTATGCTAAAGGTCTCCAATGTCCCCTAAATTATTTTATAAGGGGTTAGCCTTGCATTTGTAAACAAATTAGGTCAAAATATGTTAAATATGCAAAAAAGGTCCAAAGCCATCTAAATTATTTTATAAGGGGGTTAGCCTTGCATTTGTATGCAAATTAGGTCAAAATATGTTAATTATGCAAAAATATGATTTTATAGAAAAATGTCTTCAATATCCACTAAATAATTTTATAAGGGTTAGCCTAGCATTTGTAAACAAATTAGGTCAAAATATGTTAATTATGCAAAAAGTCCAAAGCCCTCTACATTAATTGATAAGGGGTTAGCCTTGCATTTGTATGCAAATTAGGTCAAAATATGTTAATTATGCTAAAGGTCTCCAATTTCCCCTAAATTATTTTATAAGGGGTTAGCCTTGCATTTCTAAACAAATTAGGTCAAAATATGTTAATTATGCAAAAAAGGTCTAAAGCCATGTAAATTAATTGATAAGGGGTTAGCCTTGCATTTGTATGCAAATTAGGTCAAAATATGTTAATTATGCTAAAGGTCTCCAATGTCCCCTAAATTATTTTTATAAGGGGTTAAGCCTAGCATTTGTATGCAAATTAGGTCCAAATATGTTAATTATGCTAAGGTCTCCAATGTCCCCTAAATTATTTTATAAGGGGTTAGCCTTGCATTTGTAAACAAATTAGGTCAAAATATGTTAATATGCAAAAAAGGTCCAAAGCCATCTAAAATTAATTGATAAGGGGTTTAGCCTTGCATTTGTATGCAAATTAGGTCAAAATATGTTATTATGCTAAAGGTCTCCAATGTCCCCTAAATTATTTTATAAGGGGTTAGCCTAGATTTTTGTATGCAAATTATGGTCAAAATTGGTTAATTATGCTAAAGGTCTCCAATGTCCCTTAATTATTTTATAAGAGTACTAGGTCAAAAATACTAGTATTTGTATGCAAATTAGGTCAAAATATGTTAATTATGCAAAAAGTCCAAAGCCCTCTAAATTAATTGATAAGGGGTTAGCCTTGCATTTGTATGCAAATTAGGTCAAAATATGTTAATTATGCTAAAGGTCTCCAATGTCCCCTAAATTATTTTATAAGGGGTTAGCCTTGCATTTCTAAACAAATTAGGTCAAAATATGTTAATTATGCAAAAAAGGTCTAAAGCCATGTAAATTAATTGATAAGGGGTTAGCCTTGCATTTGTATGCAAATTAGGTCAAAATATGTTAATTATGCTAAAGGTCTCCAATGTCCCCTAAATTATTTATAAGGGGTTAGCCTAGCATTTGTATGCAAATTAGGTCCAAATATGTTAATTATGCTAAAGGTCTCCAATGTCCCCTAAATTATTTTATAAGGGGTTAGCCTTGCATTTGTAAACAAATTAGGTCAAAATATGTTAATTATGCAAAAAAGGTCCAAAGCCATCTAAATTATTTTATAAGGGGTTAGCCTTGCATTTGTAAACAAATTAGGTCAAAATATGTTAATTATGCAAAAAAGGTCAAAGCCATCTAAATTAATTGATAAGGGGTTAGCCTTGCATTTGTATGCAAATTAGGTCAAAATATGTTAATTATGCTAAAGGTCTCCAATGTCCCCTAAATTATTTTATAAGGGGTTAGCCTAGCATTTGTATGCAAATTAGGTCCAAATATGTCAATTATGCTAAAGGTCTCCAATGTCCCCTAAATTATTTTATAAGGGGTTAGCCTTGCATTTGTAAACAAATTAGGTCAAAATATGTTAATTATGCAAAAAAGGTCCAAAGCCATCTAAATTATTTTATAAGGGGTTAGCCTTGCATTTGTATGCAAATTAGGTCAAAATATGTTAATTATGCAAAAATATGATTTTATAGAAAAATGTCCTCCAATGTCCACTAAATAATTTTATAAGGGTTAGCCTAGCATTGTAAACAAATTAGGTCAAAATATGTTAATTATGCAAAAAGTCCAAAGCCCTCTAAATTAATTGATAAGGGGTTAGCTTGCATTTGTATGCAAATTAGGTCAAAATATGTTAATTATGCTAAAGGTCTCCAATGTCCCCTAAATTATTTTATAAGGGGTTAGCCTTGCATTTCTAAACAAATTAGGTCAAAATATGTTAATTATGCAAAAAAGGTCTAAAGCCATGTAAATTAATTGATAAGGGGTTAGCCTTGCATTTGTATGCAAATTAGGTCAAAATTGGTTAATTATGCAAAAATATGATTTTATAGAAAAATGTCTCCAATGTCTCCTAAATAATTTTATAAGGGGTTAGCCTAGTATTTGTAAACAAATTAGCTCAAAATATGTTAATTATGCAAAAAAGTCCAAAGCCCTCTAAATTTATTGATAAGGGGTTAGCCTTGCATTTGTATGCAAATTAGGTCAAAATATGTTAATTACGCTAAAGGTCCTCCAATGTCCGCTAAATTATTTTATAAGGGGTTAGCCTTGCATTTGTAAACAAATTAGGTCAAAATATGTTAATTATGCAAAAAAGGTTCCAAAGCCATCTAAATTAATTGATAAGGGGTTAGCCTTGCATTTGTATGCAAATTAGGTCAAAATATGTTAATTATGCTAAAGGTTCTCCAATGTCCCCTAAATTATATTATAAGGGGTTAGCCTAGCATTTGTATGCAAATTAGGTCCAAATATGTTAATTATGCTAAAGGTCTCCAATGTCCCCTAAATTATTTTATAAGGGGTTAGCCTTGCATTTGTAAACAAAATTAGGTCAAAATATGGTTAAATATGCAAAAAAGGTCCAAAGCCATCTAAATTATTTTATAAGGGGTTAGCCTTGCATTTGTATGCAAATTAGGTCAAAATATGTTAATTATGCAAAAATATGATTTTATAGAAAAATGTCTCCAATGTCCACTAAATAATTTTATAAGGGGTTAGCCTTGCATTTCTAAACAAATTAGGTCAAAATATGTTAATTATGCAAAAAAGGTCTAAAGCCATGTAAATTAATTGATAAGGGGTTAGCCTTGCATTTGTATGCAAATTAGGTCAAAATATGTTAATTATGCTAAAGGTCTCCAATGTCCCCTAAATTATTTTATAAGGGGTTAGCCTAGCATTTGTATGCAAATTAGGTCCAAATATGTTAATTATGCTAAAGGTCTCCAATGTCCCCCTAAATTATTTTATAAGGGGTTAGCCTTGCATTTGTAAACAAATTAGGTCAAAATATGTTAATTATGCAAAAAAGGTCCAAAGCCATCTAAATTAATTGATAAGGGGTTAGCCTTGCATTTGTATGCAAATTAGGTCAAAATATGTTAATTAAGCTAAAGGTCTCCAATGTCCCCTAAAATTATTTTATAAGGGGTTAGCCTAGCATTTGTATGCAAATTAGGTCAAAATATTTTAATTATGCTAAAGGTCTCCAATGTCCCTTAAATTATTTTATAAGGGGTTAGCCTTGCATTTTTTATGCAAAGTAAGTCAACATATGATAATTATGCAAAGAAGGTCCAAAGCCCTCTAAATTAATTGATAAGGGGTTAGCCTTGCATTTGTATGCAAATTAGGTCAAAATATGTTAATTATGCTAAAGGTCTCCAATGTCCCCTAAATTATTTTATAAGGGGTTAGCCTTGCATTTCTAAACAAATTAGGTCAAAATATGTTATTATGCAAAAAAGGTCTAAAGCCATGTAAATTAATTGATAAGGGGTTAGCCTTGCATTTGTATGCAAATTAGGTCAAAATATGTTAATTATGCTAAAGGTCTCCAATGTCCCCTAAATTATTTTATAAGGGGTTAGCCTAGCATTTGTATGCAATTAGGTCCAAATATGTTTAATTATGCTAAAGGTCTCCAATGTCCCCTAAATTATTTTATAAGGGGTTAGCCTTGCATTTGTAAACAAATTAGGTCAAAATATGTTAATTATGCAAAAAAGGTCCAAAGCCATCTAAATTATTTTATAAGGGGTTAGCCTTGCATTTGTAAACAAATTAGGTCAAAATATGTTAATTATGCAAAAAAGGTCCAAAGCCATCTAAATTAATTGATAAGGGGTTAGCCTTGCATTTGTATGCAAATTAGGTCAAAATATGTTAATTATGCTAAAGGTCTCCAATGTCCCCTAAATTATTTTATAAGGGGTTAGCCTAGCATTTGTATGCAAATTAGGTCCAAATATGTTATTATGCTAAAGGTCTCCAATGTCCCCTAAATTATTTTATAAGGGTTAGCCTTGCATTTGTAAACAAATTAGGTCAAAATATGTTAATTATGCAAAAAAGGTCCAAAGCCATCTAAATTATTTTATAAGGGGTTAGCCCTTGCATTTGTATGCAAATTAGGTCAAAATATGTTAATTATGCAAAAATATGATTTTATAGAAAAATGTCTCCAATGTCCACTAAATAATTTTATAAGGGTTAGCCTAGCATTTGTAAACAAATTAGGTCAAAATATGTTAATTATGCAAAAAGTCCAAAGCCCTCTAAATTAATTGATAAGGGGTTAGCCTTGCATTTGTATGCAAATTAGGTCAAAATATGTTAATTATGCTAAAGGTCTCCAATGTCCCTAAATTATTTTATAAGGGGTTAGCCTTGCATTTCTAAACAAATTAGGTCAAAATATGTTAATTATGCTAAAAAAGGTCTAAAGCCATGTAAATTAATTGATAAGGGGTTAGCCTTGCATTTGTATGCAAATTAGGTCAAAATTGGTTAATTATGCAAAAATATGATTTTATAGAAAATGTCTCCAATGTCTCCTAAATAATTTTATAAGGGGTTAGCCTAGTATTTGTAAACAAATTAGCCTCAAAATATGTTTAATTATGCAAAAAAGTCCAAAGCCCTCTAAATTTATTGATAAGGGGTTACGCCTTGCATTTGTATGCAAATTAGGTCAAAATATGTTAATTACGCTAAAGGTCTCCAATGTCCGCTAAATTATTTTATAAGGGGTTAGCCTTGCATTTGTAAACAAATTAGGTCAAAATATGTTAATTATGCAAAAAAGGTCCAAAGCCATCTAAATTAATTGATAAGGGGTTAGCCTTGCATTTGTATGCAAATTAGGTCAAAATATGTTAATTATGCTAAAGGTCTCCAATGTCCCCTAATTATTTTATAAGGGGTTAGCCTAGCATTTGTATGCAAATTAGGTCCAAATATGTTAATTATGCTAAAGGTCTCCAATGTCCCCTAAATTATTTATAAGGGGTTAGCCTTGCATTTGTAAACAAATTAGGTCAAAATATGTTAAATATGCAAAAAAGGTCCAAAGCCATCTAAATTATTTTATAAGGGGTTAGCCTTGCATTTGTATGCAAATTAGGTCAAAATATGTTAATTATGCAAAAATATGATTTTTTAGAAAAATGTCTCCAATGTCCACTAAATAATTTTATAAGGGGTTAGCCTTGCATTTCTAAACAAATTAGGTCAAAATATGTTAATTATGCAAAAAAGGTCTAAAGCCATGTAAATTAATTGATAAGGGGTTAGCCCTTGCATTTGTATGCAAATTAGGTCAAAATATGTTAATTATGCTAAAGGTCTCCAATGTCCCCTAAATTATTTTATAAGGGGTTAGCCTAGCATTTGTATGCAAATTAGGTCCAAATATGTTAATTATGCTAAAGGTCTCCAATGTCCCCTAAATTATTTTATAAGGGGTTAGCCTTGCATTTGTAAACAAATTAGGTCAAAATATGTTAATTATGCAAAAAAGGTCCAAAGCCATCTAAATTAATTGATAAGGGGTTAGCCTTGCATTTGTATGCAAATTAGGTCAAAATATGTTAATTAAGCTAAAGGTCTCCAATGTCCCCTAAATTATTTTATAAGGGGTTAGCCTAGCATTTGTATGCAAATTAGGTCAAAATATGTTAATTATGCTAAAGGTCTCCAATGTCCCTTAAATTATTTTATAAGGGGTTAGCCTTGCATTTTTTATGCAAAGTAAGTCAACATATGATAATTATGCAAAGAAGGTCCAAAGCCCTCTAAATTAATTGATAAGGGGTTAGCCTTGCATTTGTATGCAAATTAGGTCAAAATATGTTAATTATGCTAAAGGTCTCCAATGTCCCCTAAATTATTTTATAAGGGGTTAGCCTAGCATTTGTATGCAAATTAGGTCAAAATTGGTTAATTATGCTAAAGGTCTCCAATGTCCCTTAAATTATTTTATAAGAGTACTAGGTCAAAAATACTAGTATTTGTATGCAAATTAGGTCAAAATATGTTAATTATGCAAAAAGTCCAAAGCCCTCTAAATTAATTGATAAGGGGTTAGCCTTGCATTTCTATGCAAATTAGGTCAAAATATGTTAATTATTCTAAAGGTCTCCAATGTCCCCTAAATTATTTTATAAAGGGTTAGCCTTGCATTTGTAAACAAATTAGGTCAAAATATGTTAATTATGCAAAAAAGGTCCAAAGCCCTCTAAATTAATTGATAAGGGGTTAGCCTTGCATTTGTATGCAAATTAGGTCAAAATATGTTAATTATGCTAAAGGTCTCCAATGTCCCCTAAATTATTTTATAAGGGGTTAGCCTTGCATTTCTAAACAAATTAGGTCAAAATATGTTAATTATGCAAAAAAGGTCTAAAGCCATGTAAATTAATTGATAAGGGGTTAGCCTTGCATTTGTATGCAAATTAGGTCAAAATATGTTAATTATGCTAAAGGTCTCCAATGTCCCCTAAATTATTTTATAAGGGGTTAGCCTAGCATTTGTATGCAAATTAGGTCCAAATATGTTAATTATGCTAAAGGTCTCCAATGTCCCCTAAATTATTTTATAAGGTGTTAGCCTTGCATTTGTATGCAAATTAGGTCAAAATTTGTTAATTATGCAAAAATATAATTTTATAGAAAAATGTCTCCAATGTCTCCTAAATAATTTTATAAGGGGTTATCCTAGCATTTGTAAACAAATTAGCTCAAAATATGTTAATTATGCAAAAAAGTCCAAAGCCCTCTAAATTAATTGATAAGGGGTTAGCCTTGCATTTCTATGCAAATTAGGTCA
Source organism: Crossaster papposus (assembly GCA_037893245.1). NCBI lineage: Eukaryota > Metazoa > Echinodermata > Asteroidea > Velatida > Solasteridae > Crossaster > Crossaster papposus. The sequence goes on along the minus strand of JBAIAA010000635.1, from coordinate 1,496,794 downwards.
AAATATGTTAATTATGCTAAAGGTCTCCAATGTCCGCTAAATTATTTTATAAGGGGTTAGCCTAGCATTTGTATGCAAATTAGGTCCAAATATGTTAATTATGCTAAAGGTCTCCAATGTCCCCTAAATTATTTTATAAGGGGTTAGCCTAGCATTTGTATGCAAATTAGGTCAAAATATGTTAATTATGCTAAAGGTCTCAGATGTCCCATAAATTATTTTATAAGGGGTTAGCCTTGCATTTGTATGCAAATTAGGTCAAAATATGTTAATTATGCAAAAATATGATTTTATAGAAAAATGTCTCCAATGTCCACTAAATAATTTTATAAGGGTTAGCCTAGCATTTGTAAACAAATTAGGTCAAAATATGTTAATTATGCAAAGAGTCCAAAGCCCTCTAAATTAATTGATAAGGGGTTAGCCTTGCATTTGTATGCAAATTAGGTCAAAATATGTTAATTATGCTAAAGGTCTCCAATGTCCCCTAAGTCATTTTTTAAGGGGTTAGCCTAGCATTTGTATGCAAATTAGGTCAAAATATGTTAATTATGCTAAAGGTCTCCAATGTCCCCTAAATTATTTTATAAGGGGTTAGCCTAGCATTTGTAAACAAATTAGGTCAAAATATGTTAATTATGCAAAAAAGTCCAAAGCCCTCTAAATTAATTGAGAAGGGGTTAGCCTTGCATTTGTATGCAAATTAGGTCAAAATATGTTAATTATGCAAAAAAGGTCTCAAGCCATCTAAATTAATTGATAAGGGGTTAGCCTTGCATTTGTATGCAAATTAGGTCAAAATTGGTTAATTATGCAAAAATATAATTTTATAGAAAAATGTCTCCAATGTCTCCTAAATAATTTTATAAGGGGTTAGCCTAGCATTTGTAAACAAATTAGCTCAAAATATGTTAATTATGCAAAAAAGTCCAAAGCCCTCTAAATTTATTGATAAGGGGTTAGCCTTGCATTTGTATGCAAATTAGGTCAAAATATGTTAATTACGCTAAAGGTCTCCAATGTCCGCTAAATTATTTTATAAGGGGTTAGCCTTGCATTTGTAAACAAATTAGGTCAAAATATGTTAATTATGCAAAAAAGGTCCAAAGCCATCTAAATTAATTGATAAGGGGTTAGCCTTGCATTTGTATGCAAATTAGGTCAAAATATGTTAATTATGCTAAAGGTCTCCAATGTCCCCTAAATTATTTTATAAGGGGTTAGCCTAGCATTTGTATGCAAATTAGGTCCAAATATGTTAATTATGCTAAAGGTCTCCAATGTCCCCTAAATTATTTTATAAGGGGTTAGCCTTGCATTTGTAAACAAATTAGGTCAAAATATGTTAAATATGCAAAAAAGGTCCAAAGCCATCTAAATTATTTTATAAGGGGTTAGCCTTGCATTTGTATGCAAATTAGGTCAAAATATGTTAATTATGCAAAAATATGATTTTATAGAAAAATGTCTCCAATGTCCACTAAATAATTTTATAAGGGGTTAGCCTTGCATTTCTAAACAAATTAGGTCAAAATATGTTAATTATGCAAAAAAGGTCTAAAGCCATGTAAATTAATTGATAAGGGGTTAGCCTTGCATTTGTATGCAAATTAGGTCAAAATATGTTAATTATGCTAAAGGTCTCCAATGTCCCCTAAATTATTTTATAAGGGGTTAGCCTAGCATTTGTATGCAAATTAGGTCCAAATATGTTAATTATGCTAAAGGTCTCCAATGTCCCCTAAATTATTTTATAAGGGGTTAGCCTTGCATTTGTAAACAAATTAGGTCAAAATATGTTAATTATGCAAAAAAGGTCCAAAGCCATCTAAATTAATTGATAAGGGGTTAGCCTTGCATTTGTATGCAAATTAGGTCAAAATATGTTAATTAAGCTAAAGGTCTCCAATGTCCCCTAAATTATTTTATAAGGGGTTAGCCTAGCATTTGTATGCAAATTAGGTCAAAATATGTTAATTATGCTAAAGGTCTCCAATGTCCCTTAAATTATTTTATAAGGGGTTAGCCTTGCATTTTTTATGCAAAGTAAGTCAACATATGATAATTATGCAAAGAAGGTCCAAAGCCCTCTAAATTAATTGATAAGGGGTTAGCCTTGCATTTGTATGCAAATTAGGTCAAAATATGTTAATTATGCTAAAGGTCTCCAATGTCCCCTAAATTATTTTATAAGGGGTTAGCCTAGCATTTGTATGCAAATTAGGTCAAAATTGGTTAATTATGCTAAAGGTCTCCAATGTCCCTTAAATTATTTTATAAGAGTACTAGGTCAAAAATACTAGTATTTGTATGCAAATTAGGTCAAAATATGTTAATTATGCAAAAAGTCCAAAGCCCTCTAAATTAATTGATAAGGGGTTAGCCTTGCATTTCTATGCAAATTAGGTCAAAATATGTTAATTATTCTAAAGGTCTCCAATGTCCCCTAAATTATTTTATAAAGGGTTAGCCTTGCATTTGTAAACAAATTAGGTCAAAATATGTTAATTATGCAAAAAAGGTCCAAAGCCCTCTAAATTAATTGATAAGGGGTTAGCCTTGCATTTGTATGCAAATTAGGTCAAAATATGTTAATTATGCTAAAGGTCTCCAATGTCCCCTAAATTATTTTATAAGGGGTTAGCCTTGCATTTCTAAACAAATTAGGTCAAAATATGTTAATTATGCAAAAAAGGTCTAAAGCCATGTAAATTAATTGATAAGGGGTTAGCCTTGCATTTGTATGCAAATTAGGTCAAAATATGTTAATTATGCTAAAGGTCTCCAATGTCCCCTAAATTATTTTATAAGGGGTTAGCCTAGCATTTGTATGCAAATTAGGTCCAAATATGTTAATTATGCTAAAGGTCTCCAATGTCCCCTAAATTATTTTATAAGGTGTTAGCCTTGCATTTGTATGCAAATTAGGTCAAAATTTGTTAATTATGCAAAAATATAATTTTATAGAAAAATGTCTCCAATGTCTCCTAAATAATTTTATAAGGGGTTATCCTAGCATTTGTAAACAAATTAGCTCAAAATATGTTAATTATGCAAAAAAGTCCAAAGCCCTCTAAATTAATTGATAAGGGGTTAGCCTTGCATTTCTATGCAAATTAGGTCAAAATATGTAATTATGCTAAAGGTCTCCAATGTCCGCTAAATTATTTTATAAGGGGTTAGCCTAGCATTTGTATGCAAATTAGGTCCAAATATGTTAATTATGCTAAAGGTCTCCAATGTCCCCTAAATTATTTATAAGGGGTTAGCCTAGCATTTGTATGCAAATTAGGTCAAAATATGTTAATTATGCTAAAGGTCTCAGATGTCCCATAAATTATTTTATAAGGGGTTAGCCTTGCATTTGTATGCAAATTAGGTCAAAATATGTTTAATTATGCAAAAATATGATTTTATAGAAAAATGTCTCCAATGTCCACTAAATAATTTTATAAGGGTTAGCCTAGCATTTGTAAACAAATTAGGTCAAAAATATGTTAATTATGCAAAGAGTCCAAAGCCCTCTAAATTAATTGATAAGGGGTTAGCCTTGCATTTGTATGCAAATAGGTCAAAATATGTTAATTATGCTAAAGGTCTCCAATGTCCCCCTAAGTCATTTTTTTAAGGGGTTAGCCTAGCATTTGTATGCAAATTAGGTCAAAATATGTTAATTATGCTAAAGGTCTCCAATGTCACCTAAATTATTTTATAAGGGGTTAGCCTAGCATTTGTAAACAAATTAGGTCAAAATATGTTAATTATGCAAAAAAAGTCCAAAGCCCTCTAATTAATTGAGAAGGGGTTAGCCTTGCATTTGTATGCAAATTAGGTCAAAATATGTTAATTATGCAAAAAAGGTCTCAAGCCATCTAAATTAATTGATAAGGGGTAGCCTTGCATTTGTATGCAAATTAGGTCAAAATTGGTTAATTATGCAAAAATATAATTTTTATAGAAGAAATGTCTCCAATGTCTCCTAAATAATTTTATAAGGGGTTAGCCTAGCATTTGTAAACAGATAGCTCAAAATATGGTTAATTATGCAAAAAAGTCCAAAGCCTCTAAATTAATTGATAAGGGGTTAGGCTTGCATTTGTATGCAAATTAGGTCAAAATATGTTAATTATGCTAAGAGTCCTCCAATGTCCGCTAAATTGATTTTATAAGGGGTTAGCCTTGCTTTTGTAACAAATTAGGTCAAAATATGTTAATTATGCAAAAAAGGTCCAAAGCCGATCTAAGATTAATTGATAAGGGGTTAGCCTTGCATTTGTATGCAAATTTGTCAAAATATGTTAATTATGCTAAAGGTCTCCAATGTCCCCTAAATTATTTTATAAGGGGTTAGCCTAGCATTTGTATGCAAATTAGGTCCAAATATGTTAATTATGCTAAAGGTCTCCATTGTCCCCTAAATTATTTTATAAGGGTTAGCCTTGCATTTGTAAACAAATAGGTCAAAATATGTTAAATATGCAAAAAAGGTCCAAAGCCATCTAGAATTATTTTATAAGGAGTTAGCCTTGGCATTTGTATGCAAATTAGGTCAAATATGTTAATTATGCAAAAATTATGATTTTATAGAAAAATGTCTTCAATATCCACTAAATAATTTTATAAGGGTTAGCCTAGCATTTGTAAACAATTAGGTCAAAATATGTTAATTATGCAAAAAGTCCAAAGCCCTCTAAATTAATTGATAAGGGGGTTAGCCTTGCATTTGTATGCAAATTAGGTCAAAATATGTTAATTATGCTAAAGGTCTCCCAATTTCCCCTAAATTATTTTATAAGGGGTTAGCCTTGCATTTCTAAACAAATTAGGTCAAATATGTTAATTATGCAAAAAAGGTCTAAAGCCATGTAAATTAATTGATAAGGGGTTAGCCTTGCATTTGTATGCAAATTAGGTCAAAATATGTTAATTATGCTAAAGGTCTCCAATGTCCCCTAAATTATTTTATAAGGGGTTAGCCTAGGCATTTGTATGCAAATTAGGTCCAAATATGTTAATTATGCTAAAGGTCTCCAATGTCCCCTAAATTTATTTTATAAGGGGTTATAGCCTTGCATTTGTAAACAAATTAGGTCAAAATATGTTAAATTATGCAAAAAAGGTCCAAAGCCATCTAAATTAATTGATAAGGGGTTAGCCTTGCATTTGTATGCAAATTAGGTCAAAATATGTTAATTATGCTAAAGGTCTCCAATGTCCCCTAAATTATTTTATAAGGGGTTAGCCTAGATTTTGTATGCAAATTAGGTCAAAATTGGTTAATTATGCTAAAGGTCTCCAATGTCCCTTAAATTATTTTATAAGAGTACTAGGTCAAAAATACTAGTATTTGTATGCAAATTAGGTCAAAAATGTTAATTATGCAAAAAGTCCAAAGCCCTCTAAATTAATTGATAAGGGGTTAGCCTTGCATTTCTATGCAAATTAGGTCAAAATATGTTAATTATTCTAAAGGTCTCCAATGTCCCCTAAATTATTTTATAAAGGGTTAGCCTTGCATTTGTAAACAAATTAGGTCAAAATATGTTAATTATGCAAAAAAGGTCCAAAGCCCTCTAAATTAATTGATAAGGGGTTAGCCTTGCATTTGTATGCAAATTAGGTCAAAATATGTTAATTATGCTAAAGGTCTCCAATGTCCCCTAAATTATTTTATAAGGGTTAGCCTAAGCATTTGTATGCAAATTAGGTCAAAATATGTTAATTATGCTAAAGGTCTCCAATGTCCCCTAAATTATTTTATAAGGGGTTAGCCTTGCATTTTTATGCAAATTAGGTCAACATATGATAATTATGCAAAAAAGGTCAAAAGCCCTCTAAATTAATTGATAAGGGGTTAGCCTTGCATTTGTATGCAAATTAGGTCAAAATATGTTAATTATGCTAAAGGTCTCCAATGTCCCCTAAAATTATTTATAAGGGGTTAGCCTTGCATTTGTAAACAAATTAGGTCAAAATATGTTAATTATGCAAAAAAGGTCTAAAGCCATCTAAATTAATTGATAAGGGGTTAGCCTTGCATTTGTATGCAAATTAGGTCAAAATATGTTAATTATGCTAAAGGTCTCCAATGTCCCCTAAATTATTTTATAAGGGGTTAGCCTTGCATTTGTATGCAAATTAGGTCAAAATTGGTTAATTATGCAAAAATATAATTTTATAGAAAAATGTCTCCAATGTCTCCTAAATAATTTTATAAGGGGTTAGCCTAGCATTTGTAAACGAATTAGCTCAAAATATGCTAATTATGCAAAAAAGTCCAAAGCCCTCTAAATTAATTGATAAGGGGTTAGCCTTGCATTTGTATGCAAATTAGGTCAAAATATGTTAATTATGCTAAAGGTCTCCAATGTCCCCTAAATTATTTTATAAGGGGTTAGCCTAGCATTTGTATGCAAATTAGGTCCAAATATGTTAATTATGCTAAAGGTCTCCAATGTCCCCTAAATTATTTTATAAGGGGTTAGCCTTGCATTTGTAAACAAATTAGGTCAAAATATGTTAAATATGCAAAAAAGGTCCAAAGCCATCTAAATTATTTTATAAGGGGTTAGCCTTGCATTTGTATGCAAATTAGGTCAAAATATGTTAATTATGCAAAAATATGATTTTATAGAAAAATGTCTCCAATATCCACTAAATAATTTTATAAGGGTTAGCCTAGCATTTGTAAACAAATTAGGTCAAAATATGTTAATTATGCAAAAAGTCCAAAGCCCTCTAAATTAATTGATAAGGGGTTAGCCTTGCATTTGTATGCAAATTAGGTCAAAATATGTTAATTATGCTAAAGGTCTCCAATTTCCCCTAAATTATTTTATAAGGGGTTAGCCTTGCATTTCTAAACAAATTAGGTCAAAATATGTTAATTATGCAAAAAAGGTCTAAAGCCATGTAAATTAATTGATAAGGGGTTAGCCTTGCATTTGTATGCAAATTAGGTCAAAATATGTTAATTATGCTAAAGGTCTCCAATGTCCCCTAAATTATTTTATAAGGGGTTAGCCTAGCATTTGTATGCAAATTAGGTCCAAATATGTTAATTATGCTAAAGGTCTCCAATGTCCCCTAAATTATTTTATAAGGGGTTAGCCTTGCATTTGTAAACAAATTAGGTCAAAATATGTTAATTATGCAAAAAAGGTCCAAAGCCATCTAAATTAATTGATAAGGGGTTAGCCTTGCATTTGTATGCAAATTAGGTCAAAATATGTTAATTAAGCTAAAGGTCTCCAATGTCCCCTAAATTATTTTATAAGGGGTTAGCCTAGCATTTGTATGCAAATTAGGTCAAAATATGTTAATTATGCTAAAGTTCTCCAATGTCCCTTAAATTATTTTATAAGGGGTTAGCCTTGCATTTTTTATGCAAAGTAAGTCAACATATGATAATTATGCAAAGAAGGTCCAAAGCCCTCTAAATTAATTGATAAGGGGTTAGCCTTGCATTTGTATGCAAATTAGGTCAAAATATGTTAATTATGCTAAAGGTCTCCAATGTCCCCTAAATTATTTTATAAGGGGTTAGCCTAGATTTTGTATGCAAATTAGGTCAAAATTGGTTAATTATGCTAAAGGTCTCCAATGTCCCTTAAATTATTTTATAAGAGTACTAGGTCAAAAATACTAGTATTTGTATGCAAATTAGGTCAAAATATGTTAATTATGCAAAAAGTCCAAAGCCCTCTAAATTAATTGATAAGGGGTTAGCCTTGCATTTCTATGCAAATTAGGTCAAAATATGTTAATTATTCTAAAGGTCTCCAATGTCCCCTAAATTATTTTATAAAGGGTTAGCCTTGCATTTGTAAACAAATTAGGTCAAAATATGTTAATTATGCAAAAAAGGTCCAAAGCCCTCTAAATTAATTGATAAGGGGTTAGCCTTGCATTTGTATGCAAATTAGGTCAAAATATGTTAATTATGCTAAAGGTCTCCAATGTCCCCTAAATTATTTTATAAGGGGTTAGCCTAGCATTTGTATGCAAATTAGGTCAAAATATGTTAATTATGCTAAAGGTCTCCAATGTCCCCTAAATTATTTTATAAGGGGTTAGCCTTGCATTTTTATGCAAATTAGGTCAACATATGATAATTATGCAAAAAAGGTCAAAAGCCCTCTAAATTAATTGATAAGGGGTTAGCCTTGCATTTGTATGCAAATTAGGTCAAAATATGTTAATTATGCTAAAGGTCTCCAATGTCCCCTAAATTATTTTATAAGGGGTTAGCCTTGCATTTGTAAACAAATTAGGTCAAAATATGTTAATTATGCAAAAAAGGTCTAAAGCCATCTAAATTAATTGATAAGGGGTTAGCCTTGCATTTGTATGCAAATTAGGTCAAAATATGTTAATTATGCTAAAGGTCTCCAATGTCCCCTAAATTATTTTATAAGGGGTTAGCCTTGCATTTGTATGCAAATTAGGTCAAAATTGGTTAATTATGCAAAAATATAATTTTATAGAAAAATGTCTCCAATGTCTCCTAAATAATTTTATAAGGGGTTAGCCTAGCATTTGTAAACGAATTAGCTCAAAATATGCTAATTATGCAAAAAAGTCCAAAGCCCTCTAAATTAATTGATAAGGGGTTAGCCTTGCATTTGTATGCAAATTAGGTCAAAATATGTTAATTATGCTAAAGGTCTCCAATGTCCCCTAAATTATTTTATAAGGGGTTAGCCTTGCATTTGTAAACAAATTAGGTCAAAATATGTTAATTATGCAAAAAAGGTCTAAAGCCATCTAAATTAATTGATAAGGGGTTAGCCTTGCATTTGTATGCAAATTAGGTCAAAATATGTTAATTATGCTAAAGGTCTCCAATGTCCCCTAAATTATTTTATAAGGGGTTAGCCTTGCATTTGTATGCAAATTAGGTCAAAATTGGTTAATTATGCAAAAATATAATTTTATAGAAAAATGTCTCCAATGTCTCCTAAATAATTTTATAAGGGGTTAGCCTAGCATTTGTAAACAAATTAGCTCAAAATATGTTAATTATGCAAAAAAGTCCAAAGCCCTCTAAATTAATTGATAAGGGGTTAGCCTTGCATTTGTATGCAAATTAGGTCAAAATATGTTAATTATGCTAAAGGTCTCCAATGTCCGCTAAATTATTTTATAAGGGGTTAGCCTTGCATTTGTAAACAAATTAGGTCAAAATATGTTAATTATGCAAAAAAGGTCCAAAGCCATCTAAATTAATTGATAAGGGGTTAGCCTTGCATTTGTATGCAAATTAGGTCAAAATATGTTAATTATGCAAAAATATGATTTTATAAAAAAATGTCTCCAATGTCCACTAAATAATTTTATAAGGGTTAGCCTAGCATTTGTAAACAAATTAGGTCAAAATATGTTAATTATGCAAAGAGTCCAAAGCCCTCTAAATTAATTGATAAGGGGTTAGCCTTGCATTTGTATGCAAATTAGGTCAAAATATGTTAATTATGCTAAAGGTCTCCAATGTCCCCTAAGTCATTTTTTAAGGGGTTAGCCTAGCATTTGTATGCAAATTAGGTCAAAATATGTTAATTATGCTAAAGGTCTCCAATGTCCCCTAAATTATTTTATAAGGGGTTAGCCTTGCATTTCTAAACAAATTAGGTCAAAATATGTTAATTATGCAAAAAAGGTCTAAAGCCATGTAAATTAATTGATAAGGGGTTAGCCTTGCATTTGTATGCAAATTAGGTCAAAATATGTTAATTATGCTAAAGGTCTCCAATGTCCCCTAAATTATTTTATAAGGGGTTAGCCTAGCATTTGTATGCAAATTAGGTCCAAATATGTTAATTATGCTAAAGGTCTCCAATGTCCCCTAAATTATTTTATAAGGGGTTAGCCTTGCATTTGTAAACAAATTAGGTCAAAATATGTTAATTATGCAAAAAAGGTCCAAAGCCATCTAAATTAATTGATAAGGGGTTAGCCTTGCATTTGTATGCAAATTAGGTCAAAATATGTTAATTAAGCTAAAGGTCTCCAATGTCCCCTAAATTATTTTATAAGGGGTTAGCCTAGCATTTGTATGCAAATTAGGTCAAAATATGTTAATTATGCTAAAGTTCTCCAATGTCCCTTAAATTATTTTATAAGGGGTTAGCCTTGCATTTTTTATGCAAAGTAAGTCAACATATGATAATTATGCAAAGAAGGTCCAAAGCCCTCTAAATTAATTGATAAGGGGTTAGCCTTGCATTTGTATGCAAATTAGGTCAAAATATGTTAATTATGCTAAAGGTCTCCAATGTCCCCTAAATTATTTTATAAGGGGTTAGCCTAGATTTTGTATGCAAATTAGGTCAAAATTGGTTAATTATGCTAAAGGTCTCCAATGTCCCTTAAATTATTTTATAAGAGTACTAGGTCAAAAATACTAGTATTTGTATGCAAATTAGGTCAAAATATGTTAATTATGCAAAAAGTCCAAAGCCCTCTAAATTAATTGATAAGGGGTTAGCCTTGCATTTCTATGCAAATTAGGTCAAAATATGTTAATTATTCTAAAGGTCTCCAATGTCCCCTAAATTATTTTATAAAGGGTTAGCCTTGCATTTGTAAACAAATTAGGTCAAAATATGTTAATTATGCAAAAAAGGTCCAAAGCCCTCTAAATTAATTGATAAGGGGTTAGCCTTGCATTTGTATGCAAATTAGGTCAAAATATGTTAATTATGCTAAAGGTCTCCAATGTCCCCTAAATTATTTTATAAGGGGTTAGCCTAGCATTTGTATGCAAATTAGGTCAAAATATGTTAATTATGCTAAAGGTCTCCAATGTCCCCTAAATTATTTTATAAGGGGTTAGCCTTGCATTTTTATGCAAATTAGGTCAACATATGATAATTATGCAAAAAAGGTCAAAAGCCCTCTAAATTAATTGATAAGGGGTTAGCCTTGCATTTGTATGCAAATTAGGTCAAAATATGTTAATTATGCTAAAGGTCTCCAATGTCCCCTAAATTATTTTATAAGGGGTTAGCCTTGCATTTGTAAACAAATTAGGTCAAAATATGTTAATTATGCAAAAAAGGTCTAAAGCCATCTAAATTAATTGATAAGGGGTTAGCCTTGCATTTGTATGCAAATTAGGTCAAAATATGTTAATTATGCTAAAGGTCTCCAATGTCCCCTAAATTATTTTATAAGGGGTTAGCCTTGCATTTGTATGCAAATTAGGTCAAAATTGGTTAATTATGCAAAAATATAATTTTATAGAAAAATGTCTCCAATGTCTCCTAAATAATTTTATAAGGGGTTAGCCTAGCATTTGTAAACGAATTAGCTCAAAATATGCTAATTATGCAAAAAAGTCCAAAGCCCTCTAAATTAATTGATAAGGGGTTAGCCTTGCATTTGTATGCAAATTAGGTCAAAATATGTTAATTATGCTAAAGGTCTCCAATGTCCCCTAAATTATTTTATAAGGGGTTAGCCTAGCATTTGTATGCAAATTAGGTCCAAATATGTTAATTATGCTAAAGGTCTCCAATGTCCCCTAAATTATTTTATAAGGGGTTAGCCTTGCATTTGTAAACAAATTAGGTCAAAATATGTTAAATATGCAAAAAAGGTCCAAAGCCATCTAAATTATTTTATAAGGGGTTAGCCTTGCATTTGTATGCAAATTAGGTCAAAATATGTTAATTATGCAAAAATATGATTTTATAGAAAAATGTCTCCAATATCCACTAAATAATTTTATAAGGGTTAGCCTAGCATTTGTAAACAAATTAGGTCAAAATATGTTAATTATGCAAAAAGTCCAAAGCCCTCTAAATTAATTGATAAGGGGTTAGCCTTGCATTTGTATGCAAATTAGGTCAAAATATGTTAATTATGCTAAAGGTCTCCAATTTCCCCTAAATTATTTTATAAGGGGTTAGCCTTGCATTTCTAAACAAATTAGGTCAAAATATGTTAATTATGCAAAAAAGGTCTAAAGCCATGTAAATTAATTGATAAGGGGTTAGCCTTGCATTTGTATGCAAATTAGGTCAAAATATGTTAATTATGCTAAAGGTCTCCAATGTCCCCTAAATTATTTTATAAGGGGTTAGCCTAGCATTTGTATGCAAATTAGGTCCAAATATGTTAATTATGCTAAAGGTCTCCAATGTCCCCTAAATTATTTTATAAGGGGTTAGCCTTGCATTTGTAAACAAATTAGGTCAAAATATGTTAATTATGCAAAAAAGGTCCAAAGCCATCTAAATTAATTGATAAGGGGTTAGCCTTGCATTTGTATGCAAATTAGGTCAAAATATGTTAATTAAGCTAAAGGTCTCCAATGTCCCCTAAATTATTTTATAAGGGGTTAGCCTAGCATTTGTATGCAAATTAGGTCAAAATATGTTAATTATGCTAAAGTTCTCCAATGTCCCTTAAATTATTTTATAAGGGGTTAGCCTTGCATTTTTTATGCAAAGTAAGTCAACATATGATAATTATGCAAAGAAGGTCCAAAGCCCTCTAAATTAATTGATAAGGGGTTAGCCTTGCATTTGTATGCAAATTAGGTCAAAATATGTTAATTATGCTAAAGGTCTCCAATGTCCCCTAAATTATTTTATAAGGGGTTAGCCTAGATTTTGTATGCAAATTAGGTCAAAATTGGTTAATTATGCTAAAGGTCTCCAATGTCCCTTAAATTATTTTATAAGAGTACTAGGTCAAAAATACTAGTATTTGTATGCAAATTAGGTCAAAATATGTTAATTATGCAAAAAGTCCAAAGCCCTCTAAATTAATTGATAAGGGGTTAGCCTTGCATTTCTATGCAAATTAGGTCAAAATATGTTAATTATTCTAAAGGTCTCCAATGTCCCCTAAATTATTTTATAAAGGGTTAGCCTTGCATTTGTAAACAAATTAGGTCAAAATATGTTAATTATGCAAAAAAGGTCCAAAGCCCTCTAAATTAATTGATAAGGGGTTAGCCTTGCATTTGTATGCAAATTAGGTCAAAATATGTTAATTATGCTAAAGGTCTCCAATGTCCCCTAAATTATTTTATAAGGGGTTAGCCTAGCATTTGTATGCAAATTAGGTCAAAATATGTTAATTATGCTAAAGGTCTCCAATGTCCCCTAAATTATTTTATAAGGGGTTAGCCTTGCATTTTTATGCAAATTAGGTCAACATATGATAATTATGCAAAAAAGGTCAAAAGCCCTCTAAATTAATTGATAAGGGGTTAGCCTTGCATTTGTATGCAAATTAGGTCAAAATATGTTAATTATGCTAAAGGTCTCCAATGTCCCCTAAATTATTTTATAAGGGGTTAGCCTTGCATTTGTAAACAAATTAGGTCAAAATATGTTAATTATGCAAAAAAGGTCTAAAGCCATCTAAATTAATTGATAAGGGGTTAGCCTTGCATTTGTATGCAAATTAGGTCAAAATATGTTAATTATGCTAAAGGTCTCCAATGTCCCCTAAATTATTTTATAAGGGGTTAGCCTTGCATTTGTATGCAAATTAGGTCAAAATTGGTTAATTATGCAAAAATATAATTTTATAGAAAAATGTCTCCAATGTCTCCTAAATAATTTTATAAGGGGTTAGCCTAGCATTTGTAAACGAATTAGCTCAAAATATGCTAATTATGCAAAAAAGTCCAAAGCCCTCTAAATTAATTGATAAGGGGTTAGCCTTGCATTTGTATGCAAATTAGGTCAAAATATGTTAATTATGCTAAAGGTCTCCAATGTCCCCTAAATTATTTTATAAGGGGTTAGCCTTGCATTTGTAAACAAATTAGGTCAAAATATGTTAATTATGCAAAAAAGGTCTAAAGCCATCTAAATTAATTGATAAGGGGTTAGCCTTGCATTTGTATGCAAATTAGGTCAAAATATGTTAATTATGCTAAAGGTCTCCAATGTCCCCTAAATTATTTTATAAGGGGTTAGCCTTGCATTTGTATGCAAATTAGGTCAAAATTGGTTAATTATGCAAAAATATAATTTTATAGAAAAATGTCTCCAATGTCTCCTAAATAATTTTATAAGGGGTTAGCCTAGCATTTGTAAACAAATTAGCTCAAAATATGTTAATTATGCAAAAAAGTCCAAAGCCCTCTAAATTAATTGATAAGGGGTTAGCCTTGCATTTGTATGCAAATTAGGTCAAAATATGTTAATTATGCTAAAGGTCTCCAATGTCCGCTAAATTATTTTATAAGGGGTTAGCCTTGCATTTGTAAACAAATTAGGTCAAAATATGTTAATTATGCAAAAAAGGTCCAAAGCCATCTAAATTAATTGATAAGGGGTTAGCCTTGCATTTGTATGCAAATTAGGTCAAAATATGTTAATTATGCAAAAATATGATTTTATAAAAAAATGTCTCCAATGTCCACTAAATAATTTTATAAGGGTTAGCCTAGCATTTGTAAACAAATTAGGTCAAAATATGTTAATTATGCAAAGAGTCCAAAGCCCTCTAAATTAATTGATAAGGGGTTAGCCTTGCATTTGTATGCAAATTAGGTCAAAATATGTTAATTATGCTAAAGGTCTCCAATGTCCCCTAAGTCATTTTTTAAGGGGTTAGCCTAGCATTTGTATGCAAATTAGGTCAAAATATGTTAATTATGCTAAAGGTCTCCAATGTCCCCTAAATTATTTTATAAGGGGTTAGCCTAGCATTTGTAAACAAATTAGGTCAAAATATGTTAATTATGCAAAAAAGTCCAAAGCCCTCTAAATTAATTGAGAAGGGGTTAGCCTTGCATTTGTATGCAAATTAGGTCAAATATGTTAATTATGCAAAAAAGGTCTCAAGCCATCTAAATTAATTGATAAGGGGTTAGCCTTGCATTTGTATGCAAATTAGGTCAAAATTGGTTAATTATGCAAAAATATAATTTTATAGAAAAATGTCTCCAATGTCTCCTAAATAATTTTATAAGGGGTTAGCCTAGCATTTGTAAACAAATTAGCTCAAAATATGTTAATTATGCAAAAAAGTCCAAAGCCCTCTAAATTAATTGATAAGGGGTTAGCCTTGCATTTGTATGCAAATTAGGTCAAAATATGTTAATTATGCTAAAAGTCTCCAATGTCCGCTAAATTATTTTATAAGGGGTTAGCCTTGCATTTGTAAACAAATTAGGTCAAAATATGTTAATTTTGCAAAAAAGGTCCAAAGCCATCTAAATTAATTGATAAGGGGTTAGCCTTGCATTTGTATGCAAATTAGGTCAAAATATGTTAATTATGCTAAAGGTCTCCAATGTCCCCTAAATTATTTTATAAGGGGTTAGCCTAGCATTTGTATGCAAATTAGGTCCAAATATGTTAATTATGCTAAAGGTCTCCAATGTCCCCTAAATTATTTTATAAGGGGTTAGCCTTGCATTTGTAAACAAATTAGGTCAAAATATGTTAATTATGCAAAAAAGGTCCAAAGCCATCTAAATTATTTTATAAGGGGTTAGCCTTGCATTTGTATGCAAATTAGGTCAAAATATGTTAATTATGCAAAAAAGGTCTAAAGCCATCTAAATTAATTGATAAGGGGTTAGCCTTGCATTTGTATGCAAATTAGGTCAAAATTGGTTAATTATGCAAAAATATAATTTTATAGAAAAATGTCTCCAATGTCTCCTAAATAATTTTATAAGGGGTTAGCCTAGCATTTGTAAACAAATTATCTCAAAATATGTTAATTATGCAAAAAAGTCCAAAGCCCTCTAAATTAATTGATAAGGGGTTAGCCTTGCATTTGTATGCAAATTAGGTCAAAATATGTTAATTATGCTAAAGGTCTCCAATGTCCGCTAAATTATTTTATAAGGGGTTAGCCTTGCATTTGTAAACAAATTAGGTCAAAATATGTTAATTATGCAAAAAAGGTCCAAAGCCATCTAAATTAATTGATAAGGGGTTAGCCTTGCATTTGTATGCAAATTAGGTCAAAATATGTTAATTATGCTAAAGGTCTCCAATGTCCCCTAAATTATTTTATAAGGGGTTAGCCTAGCATTTGTATGCAAATAAGGTCCAAATATGTTAATTATGCTAAAGGTCTCCAATGTCCCCTAAATTATTTTATAAGGGGTTAGCCTTGCATTTGTAAACAAATTAGGTCAAAATATGTTAATTATGCAAAAAAGGTCCAAAGCCATCTAAATTATTTTATAAGGGGTTAGCCTTGCATTTGTATGCAAATTAGGTTAAAATATGTTAATTATGCAAAAATATGATTTTATAGAAAAATGTCTCCAATGTCCACTAAATAATTTTATAAGGGTTAGCCTAGCATTTGTAAACAAATTAGGTCAAAATATGTTAATTATGCAAAAAGTCCAAAGCCCTCTAAATTAATTGATAAGGGGTTAGCCTTGCATTTGTATGCAAATTAGGTCAAAATATGTTAATTATGCTAAAGGTCTCCAATGTCCCCTAAATTATTTTATAAGGGGTTAGCCTTGCATTTCTAAACAAATTAGGTCAAAATATGTTAATTATGCAAAAAAAGGTCTAAAGCCATGTAAATTAATTGATAAGGGGTTAGCCTTGCATTTGTATGCAAATTAGGTCAAAATATGTTAATTATGCAAAAATATAATTTTATAGAAAAATGTCTCCAATGTCTCCTAAATAATTTTATAAGGGGTTAGCCTAGCATTTGTAAACAAATTAGCTCAAAATATGTTAATTATGCAAAAAAGTCCAAAGCCCTCTAAATTAATTGATAAGGGGTTAGCCTTGCATTTGTATGCAAATTAGGTCAAAATATGTTAATTATGCTAAAGGTCTCCAATGTCCGCTAAATTATTTTATAAGGGGTTAGCCTTGCATTTGTAAACAAATTAGGTCAAAATATGTTAATTATGCAAAAAAGGTCCAAAGCCATCTAAATTATTTTATAAGGGGTTAGCCTTGCATTTGTATGCAAATTAGGTCAAAATATGTTAATTATGCAAAAAAGGTCTAAAGCCATGTAAATTAATTGATAAGGGGTTAGCCTTGCATTTGTATGCAAATTAGGTCAAAATATGTTAATTATGCAAAAATATAATTTTATAGAAAAATGTCTCCAATGTCCGCTAAATTATTTTATAAGGGGTTAGCCTTGCATTTGTAAACAAATTAGCTCAAAATATGTTAATTATGCAAAAAAGTCCAAAGCCCTCTAAATTAATTGATAAGGGGTTAGCCTTGCATTTGTATGCAAATTAGGTCAAAATATGTTAATTATGCTAAAGGTCTCCAATGTCCGCTAAATTATTTTATAAGGGGTTAGCCTTGCATTTGTAAACAAATTAGGTCAAAATATGTTAATTATGCAAAAAAGGTCCAAAGCCATCTAAATTAATTGATAAGGGGTTAGCCTTGCATTTGTATGCAAATTAGGTCAAAATATGTTAATTATGCTAAAGGTCTCCAATGTCCCCTAAATTATTTTATAAGGGGTTAGCCTAGCATTTGTATGCAAATAAGGTCCAAATATGTTAATTATGCTAAAGGTCTCCAATGTCCCCTAAATTATTTTATAAGGGGTTAGCCTTGCATTTGTAAACAAATTAGGTCAAAATATGTTAATTATGCAAAAAAGGTCCAAAGCCATCTAAATTATTTTATAAGGGGTTAGCCTTGCATTTGTATGCAAATTAGGTTAAAATATGTTAATTATGCAAAAATATGATTTTATAGAAAAATGTCTCCAATGTCCACTAAATAATTTTATAAGGGTTAGCCTAGCATTTGTAAACAAATTAGGTCAAAATATGTTAATTATGCAAAAAGTCCAAAGCCCTCTAAATTAATTGATAAGGGGTTAGCCTTGCATTTGTATGCAAATTAGGTCAAAATATGTTAATTATGCTAAAGGTCTCCAATGTCCCCTAAATTATTTTATAAGGGGGTTAGCCTTGCATTTCTAAACAAATTAGGTCAAAATATGTTAATTATGCAAAAAAAGGTCTAAAGCCATGTAAATTAATTGATAAGGGGTTAGCCTTGCATTTGTATGCAAATTAGGTCAAAATATGTTAATTATGCAAAAATATAATTTTATAGAAAAATGTCTCCAATGTCTCCTAAATAATTTTATAAGGGGTTAGCCTAGCATTTGTAAACAAATTAGCTCAAAATATGTTAATTATGCAAAAAAGTCCAAAGCCCTCTAAATTAATTGATAAGGGGTTAGCCTTGCATTTGTATGCAAATTAGGTCAAAATATGTTAATTATGCTAAAGGTCTCCAATGTCCGCTAAATTATTTTATAAGGGGTTAGCCTTGCATTTGTAAACAAATTAGGTCAAAATATGTTAATTATGCAAAAAAGGTCCAAAGCCATCTAAATTAATTGATAAGGGGTTAGCCTTGCATTTGTATGCAAATTAGGTCAACATATGTTAATTATGCTAAAGGTCTCCAATGTCCCCTAAATTATTTTATAAGGGGTTAGCCTAGCATTTGTATGCAAATTAGGTCCAAATATGTTAATTATGCTAAAGGTCTCCAATGTCCCCTAAATTATTTTATAAGGGGTTAGCCTTGCTTTTGTAAACAAATTAGGTCAAAATATGTTAATTATGCAAAAAAGGTCCAAAGCCATCTAAATTATTTTATAAGGGGTTAGCCTTGCATTTGTATGCAAATTAGGTTAAAATATGTTAATTATGCAAAAATATGATTTTATAGAAAAATGTCTCCAATGTCCACTAAATAATTTTATAAGGGTTAGCCTAGCATTTGTAAACAAATTAGGTCAAAATATGTTAATTATGCAAAAAGTCCAAAGCCCTCTAAATTAATTGAAAAGGGGTTAGCCTTGCATTTGTATGCAAATTAGGTCAAAATATGTTAATTATGCTAAAGGTCTCCAATGTCCCCTAAATTATTTTATAAGGGGTTAGCCTTGCATTTCTAAACAAATTAGGTTAAAATATGTTAATTATGCAAAAAAAGGTCTAAAGCCATGTAAATTAATTGATAAGGGGTTAGCCTTGCATTTGTATGCAAATTAGGTCAAAATATGTTAATTATGCTAAAGGTCTCCAATGTCCCCTAAATTATTTTATAAGGGGTTAGCCTTGCATTTGTATGCAAATTAGGTCAAAATTGGTTAATTATGCAAAAATATGATTTTATAGAAAAATGTCTCCAATGTCTCCTAAATAATTTTATAAGGGGTTAGCCTAGCATTTGTAAACAAATTAGCTCAAAATATGTTAATTATGCAAAAAAGTCCAAAGCCCTCTAAATTAATTGATAAGGGGTTAGCCTTGCATTTGTATGCAAATTAGGTCAAAATATGTTAATTATGCTAAAGGTCTCCAATGTCCGCTAAATTATTTTATAAGGGGTTAGCCTTGCATTTGTAAACAAATTAGGTCAAAATATGTTAATTATGCAAAAAAGGTCCAAAGCCATCTAAATTAATTGATAAGGGGTTAGCCTTGCATTTGTATGCAAATTAGGTCAAAATATGTTAATTATGCTAAAGGTCTCCAATGTCCCCTAAATTATTTTATAAGGGGTTAGCCTAGCATTTGTATGCAAATTAGGTCCAAATATGTTAATTATGCTAAAGGTCTCCAATGTCCCCTAAATTATTTTATAAGGGGTTAGCCTTGCTTTTGTAAACAAATTAGGTCAAAATATGTTAATTATGCAAAAAAGGTCCAAAGCCATCTAAATTTTTTTATAAGGGGTTAGCCTTGCATTTGTATGCAAATTAGGTTAAAATATGTTAATTATGCAAAAATATGATTTTATAGAAAAATGTCTCCAATGTCCACTAAATAATTTTATAAGGGTTAGCCTAGCATTTGTAAACAAATTAGGTCAAAATATGTTAATTATGCAAAAAGTCCAAAGCCCTCTAAATTAATTGATAAGGGGTTAGCCTTGCATTTGTATGCAAATTAGGTCAAAATATGTTAATTATGCTAAAGGTCTCCAATGTCCCCTAAATTATTTTATAAGGGGTTAGCCTTGCATTTCTAAACAAATTAGGTCAAAATATGTTAATTATGCAAAAAAGGTCTAAAGCCATGTAAATTAATTGATAGGGTTAGCCTTGCATTTGTATGCAAATTAGGTCAAAATATGTTAATTATGCTAAAGGTCTCCAATGTCCCCTAAATTATTTTATAAGGGGTTAGCCTTGCATTTGTATGCAAATTAGGTCAAAATTTGTTAATTATGCAAAAATATGATTTTATAGAAAAATGTCTCCAATGTCTCCTAAATAATTTTATAAGGGGTTAGCCTAGCATTTGTAAACAAATTAGCTCAAAATATGTTAATTATGCAAAAAAGTCCAAAGCCCTCTAAATTTATTGATAAGGGGTTAGCCTTGCATTTGTATGCAAATTAGGTCAAAATATGTTAATTATGCTAAAGGTCTCCAATGTCCGCTAAATTATTTTATAAACAAATTAGGTCAAAATATGTTAATTATGCAAAAAAGGTTCAAAGCCATCTAAATTAATTGATAAGGGGTTAGCCTTGCATTTGTATGCAAATTAGGTCAAAATATGTTAATTATGCTAAAGGTCTCCAATGTCCCCTAAATTATTTTATAAGGGGTTAGCCTAGCATTTGTATGCAAATTAGGTCCAAATATGTTAATTATGCTAAAGGTCTCCAATGTCCCCTAAATTATTTTATAAGGGGTTAGCCTTGCATTTGTAAACAAATTAGGTCAAAATATGTTAATTATGCAAAAAAGGTCCAAAGCCATCTAAATTAATTGATAAGGGGTTAGCCTTGCATTTGTATGCAAATTAGGTCAAAATATGTTAATTAAGCTAAAGGTCTCCAATGTCCCCTAAATTATTTTATAAGGGGTTAGCCTAGCATTTGTATGCAAATTAGGTCAAAATATGTTAATTATGCTAAAGGTCTCCAATGTCCCTTAAATTATTTTATAAGGGGTTAGCCTTGCATTTTTTATGCAAAGTAGGTCAACATATGATAATTATGCAAAAAAGGTCCAAAGCCCTCTAAATTAATTGATAAGGGGTTAGCCTTGCATTTGTATGCAAATTAGGTCAAAATATGTTAATTATGCTAAAGGTCTCCAATGTCCCCTAAATTATTTTATAAGGGGTTAGCCTAGCATTTGTATGCAAATTAGGTCAAAATTGGTTAATTATGCTAAAGGTCTCCAATGTCCCTTAAATTATTTTATAAGAGTACTAGGTCAAAAATACTAGTATTTGTATGCAAATTAGGTCAAAATATGTTAATTATGCTAAAGGTCTCCAATGTCCCCTAAATTATTTTATAAGGGGTTAGCCTAGCATTTGTATGCAAATTAGGTCAAAATATGTTAATTATGCTAAAGGTCTCAGATGTCCCCTAAGTTATTTTATAAGGGGTTAGCCTTGCATTTTTTATGCAAATTAGGTCAACATATGATAATTATGCAAAAAAGGTCCAAAGCCCTCTTAATTAATTGATAAGGGGTTAGCCTTGCATTTGTATGCAAATTAGGTCAAAATATGTTAATTATGCTAAAGGTCCCCAATGTCCCCTAAATTATTTTATAAGGGGTTAGCCTAGCATTTGTATGCAAATTAGGTGAAAATATGTTAATTATGCTAAAGGTCTCCAATGTCCCTTAAATTATTTTATAAGGGGTTAGCCTTGCATTTTTTATGCAAATTAGGTCAACATATGATAATTATGCAAAAAAGGTCCAAAGCCCTCTAAATTAATTGATAAGGGGTTAGCCTTGCATTTGTATGCAAATTAGGTCAAAATATGTTAATTATGCTAAAGGTCTCCAATGTCCCCTAAATTATTTTATAAGGGGTTAGCCTAGCATTTGTATGCAAATTAGGTCCAAATATGTTAATTATGCTAAAGGTCTCAGATGTCCCCTAAATTGTTTTATAAGGGGTTAGCCTTGCATTTGTATGCAAATTAGGTCAAAATATGTTAATTATGCAAAAATATGATTTTATAGAAAAATGTCTCCAATGTCCACTAAATAATTTTATAAGGGTTAGCCTAGCATTTGTAAACAAATTAGGTCAAAATATGTTAATTATGCAAAAAGTCCAAAGCCTCTAAATTAATTGATAAGGGGTTAGCCTAGCATTTGTATGCAAATTAGGTCAAAATATGTTAATTATGCTAAAGGTCTCCAATGTCCCCTAAATTATTTTATAAGGGGTTAGCCTAGCATTTGTATGCAAATTAGGTGAAAATATGTTAATTATGATAAAGGTCTCCAATGTCCCCTAAATAATTTTATAAGGGGTTAGCCTAGCATTTGTATGCAAATTAGGTCAAAATTGGTTAATTATGCTAAAGGTCTCCAATGTCCCTTAAATTATTTTATAAGAGTACTAGGTCAAAAATACTAGTATTTGTATGCAAATTAGGTCAAAATATGTTAATTATGCTAAAGGTCTCCAATGTCCCCTAAATTATTTTATAAGGGGTTAGCCTAGCATTTGTATGCAAATTAGGTCAAAATATGTTAATTATGCTAAAGGTCTCAGATGTCCCCTAAGTTATTTTATAAGGGGTTAGCCTTGCATTTTTTATGCAAATTAGGTCAACATATGATAATTATGCAAAAAAGGTCCAAAGCCCTCTTAATTAATTGATAAGGGGTTAGCCTTGCATTTGTATGCAAATTAGGTCAAAATATGTTAATTATGCTAAAGGTCCCCAATGTCCCCTAAATTATTTTATAAGGGGTTAGCCTAGCATTTGTATGCAAATTAGGTGAAAATATGTTAATTATGCTAAAGGTCTCCAATGTCCCTTAAATTATTTTATAAGGGGTTAGCCTTGCATTTTTTATGCAAATTAGGTCAACATATGATAATTATGCAAAAAAGGTCCAAAGCCCTCTAAATTAATTGATAAGGGGTTAGCCTTGCATTTGTATGCAAATTAGGTCAAAATATGTTAATTATGCTAAAGGTCTCCAATGTCCCCTAAATTATTTTATAAGGGGTTAGCCTAGCATTTGTATGCAAATTAGGTCCAAATATGTTAATTATGCTAAAGGTCTCAGATGTCCCCTAAATTGTTTTATAAGGGGTTAGCCTTGCATTTGTATGCAAATTAGGTCAAAATATGTTAATTATGCAAAAATATGATTTTATAGAAAAATGTCTCCAATGTCCACTAAATAATTTTATAAGGGTTAGCCTAGCATTTGTAAACAAATTAGGTCAAAATATGTTAATTATGCAAAAAGTCCAAAGCCTCTAAATTAATTGATAAGGGGTTAGCCTAGCATTTGTATGCAAATTAGGTCAAAATATGTTAATTATGCTAAAGGTCTCCAATGTCCCCTAAATTATTTTATAAGGGGTTAGCCTAGCATTTGTATGCAAATTAGGTGAAAATATGTTAATTATGATAAAGGTCTCCAATGTCCCCTAAATAATTTTATAAGGGGTTAGCCTAGCATTTGTAAACTAATTAGGTCAAAATATGTTAATTATGCCAAAACGTCTCTAATGTCCCTTAAATTAATTAATGAGGGGTTACCCTTGCATTTGTATGCAAATTAGGTCAAAATTGGTTAATTATGCAAAAATATGATTTTATAGAAAAATGTCTCCAATGTCCCCTAAATAATTTTATAAGGGGTTAGCCTAGCATTTGTAAACAAATTAGGTCAAAATATGTTAATTTTGCAAAAAAGTCAAAAGCTCTCTAAATTAGTTGATAAGGGGTTAGCCTTGCATTTGTATGCAAATTAGGTCAACATATGATAATTTTGAAAAAAAGGGTCGAAAGCCCTCTAAATTATTTGATAAGTTGTTAGCCTTGCATTTGCATGCAAATTAGGTCAAAATATGATAATTATGCAAAAATATGAGTTTGTCCAAAAATGTCTCCAATGTCCCTTAAATTATTTTACAAGGGGTTAGCCTTGCATTTGTATGCAAATTATGTCAAAATATGTTAATTATGCAAAAATGTCTGTTTCATTAGCTAATTATGCAAAAAGTCTCTATTGTCCCTTAAATTAATCAATAAGGGGTTAGCCTTGCATTTGTATGCAAATTAGGTCAACATGATAATTATGCAAAAAAAGGTCCAAAGCCCCCTAAATTAATTGATAAGGGGTTAGCCTTGCAATTTTTTAAATTTTTTTCTCGTTTAAGTGGAGTTTGAAAACTCCATTTATTCAAACTTGACATTCAGCATACAAACAAAATTACACACATTACACAAAAACCATTACATATTTACATGATACATCTGGAATATGTACACTGTAAAAAAAAAAGCACAAACAATCAATCCATTGGCATTAAACACAAATCAAAAATTGAACTAAAGTTTACCCTTCCCAGAAGTACACAAGCTGTTATAAATTTTTCTCAAATTAGGATCATGAAGTCTTTTGTGCTCGTTCATAAAAAAAACGCTTTAGGTTTTTTTATAAAAATCTTAACTATATCAAAGTGAACAATATCTTTATCTTCATTTAAAACTAAATCACACCGAATTTTCCATATAACTCTTACCATCAGGCCAACAATAATCATAGACATTTTAGACAAATAAACCCCCAAAATCCTAGCTTGGTCAGTAAGATAGAACAAACGGCACCCGATCTGTCTTATAATTAAGGATTCTACATAAAAGAGAATTGTTACAAATCCATCTACCGGATCCATGGGGTTTATCTTTCCCACAAAACTTAACACCAATAACATAATGATCAGTTAACCCTAACTCCCTCACCATTGTTATTGAACAATACAATTCCTTCAAAATCCTCCAACTTCCTTTGTTGTGTAGGGAGTTAGGGTTAATCCCGTAGCAGATATGTCAATCCCATTACACATATTGAGGAGTTGTTTAGACCCAAAAAACATAATCAATTCTATTAGCCTTACCCCGCCCTTTGTGAAAATGCGTAGCACCTGGTTTATCAGGATTAAGATTAGACCAAATATCTACCAAATCATTTTCTTGAAGGATAGTATTAAGAACTTTTTCATCCCAATTCATCCTGATTCACACTACGAGTCTTCTGCATGAAAACAACATCAAATTTCCTACGAGTTAAAAGGTTATAAATAAGATTTCTTTTAGCATTGTCCCGCAAACCATTGACATTGATTGTGGCAATTGAGAGAATGCTCAGGAAAGTCATAGTGAGGATCAGATTCCTTGGATAAGAGAATGAAAGGTATTTAGTTACACTACCGTACATTTACCGCTTTTCCCCTCCCTCTTCCTTTCGGTGAGCTTGCCTTTCTTGTCTGGCTCTGACTTGATTGACTGGATCAAGATGCCTGTGAGTTTTCCGTACTGGAAGCTTTTTCCGTCCCGATCGGGTGTTCCTAATACAAAATCCCCATCAGAGTCCTCACTTTTATCTTTGTGGCTTTCATCCTTAGAGGTGTGATCCATTTCTTCATCCTCATCCTCATCCTGAATTCCCTCCTCCGGTACCGTTTTCATAACCACTTCCTGGGTTTTTGTTTCTGATCCTTCACCTCATGCTTGTCGTCTCTCACTTTTTTTCTTGCTGTAGTATCTTCTTCGTTACCGTTATCGTTCTCCCTTGATATGCACTTTCTCGAGTCTGATTTGTTCATAGTGTAGCGTGCCGGGGTTGAGCGGATGGCAACTATAATCCTCTAAAAGCTTCTTAAAAGTGCCAACAAGTTAAGACACCAAAAAAATACAAGTTGCAAAACAGTTTTTTGGGAGCTCCCTTATTAATATTACATGAATTTATTTAACTCGTTTCCTGGCACATTTTGGATTTCACCCCCCAAAAATTAATTCCTAATTTCTTTGACAAATTCAGTCAACAGAAATACAAAAATGTTTCTCAGTAATTTTGCACGCAATCTTTTAAACCAAATACAAGTTACCGGTATATATGAAATCCCAAAAATTACACCAGACTATATAGTGAAGCACCTGGCTTCTAAAGTTAGAATTTCACATTTCAATTCAAAATATTCCTACACTGTTATAATTTGAAGGTGTGCAACCAACGCAAGAAAAATACAGATTAATTTAATAATAATAATGCTGACTCGTTTGGCAAAACAATAAACCAAACACACCCAGCTGCTGGTAAGAACTGATCATGATTTATAAACGACCCCATTTTTATAAAGATCTGAGCACCCATTTGTTAGCCCAAATTTAATTTAAATAAACCAAATAATTTGGTTTATTGTAAAATGCAAAACAAAATCAGAACTGCTCAGACATGCCAGACAATACTTAAAAGATTACACTATTCATGTACATGCTCTCACACATACATACATGATAAACATGTCGTTGATTAACAAATAACCTGACAAGTTTTCACCAGCAAAAGCCTTAAAAATATCAGTCATCCATTTTCAATCTCCAAAATCCCCTGTCAAAGAGTTGCAAGATAACCATTAAAGACTTTCAAACTAACATTTGTCCCATTATTCAAGAACATTTAAGGAAATTTGACCGAGCACATGGCCAACATGCCACACCATGCATCTGGCTTCTCTCACAGCCCACAGTCATTTCCAGCCAAAATTGCCCAAAAAATCCTCCCAAAATATACCTTAAATGTGACTACACAAATGCCATATTGCAACTCCCTATACATGGTAACAAAGGAGGATTATTTTAGACGAGGCAACTCACCAAAAAAATTAACAGCTAACATTACATACAAATAAGACCCAAACAGAAAACACGTACAACATGCTTGGATCGAGGCGCGGCGGGGCAGCAATTGATAAAATAAGCCAATTTGGTATTCCAACTGCACATGCGCACATTTTCCCTTGACGATTTTTCTTTCGATATAAACATTTCATCGATTGCGTGCAAAAGCATAGCGGGGTACCAGCAAATTTCAAGAGATCGTCGTGTTTTAAAGTTACTAAGTAACATATTTTTGTTTACGTTTTGGTGTTTTCAGCCGCTTTGTGTGGCCAAACTTTTGTTCGAACAAATATTATTTATTTTTTTCGATTTCACAAGAAAATGTAAAAAATGCGGATTTGGTTACCACGTCCCCCATAGCCTTGTGTGCATTTGTCTGCCGTGTTTGTATCACTTGACCTCCTTGAGAAAAATTGTTGAATCTTGTTGTGCACATGCGCAGTCGGAACTCCAAAGTGGCTTATTAACACAGCAAAAGCTACATGTACCTAGCCCAGCGAGAGCAGCATAACATTAATTAAAAATAAATAGCGCCCTCTTGTGATTATAAAACAATATTCGTTACAATAGGGCGCTTTCACATTAGCCGGGGTCAAACGTGTGTTGCCATGCAACGCCGACCTAGAGGACAAACAATACGTCGTTCGTGCAGCTAGCTGTACGTACATGCAGCGCAGCACGCGAACCGTGCATGCAACAATAATCTGATAATGGATCCGGGTTCGTCGAACGGATCAGAGACCCTCCGAATCGATTTATCGGACTATGTTTGCGGTCTTGGAACAGATGAACGGGCTAGATATATAAACAAAACAGTTTCGGTAGGAAAGGACCCATATTTATTACCAGAATCGGATATTTCACACGACATCGATAATCTACCACAATTGAATTCAGTGGACATCATGGCGTACTTAATTTCAACACCCAGTCCCTACACAGCTAAAAACTTCCAAGCGTACAAGTCGTCGGAAGCTTACAACTACTTCGCCAATGGCTGGCTGTTTGATGTTGGTGTTCATGTTCCGACCAAAATGCCGCAACTAAGAATTGTTTCAGGAAAGGTAGGCCCAACTAAGCTGTCTCAAACTCGGAGAGTTTTTAGTACAATTAACTATTTGTCAACGTTATTACACATGCATCTTCAAACTCTACTCACTTTAATACTATAGTACAGTGTACTAAAAGTAGAATTTTTTTATTGTTTTTTTAATTGATTATTCCCAAATTACCATCACTTTTCCTCTACGACTACGTCAGTTGATCGTCCGGGTTTTTCCAAAATGAGGATAATATTAAAACATTATTATTTTCCAAGATGACCGCCAAGTAAATAAAAAATGTTCACCAACTGTTCAGTTTAAAATGACTGTCCCACAATGCCAACATTTTATTAGCTATCCTACTAGAGTAAAAATATTATTGCTAACTGTTCTGGCCTGGGGCAAAGATGAAAAGCAAAAAACATTGTTTTTACTTGGCCTAATTACCTTAATGTTTGTTTTGTTATTGCTAACTTACTTGTCCTTATATATTTGTTTGTCTTTGATGTTATACAGGTGATGCACTCTCAGTCAATTAGGAAGGAACCGTTATTGCCTTGGGTGATAGCCAGTGACAACAGCGTTCACAGTGCTCACTGTAACTGTAAAGCGGGACTTGGTGAGGTCTGCTCACACATAGCAACACTCCTGTTTGGTATTGATGCTGGAATACGTATACGGGAAAAGAAGACTGTGACACAAGTCAAAGCTTATTGGATGGAGCCAACGAAAAAGACAGTAACAGCTGCACCTGTGAGTCAAGTTGAGTTTGCTTCAGCTGCAAAAAGGAAACGAAAATTGGATGAAGCTATTGATGGTGATGCACATCATGCAGATGACGTTAACTGTCAAAAGGGTGCTTCTGTCTCCTCGTCAGCTGCTAAAAAGAAACACAAACTGGATGAAACTGTTAAAGGTTATGCAGATGAAAAAGTTAACTGCCAGAAGGGTGCTACTATCTCCTCAGCATCAACTTCAGGAGCTTCCCTCACAAGTGACAGTGAACTCATGGAACTGTTGCATGGACTTTCAGTGTCAGGCACAAAATCTGCAGTGCTAAGTTGTGTGAATGAATATGCTGATGCATTCATCCCTACAGAAGTTGTAAAAGAATTTCCACCAATACTTCCAGATTTAATTGATTCTTCTGCATTTGCGCTAACCTACATAGAACTATTGAAAAAATGTGAAGACATAAACTGTGTAGTTAGTGTTGAAGCTGCCAAGAATGTTGAGGCTTCCACACGCAAACAAGCCAAGTCCTCTCTATGGTTTAGATACAGAGCGGGAAGAGTCACAGCTTCAAAAATGAAAGCAGTATGTAGAACAGACCATGGAGCACCATCAGTTAGTTTGATAAAATCAGTTTGTTACCCAGAAATCAACAAGTTCAGTACAGAAGCAACAAAATGGGGGTGTTCACATGAGGAACATGCACGCAATGTTTACAAAGATAAAATGAAAAAAGAACACACAAATTTCAGTGTTACTGACTCGGGATTAATCATTAACCCCAAGTACCCAAACCTAGGTGCAACACCCGATGGAGTTGTTTACTGTACTTGTTGTGGGGGTGGAGTCTGTGAAATAAAATGTCCTTTCTGTAAACGAGATAAAATGTTGAAAGAAGCTGCAGAAGATAAAAGATTCTGTCTTGAAGAAGTGAATGGCAGGCTTCAACTTTCCAAAACGCATCAGTACTATTATCAAGTACAAGCTCAGATTTTTATTTCTGGCAGGTCGTATTGTGATTTCGTTGTTTGGACCAAAACAGATGTGCATATTGAGCGACTCGAAGGTGATGATGCTTTCTAGAAAGAAGCTGTTGTTTGTGCCAATCACTTCTTCAGGGTTGCTGTGTTACCAGAACTTGTTGGTAAATACTTGACAAGACCCCCTCCAGATAGTAATGAGTATGATATAACAGAAGTTGAGTTTGCAGATGCAACGTGGTGCTGCTGCAAGCAACGACCAGATGGCCATATGATTGAATGTAAGAATTTAAAGTGTCAAGTCAAGTGGTTTCACTTAAAGTGCTTGAAATTGAAAGACACGTACAAGGCTCCTAAATCTTGGTTCTGCCCCGACTGCCGAAAGTTGAGCACAACTTCCAAAAAAAAATCTGTGAAAAAGTGAATACAAAAAAACAAACATTGAAATTTGTATTCATACAAATGATTTATAGAATTGCAATGCTGTAATCTACATTGTATGATACAATGTAGCTTACAGCATTGCAATTCCATAAATAATAAGGTACCAAGCTGAACTGTAACCGAGGCATTTTTGTTATGTTGTACTTGCTTCCTATAGACTGTGCTTGCGATTTACTCAACCGTTATCTTAAACGAATCAGTTCTACACCTGTCGACATTTATGAAAAGGGTATTTATGAAAAGGGTATTTATGAAAAGGGTATTTATGTAAAGGGTATTTATGTAAAGGGTATTTATGTAAAGGGTATTTATATAAAGGGTATTTATGTAAAGGGTATTTATCATGAAAAGGGTATTTATGAAAAGGGTATTTATTAAAGACATTGAGCATTAAACAAATTGAGATACCAATCTTGAATTCATTAGTGAACTTGTTTTGTTTTTTTATTGTCAAATTCCTGTTTGTTAAAAGCATCTTCATCTTTAAATGTTACCCAATTTTGAGTTACTTTGGACAGCAAGTTCACAAGAAAACCAAAAAGAAAACCCTTTAAATGCTTCCAAGGGGTTATTGTGAGTTTCCCCTAAATCCTCAGTGAAAACAAATTTGTTAAGATGGTGACTGGATGAGGCATTCTTTATGGATCAATGAAATTGCTGGACAGGAAGATACTTTGTTCAGAATTAATCAGAAACCACAGGTTCACTCAGGTTGAAAAGTGCACAACATATTCTTGCAATTTTATCAATTTTGGGCACTGGGTTGTCTTTACCTGTTACCATCAACTCAAGAGGTACTGTGTGGTTTAATATAGTGTATTTTTGTCTCAGCCCGCCTATGACTCTCTCAACATGGATCCGAAGATGTGCTATATCTCTTGTCTTTTCCACATCAAGAGGAGAGAGTTGAGGTTTACCTTTGGTAAAGGCAGGTATTTCTACCTGACAACCATAAAACCCTGCATCATCTTGAATATCAAAACCTCTATCTGCCAGGATAATGTCATGCGGCAACAGATGCTCAAATAAATTTGACTCCAAAGTTATCGTCTTGTCAGTTCCCCTCCCTCCCCAGGCTGCAGACAAAAATGAAATTACTCCACGGGGCGTGATACCTATTAAAAATTTTACAGTGTTGTGATGCTTATAATTTGACCATGTTTGGGCCCTTGCTTCTAGGCTAGTTGGTCTGTTGCAAAAAACTTCAAAACAGTCAATGATAACTGCTACCCGCTTGTCAAATGTTCTCCGAAACTGCATGGGCATCGTCTTCCACAAAACCTCCCTATCTGGCCAGACAATGAGACGAGTGAGACCATACAGTGCATTGATGCCAGTATTGAAGACACGGGATATCGTTGCTTCACTCACAAGAAATCGATAAGCCAAATCTTCGTGTGGAACTGCCAGTCTGAGTTTCATCAAGACAATCAAAAGTTGCTGAAACTTTGTTAGCGAATGTCTTTTTGGCAATTTACTTTTCACATAGTTGAAAACTACTATAAGGATGGCAAATGTTGGAAGCCCCGTGTAGAACTTGGTCTTCTTGTCGTCCCCAACAAAGCTATCTTCAGTCAGTTTAACTTGCTGAGCCTCCTGTCTTGCCTTGGCTACATCAGCATTGTCATTACTTGCTTGTGCTTCCAACACTTCAATGTCTGCTTTGCACATGGATGTTTGCGTTCCTATTTCATTTGTTAAAATGTCAGTTTGTGTTTCTGTAGCAGTCTGTGGGGAGTTATCATCTTGTTTGTCAGCATGAAGATCCAAAAGTCCCTCCACAGCAAGTGATTCCAACTTGTGGATATCCCGTCTCGCAGCTCTTTCGTGGCGTTTCTGACTGCATTCAACTGTTTCCTTGGCCAGTGCTTGATGATTGTGACCCATTTTTTGAGTTGGTGCCCAATCAGGGTTTGTCTCATCCTCAACTGCCGCAGGTTTTCCTAAATACAGAACAAGGAAAGGAACAAAAAAAAGGGTATTTTTGTATTACTACAGCACTGGGGCCAATTTCAGAGAGCTGCTAAGCACAACATTCTGCTTAGTACAGAACAAAGTTGCTTAGCAAAAACAGTTACCAGGGAAATTCGTATGCAATGTGTAGGCTATTGACTGGCATTCTGTAAATGTTTGCTAAGCAAAGAAATGTGCTAAGCAGTATTTTCTGCTTAGCAACTCTGATCATCTCTGATCTGAACCTGATCATACATTTGTATAAATAGACACTTTCTCTCAGAAAACAGTTCAAGCCCAGGATTAGATTCATGTGCAGGGGTACATGCTGACCCACCCTGCAGTAATAAGGGAATGAAATCTAGCACGACCGCTATAGCGCCACTCAGACCTCCTGCATAAAGTCAAATTTTTTTTGCACTCATAAATATAATTATTTCTTGATCACATTTACAACTGTCACAAATTACAGGTGTACATGATGGAAACAAACACTTCGTGATTTCATTATAAGTGGACATGACAAACCTTGAATGAAATGTTCGGAGCAAACACGGTAATACTGGATCTTTTCCATAACGATGTCGGCTCGATTTATGTTAGCAAGCCACTGGCGTTGTCGTCTCGCCTTTAATTCTTGGCACGTTTTATTGTAATTGTTTGTCACTCTTGGGATCCTGAAGTAGGACAGATGATTCTCCCGATCAGCACGATTGCTGCAATTGACTACGGCACAATAATTCACCATTTTAAACTTTATTTGTGCGTACTAAGTCAGCTTCGTCCCATACGTTACATACAGTAGCACGCCAGCGCAAGTTTTGTTTGTCCTCCAGCAGTTCTCCAGGTCATCAACTGTGACCTTTTGACCCGTAGTGAAATCACCCTATAGCTTCGTCCCAAAAACCAGGTGGCTTGTCTTTAGTTGGTGTTTTCTTTCCCTTGTCGGAGTTGTCCTTACTTTGCATTTGCACTGGTTGTTCAGCTATTTCCCCCTGCTTTTCTTCTTTCTTTGCTTTCTCCTTTTGTTTTGCCTCTTTTTCCTTTGGTGTGGACCTTAGTACCTTTCAGATTCTTCTTATCTCCCTCCTTCTGGTTTGTCTCCAGGCTGCTGGATGCTGAGGTATCAGCGATGTCCACACTTGACATTGGACTAATGATGTCAGCTTTGCTCCCAGCTTCTTCTCGATCTCCGTTAAATTGTTGGCCACTCGGAATTTTTAAGATGGGGATTTCCCTCTTTTTTCCTTCGTCTTCTTCTTTATCTTCATTTACTTCTCCTTCTTCTTCTTGATGAGAGTCGTGCCACGCAGCCCTGTGTGCCTCACTGCCACAAACAAAACAGCAACCACGTAGCTCGCATTGCCTAGCTATGTGATTCGGCAACCCACATATTTTACAGGTCTTTTGTTGGCCTCGATAGCGAACAGGCAAGTTAAAACCTCCAACTTTCACATAGCTGGGTATCGGTTTTTTGATATTTTTTACCAGCAAACTTCTGACCCCTGTCTCCACTCCATCATCAAAATCATACACCTGTCTTCTAAGGTTGACTACTGTTCTATACTGCATTATTGCATTAGTCACAACTGCATCCGACATTTCATATGGCGCTTTAAAATAGATAACTGCAGAGTTTTGAACATAATTTACTCGTTCACACTGTACTAAAACTATTTTAACATAGATTCCCTCTATCGCAATCTGTTCACAGTCCTGTTCGTTATCGAAGGTAACATTAAACCAATCATTTTCCAGGGCGGCGATACATTTAACTGTGTCCGTACTGTTGAAAACATCATCTATAGAAGAATACAAATCATTTGGCGTCACGTCTTCTATACTTCGTACACTAAACCTGATTGTGTTTGGTCGCTTAAGCGTTGCACTTCCATAAGTGGTGGTTGTTCCCTGTCGGAACATCTTGCCAAGATGGCGGCCCCTACAGATCGGGCGATCCAAAAATGATAACTATGGTTCAGCCCAAAGGCCTTCGTTCTGGAGGTGAAAACCCACTCAAAAGTATCCTGTGTGTGTCTACACTCACCAATAAAACGTCCAATCCGTTTGTGGTGTGCAAATTGACCCGAAAAGGCGTAAAACCGATTGTAAGGGGTTAGCCTTGCATTTTTATGCAAATTTAGGTCCAAATATAATAATTATGCAAAAATGTCTCCAATGTCTCTTAAATTAATTAATAAGGGGTCAGCCTTGCATTTGTATGCAAATTAGGTCAAAATATGTTAATTATGCAAAAAGTCTCTAATGTCCCTTAAATTAATTAATAAGTGGTTAGCCTTGCATTTGTAGGCAAATTAGGTCAACGTATAATAATTATGCAAAAAAAGGTCCAAAGCCCCCTAAATTAATTGATAAGGGGTTAGCCTTGCATTTTTATGCAAATTTAGGTCCAAATATAATAATTATGCAAAAATGTCTCCAATGTCCCTTAAATTAATTGATAAGTTGTTAGTCTTGCATTTGCATGCAAATTGGGTCAAAATATGTTAATTATGCAAAAAGTCTCTAATGTCCCTTAAATTAATTAATAAGGGGTTAGCCTTGCATTTGTATGTAAATTAGGTCAAAATATGATAATTATGCAAAAATATGATTTGGTCCAAAAATGTCTGCAATGTCCCTTAAATTATTTTTTATTTATTTATTTATTATTTACCCTGGGGTAACCTCTCAGTGAAACACTGTTTTTTCAGAGGGGCCCAGCAGTTATACAATTTGTAATTGCGAAGGACGCGGCTACAACGTAGTCGAGCCGCTGGCACGTAAAGGCGCCTCTGGCAGCCGGCCACATCGACTCATATATGACTACGGAGCTACGGAGATAGAAAGTGATCTAGGGTGACGCGGGAGCGTCACGCCCAACGGGTTCGCCCGGCTGGAAGTGGCAGCGCCGCGGCACCCTTACTTTGCCAGTGCACCAATTTTGCGTTAATTTTATTAGCTGTTTCGGTTTTCCACCGAAACAGCTTTTGTTTTCGTTAAAGTTTTTTTTTTTCTTTTTTTTTTTTTTTTTAGCTGTTTCGGTTTTTCACCGAAACAGCTTTTGTTTTCGTTAAAGTTTTTTTTTTTCTTTTTTTTTAGCTGTTTCGGTTTTTCACCGAAACAGCTTTTGTTTTCGTTAAATTTTTTTTTTTTCTTTTTTTTCTTTTCCACTTTCAGACTTCTTCCCATAGGATTTGTACACGTTTTTTCTGCCATAGCACTTTGACACTTTGGTCAATCCGATCGACTTGAGACTTGGCATACATTTAGACAACCACCCACAGATGGTCCTAGAAGAAATTTGTCACGATTACGTCATTCAAGGTCACGTGACCTCACGTTACAGGTGAACATTTTCCCATAGGTTTTGTACACGTTTTTCTTCAGACTATTGACTTTGGCACTTCGGTAAATCCGACCGACTTGAAACTTGGCATACACTTAGAACACCACCCCCAAATGTTTCTGAAAGAAATTTGGCACAATTGCCTCATTCAAGGTCACGTGACGTCACATTAAAGGTTTACATTTTTCTCCCATTGGTTTTGTACACGTTTTTCTTTAGACTATTGACTTTGACACTTTAGTAAATCCGATCGACTTGAGACTTGGCACACACCTAGACCACCATCAACAGACGGCCCTAGAAAAAATTCGGCACGATTACGTCATTCAAGGTCACGGGGCGTCACGCTAAAGTTTCTATTTTTTTCCCATAGGTTTTGTACACGTTTTTCTTTGGACTATTGCCTTTGACACTTTAGTAAATTTGATCGACTTGAGACTTGGCACACACAAAAGACCACCACACACATATTGAAAGTAATTTTAGACACTCGAAACAGCTCTGTGTTTGTCCACAAACACATGTCTAGTTTTTTTCTTTTTTTTCTTCAGACTTTTTCCCATAGGATTTGTACACGTTTTTTCTGGCATAGCACTTTGACACTTTGGTAAATCCGATCGACTTGAGACTTGACATACATTTAGAAAACCACCCAAGGACGGTCCTAGAAGAAATTCATCGCGATTACGTGGTTCAAGGTCACGTGACGTCATGTTAAAGGTAAAATATTTCCCATAGGTTTTGTACACGTTTTTCTTCAGACTATTGACTTTGACACTTTGGTAAATCCGACCGACTTGAAACTTGGTATACACTTAGAACCCCAGTCCCAGATGTTCCTTAAAACAATTCGGCACGATTGCGTCTTTCAAGGTCACGTGACGTGACGTTAAAGGTGCACATTTTTCCCCATAAGGTTTGTACACGTTTTTCTTCAGACTATTGATTTTGACACTTTCATAAATTTGATCGACTTGAGACTTAGCACACACCTCGACCACCATCTCCAGGAGGGCCAAGGGGAAAATCGTCATGATGACGTCATCGTGGGTCATGGGACGTCACATTACAGGTTCAGTATTTAGGACCCTCTATCTCTAGAAGTACATGTCGGATTGGGGTCAAACTTGGTATGCAAGTATTCCAGGATGTGTTACAGACAAAAATTAAGATGACATAATGATGACATCATCGGGTATCATGTGACGTCACATTAAAGGTTCAATTTTCACCATAGGGTTTGTACACGTTTTGTTCAACTAATATATCTTTGGCACTTGTGTAAATCAAATCGACTTCAGACTTGGCACACACATAGACCACCACACACAAATAATGAAAGTAACGTTAGACAATCGAAACAGCTCTGTGTTTGTCCACAAACACATGTCTAGTTTTTTTTTTTTTTTTTTTTTTTCCACTTTCAGTGTTTTTACCCATAGGATTTACACACGTTTGTTCTGCCAATACACTTTGGCACTTTGCTAAATCCAATCGACTTGAGACTTGGTATACACTTAGACCTCCACCCACAGATGGTCCTAGAAGAAATTTGGCTCGATTGCGTCATTCAAGGTCACGTGACGTCACGTTAAAGGTTTAATTTTCCCCATAGGTTTTGTACACGTTTTTCTTCAGACTATTGACTTTGGCACTTCGGTAAATCCGACCGACTTGAAACTTGGCATACACTTAGAATACCACCCCCAGATGTTTCTGAAATAAATATGGCACGATTGCGTCATTCAAGGTCACGTGACGTGAAGTTAAAGGTGCAATTTTTTTCCCCATAGGGTTTGTACACGTTTTTCTTTAGACTATTGACTTTGACACTTTCGTGAATTTTATCGACTTCAGACTTAGCACATAACTCGACCACCATCACCAGGAGGGCCAAGGGAAAAATCGTAATAATGACGTCATCGTGGGTCATGTGACGTCACATTAAAGGTTTAGTTTTAAGGACCCTCTATCTCTAGAAGTACATGTCCGATTGGGGTCAAACTTGGTATGCAAGTATTCCAGGATGTGTTACAGACGAAAATTAAGATGACATCATGATGACATCATCGGGTATCATGTGACGTCACATTAAAGGTTCAATTTTTCTCCATAGGATTTGTACATGTTTTTTTCAACTAATTTATCTTTTGCACTTGTGTAAATCCAATCGACTTCAGACTTGGCACACACATAGACCTATAGCACACATATTGAAAGTAACGTTAGACAGTCGAAACAGCTCTGTGTTTGTCCACAAACACATGTCTAGTTTTTTGTTGTTTTTTTTCCACTTTCAGTGTTTTTACCCATAGGATTTACACACGTTTGTTCTGCCAATACACTTTGGCCTTTTGCTAAATCCAATCGACTTGAGACTTGGTATACACTTAGACCTCCACCCACAGATGGTCCTAGAAGAAATTTGGCTCGATTGCGTCATTCAAGGTCACGTGACGTCACGTTAAAGGTTTAATTTTCCCCATAGGTTTTGTACACGTTTTTCTTCAGACTATTGACTTTGGCACTTCGGTAAATCCGACCGACTTGAAACTTGGCATACACTTAGAATACCACCCCCAGATGTTTCTGAAATAAATATGGCACGATTGCGTCATTCAAGGTCACGTGACGTGAAGTTAAAGGTGCAATTTTTTTCCCCATAGGGTTTGTACACGTTTTTCTTTAGACTATTGACTTTGACACTTTCGTGAATTTTATCGACTTCAGACTTAGCACATAACTCGACCACCATCACCAGGATGGCCAAGGGAAAAATCGTAATAATGACGTCATCGTGGGTCATGTGACGTCACATTAAAGGTTTAGTTTTAAGGACCCTCTATCTCTAGAAGTACATGTCCGATTGGGGTCAAACTTGGTATGCAAGTATTCCAGGATGTGTTACAGACGAAAATTAAGATGACATCATGATGACATCATCGGGTATCATGTGACGTCACATTAAAGGTTTAATTTTTCTCCATAGGATTTGTACATGTTTTTTTCAACTAATTTATCTTTTGCACTTGTGTAAATCCAATCGACTTCAGACTTGGCACACACATAGACCTATAGCACACATATTGAAAGTAACGTTAGACAGTCGAAACAGCTCTGTGTTTGTCCACAAACACATGTCTAGTTCTTTCTTCTTTCTTCTTCAGTCCGACTGGAATAACTCGCGATCGCTCCACGGAATCGAAAAGAACCCAATAACGAAAATGATCAGGAGATCAAGGGTATGAGTTCTATTGGGACAGAATTTTGATTTTCGACTTCTCAGAGGGGGTTGTCATACGAATCTGACCATCTGACAATGACAAAAACAAAATGTGAAAATGAATTTCCTCAGTTCGACGACAGAGGGGGTTGTCATACGAATCTGACCATCTGACCAACTGACATGTGAATGAATTTCCTCAGTTCGACGACAGAGGGGGTTGTCATACGAATCTGACCATCTGACATGTGAGGGTGACGCGGGAGCGTCACACCCAACGGGTTCGCCCGGCTGGGAGTGGCAGCGCCGCGGCACCCTTACTTTGCCAGTGAACCGATTTTGCGTTAATTTTATTCTTCTTTCTTTCTTCTTCAGTCCGACTGGAATAACTCGCGATCGCTCCACGGAATCGAAAAGAACCCATATAACGAAAATGATCAGGAGATCAAGGGCATGAGTTCTATTGGGACAGAATTTAGATTTTCGACTTCTCAGAGGGGGTTGTCATACGAATCTGACCATCTGACATGTGAATTTCCTCAGTTCGACGAAAACGGCACTAAAAGCATATGTGAATGAATGCATTCCTAAGTGAAACTCGGTGCAAGAATGTGTGATATTTCTTGCGTTTTTGTGAGTTTCGGGCGTTTTAGCATTTGCTAGTGTCAGTGCGCATGTACTGCGCAATTGTGCGGCGTTGTTTGCAAGTGTGCGCTGCGCAAATGCCGCCAAAACGCTTGCGCACACAACCACAAATTTCAGCTCTGGTAATAATTTTCGCTGTCTGAATCGCTTCAAATTATCGGCAATTTCGGTCAATTCTGTGTTTCTGTCTAACTTTCTTGCTTCTGCCGCAATTTTGTTTCATTTCCTGCTGAAAATTGTCAAACTATTTCGCTTTTTTGCAGCAGTCACAGTGTGCCCTTTGTAGTGAAGCACAACGGCAACTTGACGCTGGGCAATATCATCACAATCGCAGACGTTCGCCGATGACAACGACGACGCCGACTCGCAGGAGGGGGGTGGGGGGGAGGTTACAAAAAGTAACAAAACACCCGAAATAACGAAGCTAAAACGTATTTTGCTTCAAAAGTGACCAATTTAGACAATTAAGACAGAAACAACGAAGTAGCAGCTGCTATTGACTAGTGCTATCTCCTCACAGGGTAGGAGCTAATGGGTATACGGAGAACAATGCAATGGTGTACAGTACTATATAGTATATACATACTAGTAGCCCGTAGGTCTGTGGCAAGACGCAACACCGTAGGTCTGACGGCAAAGTAGGCTGATTGGTTTATTTAGAGTCGAGTAGGTTAGTGGCTCGACTAACTGTAACGGGTGGTTCTGTTCTGTGTGGGAACAACGTGTACCGAGGTGTCAACTTGCATCTATACTCAACAACCGTTTGCTGTTTGTTCGCACATCGGCAAACTTACATTGTGTTTTTTTGCAGGTTTCCTTCGCTCAAACAAAACACAAAACTAAAAAAAATAATGGCGCGCAGTGCGGCCGACAAGCGACGGCCACCCAAGGCGTCGCCGCGTCGCCGACTGCGTCGCAAACCCTACGGGGCGCGGGAGGGTGAGCTGCCACTCGTCGACAGCAGCCAGTCGCAGTACACTAGCGACGCGCACGAGATACAAGCGCACATGCCCAAGTCGCCCTGCGGCGACAACACCGGGCCGCAGGCGGCGCATCGCGCGCGGGCGCACTCGTGCTCGCGCGATAGGGCGCATAAGATCAATCGGCGTCGGCGCAGTCACTCCGCGCAGCCACGCGACGACACGCGTCCGGCCCAGCACGTGCAGCTGCTCGATCTACACGCAGTTCATGCACATATGGCTGGACGCGCGTCGCAACCGCATGGCGCGCATTCCGCATCGAAAGCGACGCCCCGAGTTCCATGCGCCGGCGCCGCTCACCATCCGGCCAAGCGAGAGAGTGAGCTGACACTCTGCAACAACAGCCCGCCGCGGTACAAGGGCACCTCACTGCCGCACAAACAGAAGTGTGCCGGAGAGTGCAGCCAGCTGCCCTCCGAGTAGACTTGATCCAAGTCGGGATTATGTGGTAACATTGCTCATTAGCCTCTGTCATGACCTTTCTAAAAGGTCAACGCGAGGAAAATTGTCAAAATGGCGGCGCTTACCAACAGCAACACGTGTGTCGTCGATGTCAGAACTTTATGGCTTACGACGGAGCTCTAAAGGCTGTGGTTATTTCGAAAGGATAAACCGTAGGCATAAGGCTAAATGTCATCCAAAACCGTAAAATTACGAAAGAGAAAGAAACAGCGACTGAAAAAATGGTCAGTTTGTGAAAGCGTGCTGCGCTATATACGTACGTGCGTAGCTAGCGGATGTCAGACAAGTCGACCGTTGAGACAACTCGACTCGGGACAAGTCGACCGTTGAGACAACTCGCCCGTTGAGACAACTCGCCCGTTGAGACAACTCGACCTTTGAGACAACTCGACCTTTGAGACAACTCGACCTTTGGGAGAGCTATAGCTGTACTTCGACGTTTACATTGTTTATAAACAGTTAATGTTGGGCCGACTTTCCTCATGCAATGTTGCCATACTTCTTTGTTGACAAACTGCAAATTCATTGTACCTTTACAATGTTAATGTTATTAATGCTTGCTATCTACCCTCTGTTAACAATTTGGGTGTAAGCTTAGTCCGAAAAAAAAACCCAATGAAACGGTGGCGTCCAGAAATTGTGCACACAATCGACCGAGTGCTCCCTAATTGGTCGTGGCGCAATTGAATAATTTTTGAAAAATCCAAGTTTAATATTTACGAACTTCTTTTAATGTCAGGTTTCAGTCAATAAAAGGGTAAAATATTACTAGATTTCACAGGCGTCTGTACATTTAATGTGACAGTATTTAAAACTGGTTTTTAAATTAACATTGCAGGATCAGGAATGTTGAGGTTTAACGTCCATGTGAACCAAGTGCTTGTGTGTAAAGCCCCAAATTTATATTTGATGTCAACAAATAATAAAAAATACAAAAATAATATTGCTTGTACATGTATCAAGTTGTATGAATTGGCCCCAGGATTTGTTTACTGTATGGCATTCAAATATGGCTTTCAAATAAAGCTTCAGTTCAGTGCCACTGAATTTTTTGTTTTGTTTAGATGTTAATTGGGCCTAACCGGTTTTCTAAGGAGCATAAATACACGGCGGGTCTTTTCAAGTGCAGGAAAGAAAATCTAGTTTTAGGATTGGCCATTTTTTATTAAGTATTTCCCCGCAATTCACTAACTATCTGTTGTTTTTCTCCATGGTATAGATACTTACGTTAGTTTTACGCGCGAGCTCGGAAGCCATATTGACAAATTTCCGCAAAACGCCCTCTTCGGTTGATTTTCGTCATTTCATGACAGAGGCTAATGGTCATCCACACTGTGCGCCTCGCGTCACGTCCACGCTTATCAGTAGCGCGCCCTCATGCGCCACCCATGCTCATGTGTGGTTCAGAAATCCCGACTTGACGGATGTGCCACACGTTTGTACCACTGACCTCTATACATGGACAGATCATCCATTGTTTCATTTTGAAGTCGGCATGCAGAGAAGTGCAACATGGCGTCACTGCTGTGAGCCAATGAAATGTCCAGGTGTAGAGTTCAGTTGGTTGGTAAATCCACTGACCTCTACAACTGGACATTTCATTGGCTCACAGCAGTGACGCCATGTTGCACTTCCAGTTCGCGCCGACTTCAAGTGTTAGCACAGCAGAATATGGACAATGATCTGTCCAGGTGTTGAGGTCAGTGGTTTGTACACAACCTATGGGCTCATCTACCGAAAACGGTAGCGGCCAATCAAATTGCAGAATTGTATAAATTAGCATATATCTGTAATAATATGAACTTTGACCCAGTTGTGTGACGGACATACGTGGACATTGTGATGTACAATGTACATACACATGTGCATAGTGTACATTATGTGTAAATGTACAAACGGTTTAATAGTAAAGTATTTGCATCGCTGCTTTGTTCGGACTCCAGAGTCCACATTTGATCTTAGAAATGGGGGGAAGGATTCTTCGCTCCGAACTTAGACTCCCAATCCATTCCCCTATGCTCTCTTCATCTACACCCAACCCTTATCTCATCCCATATCTCATCCCATATCTCATCCCATATCTCATCCCATATCTCATCCCACATCTCATCCCACATCTCATCCCACATCTCATCCCACATCTCATCCCACATCTCATCCCACGCCTCATCCCACATCTCATCCCACGCCTCACCCCTAATCTTACCCGTGATTCTCCTCGGGATACACAGCATATGCCACCAATAATTTCTGCATCTATTAATTGTCTACCAGTTAAGGATCTTGAGGTGTTGTTCCCTGCCGACAGGCTCCTCTAGCCGCTTGCCGCAGACCCTCAAATGAGGCCAAGCCCATGCTTTGTAGGTACCATCCTTGTTTGCACACTACCGCAAGAAGCTCAGCACCTTACATTATTCCTCAGAGAGCCGTTTCCAGCTGCCTTACCTTTTTTGCATTGTACCTTTTGCTATTGTACTCATATCTGCTGTAGCCAACCAATTCTTAATTTCGCTTTGCCACCCGATGTCGCTTCTGCACTTGGCCTGTTAGTGAAGGCACTATCCCAACAAGTTGCTTAGATGGATTATAGCATCTTGACTATTCTTACAATGCATGCTGAATCCTGAGCTGCCTATAACGACCTCTCGCCCTGCCCGTCAGCAATTTATTCGAGGAAAACTGTTCTCTCACCGAGCCCATCCATCGGCGAAATTTGGCAGCTGTCCACTATACCTCCTGGTTGCTTTAAATCAAAGGACATCCTCATCCGAGTCGACCCGCGCCATCCGAATTCCCTCAAATGTGAAATGATACCTTGTACATATAAACTGGACTTGTGTGGATTTGCCTAAAGCATCCTATAATCCAACCTCAACCGAATACGAGTGTATCAATTTCACTTCCGGCTGCGCCGACTACCTCCCCTATCTCCGATCGTCTGTTTAACCAAGAAACGTCTTACTGTATACCCCGTTTATTTGCCTGCCGCTGAACATAACTCCTCATGCTGGCGTGGCCTCGTGTATGTGAACCTGTCAAAAAACAAACAAACAACAACAAAACAAACAACACAACACAACCCCCTAAAATGAGAACGTATATCCTCCGTCGCATAAACCTAAGGAAACCATTTGCCTTTCCTGCCCAGTCGTCCGTCGAGGCTCTTCTGCTATCTTTTATAAATATTTTATCATTTCGAAATTCATACTCCTGGACTCTCCGTCTGAAGCGGTTGAACCATTGTGTAGACCAAGCCAGGGAGCTGGAATAAACGTGTAGACATTTTATTTCCCTGATGTTGACGTGACATGATCTCCACGAAACTTGGACTTCCACACCTGGCTTCCATTGAACTTACTGCAGCAGAAGAGATATGACTTAAAAGAATGTGCATTGTCGCTCAAACTTCGAAATACACCGGCCACATGGGACTACGTGTATCACAATCCTTCCTGGCTATATTTTGTGGTAGACGCTCCGCTGCCAAGACCTCAAACGGTTGTTTGTATTCAACTAATCTGTAAATCCCCAGTTGTGGCGTGGTATTCCTTTTATTTCCGCCTGCGATTTATTTAATTATTTCGTTATATTTTATTTGTATTTGTATTTAATTTTTTTTTTTTTTTTTTTTTTTTTTTTTCTTATTTTTTTTTTTTTGTGACGAACTGCCCTAAGCCGATTAAACCTCTTTATATTCTTCACCGATACGGATGTCCGAAAGAAGCGGCAAAAATAGTGCCATACGCCGACCAAATCACGCCAGAAGATCCCCGTATGCATCCTTCTCCGAAATGTAGTTCTCCAATTATTCGCGTTCTCAATCGTGAATAAAGTATGTTATTTTCGCATTCCCTATCCTGTTGCACAGCCTGTAAGAGAAACATAAAATGCAGCGTACATGAACTTGGGGAACACCAAGTCTCGACGGCAAAAAGAGCAATCGAAAAAGAGTCTGAGCTATTACTTACCAGCCCTCACGGGACACAGGCAGCATCTCCGTGTTGCTTCATTTCAAACAATACTCACAATCTCCAGTATCTTTCTGGATGTCCCTTCTCCATCGCTACCTCTTCAATTAGTGCGCCAGACGAGGCCATTTTCTTGAAGAATACCCAATTGAGCTGCCGAAGTTCTAATCCTGACTTGCATCCTTCCCTCGTCCCTCGTAAGCGCGTTATCATCAAACTACACGCCCGTCGTCTTGCGTGCCGAACAAGGTCAGTGCTTGCTACTGCATTCCCTCACTTCGATGTACCAGAGTCCTTCCTGCAAAACATTCTTATACGAAACGGTCAGCTCAGCTAACAATTGAAAATATTTTATCTACTAATGCATATCGGCACCAAAGTATGTAATTCACGATTTAAATCATTCTTGATGATTGGCCGACAGTGGCCCTTTTCTACAAAAGCAGGGCAAAACTGGACACAACATCATGGTCAAATCGTAAAAACAACGGAGAAAACAAAATT
The DNA here is from genome assembly GCA_037893245.1 of Crossaster papposus. Classification (NCBI taxonomy): domain Eukaryota; kingdom Metazoa; phylum Echinodermata; class Asteroidea; order Velatida; family Solasteridae; genus Crossaster; species Crossaster papposus. The sequence continues at coordinate 1,451,857 of JBAIAA010000635.1, read as the reverse complement.
GTCGATACATAGGGACTCCATTCTCTAATTTTGTATAAATACATTTTCACGCATGCGTTTCTTCCCGATTCTATTTGCTGCCATATTTGTATAGAGATATTTATCTCCTGATAATCCGCTCTGCCTAATTTTGCGGCTTGCTCCCTTTATTTACGGTACTCATTCCAGATTATTATTATTTGTCTCATTTTCCCGAGATGTTTTATTATCTCATTCTTATAACCGGGGTTCATCTCCCCATTTGTTTGTTTTATTTCTCAAAATGTACAACACCGTGGACATCAAAATGTATAGAGTGGACCGCGCCCGTCAAGTACTTGTAGCGTGACGTGTACATGTACATGTTCAATTACTAGCACAGTGCAATTTAACCTTAGCGTGATTGTATAGAAGCAGGTAACTAAAACCTTAAAGTGCTCAAATGTTTCATTTAACACTCGACCATTACTAAAACCAAATGGGCATATCGTATTTTTCCCACAAGCGGAAGGCGAAAATCTAACCGGACAGCATAGCAACCAATTGATCAGACGTCAAAATAATACCCTGCGAGTTGTCGACCTTCCGGGGAGCGTGGTCTACAGAATCGGCCTATTTAGCTCAAATTTAAGGGGAATATAGAACACACAAACAAATCCCGTGCCATTATAACTGGGGCTGTTTCCCCCCATTGTCATGCATCTGTTTTATTGAGCAATCTCTACAAGCATCAAATCTTAAAAGTTTTAGATTCAATTTACCATAAATACCGTAAATCCCCGTTTCATTATTCCTTTCACCTTTCCTGACTATTATGTCGGTATTGTCTCGTTTCCGTTTTGTCTTCTATTGCAACACCTTGACTTCCCATTGCCGTCTAATATTCATAACCCTTTGCTTTGCCCCTGTTTGTGCTGCTACATCACTTTATCACATTATCCTACTCTCTGTACCGGCATATTCATTCGAATGTTGCCATTCGTGGCCGAATAACTAATACAAATATAAAGACAAAAATATATCCCTTTACCTCCCTCCTTAATTCACTGGGGCTATTTTCCTCTTTACAAATGCATATCCCAATCTGGGCCTTTCCCCACATCAATACCTGGGGCTCTCCCCACATCATCTCGGGGGTTTTCCCCCATTATGTCTACCAATCGGGTTTTCCACCTTCCTTTTCCTTTTCCTTTTCCCGTTTCCTTTCTCAGTTTCCTTTCTCAGTTTCCTTTCTCAGTTTCCTTTCTCAGTTTCCTTTCTCAGTTTCCTTTCTCAGTTTCCTTTCTCAGTTTCCTTTCCTTTCCCCTTTTCCTTTTGCCTTTTCCCCTTCCTTTCCACTTTTCCCTTCCTTGCCTTTTTCCTTGCCTTTTTCCTTGCCTTTTTCCTTGCCTTTTTCCTTGCCTTTTTCCTTGCCTTTTTCCTTGCCTTTTTCCTTGCCTTTTTCCTTGCCTTTTTCCTTGCCTTTTTCCTTGCCTTTTTCCTTGCCTTTTTCCTTGCCTTTTTCCTTGCCTTTTTCCTTGCCTTTTTCCTTGCCTTTTTCCTTGCCTTTTTCCTTGCCTTTTTCCTTGCCTTTTTCCTTGCCTTTTTCCTTGCCTTTTTCCTTGCCTTTTTCCTTGCCTTTTTCCTTGGCTTTTTCCTTGGCCTTTTTCCTTGGCCTTTTTCCTTGGCCTTTTTCCTTGCCTTTTTCCTTGCCTTTTTCCTTGCCTTTTTCCTTGCCTTTCCATCCATCTATACCCATACATATTCCTATATATCCCTATATCCATATAATATATCCATACACATCCATATACATCTATCCATATTTCTATGCATCTATATATCCATATCCATATCCATACCCATACCCATACATATACACACACATATGCAAATATATACATACACTATACATGTACACATACCAACACGTCTGTCTATTAAATCCGTCGAGGAGTTTAGTTTGTTCCTCTCGATGATTTCCTTTGTTTGCACTATAACTTTTTCGAACGGCTCTCGTTGGTTTTGTACACGAAACTCAATCGAGGACGTCCTCGATTCTAACCATAACCCCAAATCACCTTCGTGTCGTCCACTTACACCCTAAACAAACGCGTGTATACATGGACCATTTAGGTCGACAGACCTTTCTAAGTTTTAGTTCAGAGAGATTTTCCTCAGCCCACGAACCTCCCATGGAGTGTCTTCATAACGTAATATACGAAACAAATTGATGGACCTCCTATTATCCCTCTTTTGTTCGTGCTTTAAATGATTCGGAAGGCCCCTTTTCGAAATAGGGGACCCTATAGCCCTCTAATGTTATACGTCCCCTATTTCAATCAAAAACGAACTCACGCATGACTACACACCCCATAATGCATAAACGCCTCCCGCCGTGTAAACGGGGTTTTCCCCTAGCACATGTAGCGCCCTGTAGCCAGGGATTTCCCTACCACTCCATAGCGGCTCAGACTCGTCACTATAAAGTACCTTGTATTGCCGCCTTCATAGTAAAGTTAGAGCTCAGTCTAAACCTAGCCCACCAATTGACATTCCAGCTGACCAGATCGACTGAAAGTACATAATTCCTGAGTTATAGAGAGAATAGATCAAATTCAGAGGGCGCGCCCCTCTGCAACGGCCCTGCGCCATCGCGCGCATGTTACATTCTGAGCGCTTTCTATCGACAGTTTACATGTATACATTATATTCTTGGCACTCGTGGGTTCCTGATGTAAAGTGGTTTTATGATCAACACTTGACCTTAAACCTTTAATAATAAAAAATGAACTACTTCGTTCACACTGGACCCCATTATTTATGTAAATGCTTATCACCGGTAACCTTCGTTTTCAATTTTGTTTAGCTAAAACCAACTCAATTTAGTACTTTACAAAATTTAATTTATAAAAGTGTTATGCCGCAATATAATCCTTTTATTAAGATGATTTGAAAATCCATTTTCTGTTTTGGACCCAAACATACCGCGGTGGCAACTTTCGTAAAGATAACTCACGCTACATTTTGCCTAGCAAAGGTTCAACAGCCAGACAATAGGTAATCGAAATAAATATTTGTTATAGAAGATGAATAGTTTTCCCGAAGACTTCCTTTTAGCCAAAAACATCTGTATGCGGGGCCTGCCTTTGTTTTCTCCAAGCATTACAAAACTATTTTCCATAGGCGCAGCACGTACTCGAACGAATGATCTAAAATCCTTTTCGATTGTGACGCTCAGTTGTCAATTGCTGCGATGCTCGCGTTTATTAGACAGCATAAATTGTCTACTTTCAGTCATACTCTTCTAAGGATTTTACCACAATGTGATATAAATCGCCCGACACCGAAAATTGGCTGACATGCACATACAATTTGTGAATAGGAAATCGTTCCCACAACATAGGTTCACCCGCCGGGCTACACCCCCATAGATTTCGCGGATACTTGGTTAAACATTTTGCCGATCAGACATTCTCCCAGCCGAGCATAATTTTCACAGGCATCACGTTTACAGATTTATTTGTGAACCAAGCGTTACATTCCTTATTATAATTTTAAGGCATTTGCCAACTATAGGCCTTTCCCAGACACCGTTTTACAGGTAGTATTTGCAAACCTCGGGGCCCGACCCCGCCAAGAAACTATGCTTGAGCCTGACCTGTACCTTCTGTTGCTCATTGTTACACTCTGCCAAGACTATAGTCATCTAGAGCAACCAAATCCTGCAAGTGGAACCACAACTGAAAATAAATTGATATAATCTGTTTAGGCCTATACAGTTGCGTTTACTGTACATTTTCCCATCGTATAAATGTACATGCCCACTGCCCTTTCCACCAACACTACCTAGGACACTCCACCCTTGCGTCCAATCCCCGACCAACATCCACCTCTTGGCCAAACCCAACGCACAGACCACCGTCCAAATGTTCCAAATACACTTTCCCATACCAATCAAGGTCTGATCGCCTGGGCTGTGCCAAACATAAAACAATTTCAGGGGCTAACTATAAATGCTCCTTTTTAGGCCTATATTCACTCTGAAACCTTGGGGGACCCAGGGCAAAGCTTGACCCCTCTATCGCTCCAAGGACCTCCTCCATCTTGTTAGTGCCTCTGATGATGAAGCTTCTGTTTCACTATGACCCCTGCCACACCATAGCCGTCACATGTCCTGTGCATATGGGATTAAATCAAAAGGAAACGTGAGATACATAAACGGTGCTGCATCCGTCAAATCACAGAGGGATAAATCCATCTATATAACCTTGTTAGGCCTACCGCTTACTACCAGCAGTTACACGTATGTTTATGGCGTATTGCCACTGCAGTCACCAGTGATAATATTTTAACTCCGAAAAGGTCTGACATGTCCTTTTAGGACTACAAGTTTCTCTCACAACTCGATCTGAATTTAGACAAAGTCTGGAAAAACAACCCCACATCTGGTACTCACTTGGCTATACCTACAGACTCACCTGTCGCATCTGATATGAAACATCCCCTAGTGCCCATGGTGATTCACTAACCTAATTGCATAAGCTGGCGCTACAGTGGTCTAAGAGCTATAACATTTATTTGATATAGACCTTTCCACAGCTATTCTCTGAAAATCTACCTAAAAGTTTACCAAATTAACTATTTCGATCAGCCCGATTGGGGATTAAATTTTCTTTTTGTTTATGCACAATTGTCACGAAGATGAACGTAAATCATATTTTGTAAAGAACAAATTAATAACTGTGAAACAAACTAAGGATAACAACCATTTGACCCTATACTCATAACCCGGAAGGGTTTACTGAGACTGCTGGCTTAAACTGCCATAGGCCTTACTTCCTTAAATCTCAGATTTTTTAGGAACGCCGAACATGCGCAGCCTAGCCGTACCATACTGCGCGAAAGCTACAACAAATTCAATCACGGCGACGCTAAGGGAATACAAATAAAATGTACATGTGCTTTGCATTTTGAAAGCCACCTTACATCCTCTTCGTTTTAGACCATCCTTACATTAGGCATATTATCATACTCTGATAACTGGACCGGTATTTTGCATTACTAATGAGTGCTACTATTATGAACCATGATAAAACCCGGTCCGATACAGGCCTACTGATAATAAATAAATAAATTATCCATATCCACATACCTTTTGACAATACCCACGCCTTCATGAAAATCCCGCAGGAATGCGATGCCACCTTCGTGCCGCGCCGTGCATGCTTGAGCGCGTGCTAAAGCACAATAGCTTTGTACAATAGCTTTGTACAATACAAAGACTGCGTACCCTACTCAATGTGCCACGCCCGTTGCACTGATGACCCTGTCACTGCACCAACGTACGTACACGCATAGAGGAATTCCTACATAACATGGTATATGTGAAAACACACAAAATGGTATTAAAAGAACGAATTTCGAACTTGCTAAAATTCTTATTACGACACTTTCGCAGCCTAATAACCATTATAAAATTTCACATTGACAAAATGACCTGGCTGCCCTATAAAATTGTACCTCCTTACCAGTGCCATATTGGACCACCGGCAAGAATTTAGATATCTCCTACCTCGTTTCCTAAAACGAACACCAATCCAGGCTCTATACCTCCATCAGAATCGCAAACCTGGCCCAATTTCCAACCATTTAGAATCGAGCTCTTCCTTTCCGGCACCCGTTATGGCAATCCGACTTAATAATTGACTGGTCAACCAGCCGATTTATGGGTGGGCACCCAAAACTCCAGCGCAAGCAATAATACGTCATGCTCGTAGTGCAAAGATTTACCAAGTGAGTGTGGATCCTCCGCCCGCAACGTCGCCGCGATGCAAATAGTCTTGCTATCGTGTACATTGTCCGGCCGTTAAGTTTGCACTATACCATACTCTAACTAAATAAACGAAGTATGGACGCAGTTATTTAATTTGAAAAAGGCATCTAGTGACAGTACTGCCTACCATTCCTCCATAGTCCGTTAGCGGTCTAGCGAGTCCGTACCGATTGGCGGACTTATTTGGCATACATCGCGCGATAACCATGTGATGCGTATGCAAATAATTTATGAATAACTACATATCACCGCGGGGGGTTTGATTGGCCGATCCGTCAAGTCGGATTTACTGCACTGACATGATGACATCGCGTTGATGCCGATAGCGGAACGACAACCAGATGACGGCGCCTTTTTTCTAAGGCCAACAAAGCACATAACTATTCGGCCGGATTGACGAAAGCAAATTGGTAGTCTTAACTCCATGGTAAGTCCGACTTGGGTCAAGTCTTCCCCTCCGAGGACATTTGCGCGCGCCTCTACGCGGCATACGAGAAAATGCGCCGACTGCGCACGCACAAGCGGCGTATCGCCCGCCTCTTCAAAGAGGATGCGCAGTGGTGGGCGCACACGGGCGTCAAAGCGCTGCTGCCGGCGAGTACACAAAAAACTCCACATCTGGGCAATCGGTCGGGGGAAGGCGCTCGCTCGACTATAAACAAAAACCCCCGGACGCCAGATGGGGAGTTAGTCGAGCGATTGGGTGAGGGACTGCACCCGATGATCCCGAGCCAAAAGCGCGCATGCAAACTTCTTACTGTTCAAACACAAGCTACTAAATAAAAGGAAGTGGACAAGTCAAAGGTAAAATGCTCTGAGAGCATAATAAAAGGGCCAACGGGTTTCCAGCTAAAGTAAAATGCTGTCTCAGCACTGCACTCGCGTCAAAAAGGAAGTGGACAAGAGAATGCCAACGGGTTTTACCTCTTACCCCCCCCAACAAGCGCAGACCGAGCGAAAGGTCAGCAGGTGTGGGCCACTAGTTCGGTGTGGGCGGGTCGAAACCGTTGCCCTCCCACCGAGCAGTAGATGTTAACTGGTTAGCACCGTACCGTAATCACTGCATTTATTTGCATACACTAATGCTGGTGGGTCATCGTAAGATAGCCATTACGGCTTGGATGGAGTTCAATTTTGGTTTTGCGTTGCTATAAAGAGTACTATCACCAATGTTCGATATACGCTGCGCGCTCTCGATCTCCTGCACTGGCGACACTGTCTGAGAGGTCCTAGGTGCCGCTTTGCACGCTCTTCTACTCTGGCGCATACTAGCTACGCCCATAATTCTAACCTACACCCTCCAGCTAGCCCAAGACACTTAACAGCCTTCGCTCCGCTTTGCATGCACATCTGCGCCGGCGTACTTTCAGCATCTGTCAGCTACACCTAATGCATGAGCGCCTGTGCCTGCATATGGTTGCACTTCATACACTGCAACAGGTCATCACGTCAGTTGACAATGACAATTCTACTTAGCACCGCCTTCTTTCTCCGCCTTTAGACCACCGTACGTAGCTGTGCCTTGCGCGCATTTGTCTCACAAACGCTCGCAAATACACAGCGAATGCACGCTTTCTCTAATTCATCCGACACGTGTGCCGGATTCCAAAAAAACCGATGTCACCTTGCTTCAATACTCAACAACTTTTGCACGGAAACATGTGAGCGCCAACAGCAGCATACTTACTACTTGATACACAGCGCGCACAGAGCGGGTAAGAAGTGAACTTCACCGTGGGCCCACAGCGCGCGTCGAGATTATCCGTTAATAAGCCCATTATAAGCTTATTTATAAGCTCGTGCTCATCCGCACTATCGCGCGAGCACGAGGTATTGTTTACGCGCCGTCCATTTCGTGCCAGTTATTCAGCTACGTGACCACCGACCGCGTTACATAGCCGGTGATCACCTTCCCACTCTCTTGCGTTGCGGCCTTCTCTCTCTCGCAGAGAGTGCAGCGCTTTCCCCTCCAATGCGTGTGTCTCTCTCTCATTGGCTCATTGAGTCGGTGCTTTAGACTACCCGATTGTGAGTCCATGCTGCTATGGGAGGAGGGGGCGAGGTTGGAGGGCAACGGTTTCGACCCGCCCACACCGAACTAGTGGCCCACACCTGCTGACCTTTCGCTCGGTCTGCGCTTGTTGGGGGGGGTAAGAGGTAAAACCCGTTGGCATTCTCTTGTCCACTTCCTTTTTGACGCGAGTGCAGTGCTGAGACAGCATTTTACTTTAGCTGGAAACCCGTTGGCCCTTTTATTATGCTCTCAGAGCATTTTACCTTTGACTTGTTTTATATATATTGTTATTTATTTTTTTCCAATTGAGCCAAGAACACCGGGCGAACCCCTTCTCTTAGCGATAAGTGTTACTGGGTTCTTTTACGTGCATTATAATGATTATTATTATACAATACACGGGATCTACAGCTTTACGTCTCATCCGAAAGACGAAGCAATAGTGGTTTCAGTGCCTTGCTTAAGGACACAGGTGTCGAGGCCGAGATTCGAACTCACGCTCCGCGGAACAGAAAACCGGGTTCTTAACCGCTCGGCCACGACACTCCACTTGTCCAAGAAATGTCCAAAAAATGTCTCAAATGTCTCTTAAATTATTTGATAAGGGTTAGCCTTGCCTTTGTATGCAAATTAGGTGAAATTAGGGCAAAAAGATCTCTGTCTCATAAATTAATTTATAATGGGGTTAGCCTTGCTCAGAAAGGCGTCGGAGCTCAGAAAGGCGTCGGAGCTCAGAGAGGCGTCGGAGATCAGTGAGGCGTCGGAGCTCAGTAAGGCGTCGGAGCTCAGAGAGGCGTCGGAGCTCAGTAAGGCGTCGGAGCTTAGAGAGGCGTCGGAGCTCAGTGAGGCGTCGGGGCTCAGTGAGGCGTCGGAGCTCAGTAAGGCGTCGGAGCTCAGAGAGGCGTCGGAGCTCAGTAAGGCGTCGGAGCTCAGAGAGGCGTCATAGCTCAGTGAGGCGTCGGGGCTCAGTGAGGCGTCAGAGCTCAGTGAGGCGTCGGAGCTCAGAAAGGCGTCGGAGCTCAGTGAGGCGTCGGAGCTATGTGGCGTTGGAGCTATAGGCGTCGGATCTCAGTGAAGCGTCGGAGCTCAGAGAGGCGCCAGAGCTCAGTGAGGCGTCGGGGCTCAGTGAGGCGTCAGAGCTCAGTGAGGCGTCGGAGCTCAGTAAGGCGTCGGGGCTCAGCGAGGCGTCGGGGCTCAGTGAGGCGTCGGAGCTCAGTGAGGCGTCGGGGCTCAGTGAGGCGTCGGGGCTCAGTGAGGCGTCGGAGCTCAGTGAGGCGTCGAAGCTCAGTGAAGCGTCGGAGCTCAATAAGGCGTCGGATCTCAGAGAGGCGTCGGAGATCAGTGAGGCGTCGGAGCTATGTGGCGTTGGAGCTCAGTGAAGCGTCGGAGCTCAGTGAGGCGTCGGGGCTCAGTGAGGCGTCGGGGCTCAGTGAGGCGTCGGGGCTCAGTGAGGCGTCGGGGCTCAGTGAGGCGTCGGAGCTCAGTGAGGCGTCGGAGCTCAGTGAGGCGTCGGAGCTCAGAGAGGCGTCGGAGCTCAGTAAGACGTATGAGGCGTTGGAGCTATAGGCGTCGGAGATCAGTGAGGCTCAGTGAGGCGTCGGAGCTCAGTAAGGCGTCGGAGCTCAGTGATGCGTCGGAGCTCAGTGACGCGTCGGGGCTCAGTGAGGCGTCGGGGCTCAGTGAGGCGTCGGAGCTCAGTGAGGCGTCGGAGCTCAGAGAGGCGTCGGAGCTCAGTGAGGCGTCGGAGCTCAGAGAGGCGTCGGAGCTCAGTAAGACGTATGAGGCGTTGGAGCTATAGGCGTCGGAGATCAGTGAGGCTCAGTGAGGCGTCGGAGCTCAGTAAGGCGTTGGGGCTCAGTGAGGCGTCGGAGCTCAGAGAGGCGTCGGAGCTCAGTAAGACGTCGGAGCAAATGATAATATTTTGATACAAACATTCCTTTTTTCATGAGAATGGCAGCACAGGTGGTTTCAGATGATGATTGAGAGTTGAGACTATTATAAGGTATAAGGTATCTCATAGTAATTTCGAAGTTTTGTTTTGCGATGTATACAATCTTTGAATGCAAAATCAGTCATGTACGTGTAGGCCCTATATCCAAAAGTTCCCTTCTGGTTTTGAACCATTCATCACACCATCAACATTCATGCACAACAGATAATATTCACGTACAACAGGCAACGCGCGTTTGCGTTCCAGACATTATTTTAATCGACTCTAGCTCTGATTGTGGCCCTTGATTACAGCGCCCTCTGTAGACACTTGGGTAAGAGGGGCCGTATCGTAAGTTCGACGCCTCATAATTCTGACCTTTCATGTCCGAAATTTTTGAATTAACCCATGGACATGAAATATTGTGTGAAGGAGTGTAGATCCAATCTCATCTTGTACCGTACGTGTAATATCAACTGAAATTATGTTGGGTGACACGTCGTTTGCGCAAGATACGAGGTCTACTTCAAACAAATATTCAGATCTATCTTTCCAGCCAAATAAATCAGACGCTAATAGCCGAAATATTAGACGATTTACAAAAAGGACCCTTATGGGTGCAATAATGCGTGGCTGGATATAATAGTCGCACAGATACACAACGCGCCGAACTATTAGATTTGCTCATAAATATGGCACTTGGTGTCGGGTTAAATCACGGAGGAATAAGGTTAAATCAACACCGCAAGTTGTACAGCCTAAAATGTCTTTAGCCGCGTAGCCAGCTAGGGGGGGGGGGGGGGGACATAGACTTGTGTTATTTCCCCCAGAACCTGTGTGATATGAAATTCAGACTCCTGTGAAAATTGGACCCTTTTAAACTATTATTAGTTAAACCCTCTCATGTAACCGGTCACGCTCCTAATTATCATGATCATCACTTTAATCAAGCATGCGCAATACAACCAATGAGCCCGTATTTCATGGAGCCCGAAATTCATGCTACACCGGAACAGACTGATGCCGCAACATACTCTAAATCTGCTAAATCACCTTAAATGCACACACACAAAACAATTGCATAATTATGAACTAGAAGTAGAACCACATAATATATTGGCTTTGTTCAAATTTTGATTTCACTCGGAATGTCAAAACAACCTCTGCAAGTAAGAATAATTAAGCTGTATGACGTCTGTATAGGCCCAATTTCTGCAAGATTCTGCTTTTATTATTTTCCCCCCTTTAATATACAAAATCTGCCTAGATCTAGCAGAAAATCTGCTAAAAATGGTCACCATCTTTTGGAGACCTACCAAACAGATAGAGGGCGCTTTATAGGAAAACCACTTCGCTTGTGCCCGGTGGCGATTTTTCTTTCCGTACCACTAACGCGTCCATTTGTCCGTTTCATTGGAATGGGGCGACTTGAATAGAGACTTTTATAACTTTTTCTCTAAGACCCTATCTAGATGAGATTATTAACCAATAATTTGGGTTAATAGAAAAAGGTATAAAAGTCGTGTATACGAAAAACTAGGGACTGTATACAATTAACTAGGGACTGTATCCATTAATTTTGGTGAATTATGGCTGTCAACGTCGTTGGTCTTCATACGTTCCGCGCGTATCAAAATCGATTCGTATTGAAGCGCGCGCTTTGGTCTCCATTCAAGTCGCCCAATTCGAATGAAACGGGCAAATTGACGCGTTAGTGGTACGGGAAAAAAGATCGCTGCCCGGTGGCGTAATTTTTTTTCCAGCAGACCCCACTGAATGGAAGATACTTAGGTTCTCGGAACCTTGCTTTTCCTTAAATTAAACTCATCTCACAATAAACTTACAATCCAAAAATAGTCAATGAAAAATTAGCACCATCCGTTCTCGAATCCCAATCTTACTATCTATAACCTAACCCATTATCTACTTAGCTACTGTGAGAGGTCGACAGAAGCCGTTTTTCAAAGTGCTTTAATGTACCTCTGGACCTACGTGTAACTAGTTGACTGAGCAATAACAATATATTTTAGTATTATTGTTGAAACTACTGAATAATCATGACGCGAGGGGTGTAGAAACGCCCATTTACCTTTACCATGCTGGGAAAAAAATTCGGTGCCCGGTGGTGCCTATATAGCTAGCTTGTGCCCACTGACCTCTACACCTGGACGGACCATTGTCCATATTCTGCTGTGCTAACACTTGAAGTCGGCGCGAACTGGAAGTGCAACATGGCGGACCCGAGACGTCACTGCTGTGAGCCAATGAAATGTCCAGGTGTGGAGGTAAGCGGATTTATTCTGTACATTTTGTATTTATAAACATTACGTAATACGTATCGTACCAACACCTGGACATTTCATTGGCTCACAGAGTGACGTCGTGGGTCCGCCATGTTGCACTTCTCCGCATGCCGACTTCAAAATAAAACAATGATGATCTGTCCATGTATAGAGGTCAGTGCTTGTGCCATGCGATTTGGGCTCTAATTGGATATATTTGGTGTGACCTGTGAACTAGAGGTCACCAGTTCCGTGGCTCAGCTACCCAGAAAGCCGTCCGTTTCCTTCTCAAAAATATGCGCACATCGAAGAAATCTGTGCAGAATTCTAAAATAAAATATGCGACATCTCATAATTTGCGATGTGTGAAGTCTGATGTCTTTTCCGTGCCACCATACCTATTCAAAGGTCACGGCGTGGTCTATGGCGTACGCTAGAGGGCGCCCGCATCAGCTGCTGGACGCGCGCTATATACGTACACGTACGTCATTGATCTTCATTATATAATGGAGATCAATGGTACACGTAACGTGTACACACCACCGCAATGCCAATCAGCCAAACTAGCACTTGCTTCTTTCATAACGATCGAAACATTAACAGTGCTTTAACACGTTTAATCGATCATGAAATTTGCAATTTTGGGAGCGACAGGCAAAACTGGGGAACAGTTGGTGCAGCAGGCACTGGAAAAGGGTTATGATGTGGTGGCTTTGTGTAGAAACCCTTCTAAACTGGCCGTTCAACATGACAAGTTGCAGGTAAATGACACTGCCAAAGTCAGATTTAGGCATAATGTTGTTAATGTTACGATGTTAATAAATGCTGTAGCCAAGCTAGGCCGTCATGTAATCGCCAAATTGGGCTACACAACGTGTTTTAAACGAAATTGTGTTTAATATCGGAAAGAGCGTTCAGAATTGTAATAAACATCCACATAACCATCCTTAAAAAACTTGGCGTACTGTGTTATTTTTGTGAACAAGTTTTTGGGCCCCCTTTTTTTTGTCTGCCCCCTCCCGAGTCCCGAGTCCCGAGTCCCAAGTCCCAAGTCCCAAGTCCCGACTCCTCCCGAGTCCCGCCCCCTCCCAAGTCCCGAGTCCCGACCCCTCCCGAGTCCTGAGTCCCGACCCCTCCCGAGTCCCGAGTCCCGACCCCTCCCAAGTCCCGAGTCCCGACCCCTCCCGAGTCCCAAAAGAAAAACAACTACCCAACTACCCAATAGTTTCATTTGAAAACGTGAAGTTCAATTGCAATCTAACTTGGGTCATAACTATGCAAAATACAAACTTCCATGTGATGATAAATTAAAGTCGCAGTTCGAGGTCAAATGTCAGTGGAGGTCAAGTTGTAAAATTTGTTAATTTTGCGAAAGTAAGGCGAGACTGGTGTTTGAGAACCATCTTTGTTAATATTTATTTGGATTTTTCTTTTAAACTCTGGATGTCAGGTGGTTGAGGCCGACGTCATGTCTTCTGATTCCATGATTCCCATTTTTGCCGGCTGCGATGCCGTCTTATCCTGTCTAGGGTCAGGTGGCGGCATCACCAAGACGACGACCTTCTACTCGGACTCCATCCGAGCCATCACTGAGGCAATGCGCAAAGCTGAGGTCAAGCGGCTAGTCTGTATGACGTCTTGGTACACAAACTGTGAGTTCGTCATAACACTGACTTTAATCCCATGACGCCGGTATTAATTCCTTACTCACTGCACTGCACTGCACAATGGACCCGAGCATGCAGCTGTGACACGTGCCGTAGAACAGCTGACAACAGTATTCCGGGCGGATAGTAGCAGGCTTCTTTTGGCTAGGAACCATCAATTCTGCATAATCCTCCAATTGCAACCATGCAAAGATTTGATTCATCTTCAATCCTCAAATCATCCGTTATTACTTGAATTTGTTCAGTGGAGAAGCGACCATTGCCTCAATCCTCCAATACTGTTTGGGTCAAGTCATTATTCCTTATGCATGGCTAAATGGCAAAATCACGAGATAAATTGTGCCTCTGTGCATTTTGAATGGACTGCTATCGTTTTCTTTGCCCCCAGACCCATTTATGCACAAGCATGCAAAATTATTAAAGTTATTACCGGTAGTAAAAAGGTCCATTCATAATGTCAAAATACGTTGAAAGGGAAAAATTCAATATTGAAACGAATTTACGTCACCCCAACGCAAATTCCATGTTAACCAGTTCGCATTTAGGGACGTGACATACATTTTTTTCCAGAGTTCAAAACAGGGGCCAATTTCATAGAGCTGCTAAGCACAAAAATTTGCTTAGCGCAAAAAGTCTTGCTCATTAAAAAACAGGTTACCAGCCAAAATTCTACGATTTTTTTTCATGCCAAGCCAAAAACCAGCTGATTATCAATCGAAAACAATAAAGATCACGTGAAAATTTGGTCTGTAACCTTTTTTTTGCCAAGGACAAATTTTCATGCTGAGCAAATTGTTGTGCTTAGCAGCTCTATGAAATTGGCCCCTGATGACGGATAAACATGTCAGGACTCACGAGCAAGGCCGGAATTATCTGGCAGTGACTGGCTCGCAGCGAACGAGCCTGGAAACATCAGAGTGTGCAACCCACAGATGCCGGCCTAAATTCGTCTCGGATCGAAGTTCGTTTAAAAACAATCCCGCGCCTGGGCCCGGTCTATGCCAAAATAATCCCGGCGCGAAGTCAATTTACTAATGGTTGTGTCATTATCACAGCTGCAAAATATGTGAACATCCAGATTCCTAAATTTAACTTGGGCCTCGTTCACTTTGCTGACAGAACTTTCATCTTCTTTGTATTTTGCTTTAGACAGCGAAAGTGACGGTGGCTCGTTCTTCACGGAGTGGTTCATGAAGCCGATGGCTCATCTCTTTCTTGGGAGAATCTTGTCCAACATGGCGGTCATGGAGAATTACCTCATAGAGGAATGCCAAGACATCAACTTCACCATCATAAGACCATCTGGTCTTCAGAACAAGCCAGTCACAGGTATATGCGGAATATCTAAAAGATTTGACTTCTCCCACCCCACTTTTTGTTTTACTGAAAACCTGAGCAAGCACCATAGCTTGGGTAAATTGTGTTGATGGAACGTATTGAGGTTTGACAACCATGTGACCTTATCACGTGACTGGTGCAAGCTCTGCTATTTTGGGCATCTACAGTAGCATGCTCGTACGGTACATGTACCAAAGTTATGACTCGAGTCCAGAAAGTGAAATATGGTGCAGCCGATGCGCGTTATGCAAGTTGACGCTTAAAATGCAGATGCACGTGGCTGATCTGTAGAAAATTCGCGTCACTCAAGGGAAAACCCAATGCTGAACTGAACTCTGCATCCAACTATACAAAAAACTATCCAAATCTATTTAACTCCACAATCTCTCTTTGTCATCCAAACAGATAAAGACTTCCTGACAGAAGAACTGCAATATGTCCCAAATGGCGAAGGACGTATCTCACGGGCGGACGTTGCCAGATTTTTGCTCCATGCACTAGACACATCCGATTATGATAACAAAGCATTGGCAATTGCTACTAAACCTTAAGATGGAAATGAAAGGCAAATGACTAATGCCCCAGTCACATTCGAGCTGCGATTACCCGCGACCATGTCGGTCAGTCTTGGTCCGTTTTTTTATTTTTTTACGAATATTCACATGACTTGTACGACTATTGGCACGTCTTGCAGTGCAGTCTCACGACTAGTACATAGTCGTGTACGACTAGTCACACGACTAGTACATAGTCGTGTGACTAGTCGTACACGACTATGTGTGACTATTCCGGCCCCCTCCTGAGTCCCGACCCCTCCCCCCCAAGTCCGACTGCTGTTATTAAAAGTAGGATACACCATTTGCAGATTTCAAACAATTTTACTACCGAATAATTAAATATAAAAAATAAAAAGAACAAAAGAAAACAACTACCCAATAGTTTCATTTGAAAACGTGAAGTTCAATTGCAAATCTATTAAACTTGGGTCATACTATGCAATATACAAACTTCCATGTGATGGTAAATTAAAGTCACATTTTGAGGTCAAATATCAGTGGAGGTCAAGTTGTAAAATATGGTAATTTTGCGAAAGTAAGGCGAGACTGGTGTTTTGAGAACCATCTTTGTTAATATTTATTTGGATTTTCCTTTTAAAACTGAAAGTCGTGCAACTAGTCATGCATAGTCGTGCGACTAGTCGTGCGACTGTTGGATTACTGAAGAGTCTTATGATCAACCACGACAACGTATGGCCACTCGTAAGACTCGTAGCACGACAATCGCACGACTGTTAAAGTCTTACCAAAGACCAGCTACGACCAGTTGGTCGCAGGCCGGATTTTGAACATGATCGAAAAATGTCCCCACGACCAAGTCATCTGTTTTCAATTTAAGAATTTTGTTCTTGTACAATGTCCCTAAATGCGAACTGGTTAACATGGAATTTGCGTTGGGGTGACGTAAATTCGTTTCAATATTGAATTTTTCCCTTTCAACGTATTTTGACATTATGAATGGACCTTTTTACACTTCATCCGACTCGGGTAGTTATGAATGTAAATGAATTATTTTTGTTATTTTGTTATTTATTAAAGGTAGGATACACCATTAGTAATTGCTTGAATTATCAGAAATGGGTGGATAAGTTAGGGGGTTGTATTTTATAGTAACAATCGTTTAACTGACCTGTCTGAAGTTTTACAATCATGGATGCCGAGAAAAAAGTGCAGTTCTAAAAAAAAAATTGCGATTGTTATAATTACAGGATATCTAGCGCAATCATTTTGCTGGATGCTTAGAAACAATTATATACTTTCAAATAAGTAAGATATTTCTTTATAATTCGGTAGTAAAATATTTTGATATCTGCAAATGGTGTGTATCCTACCTTTAAGTAAATTGAGGAAATAGTTTTGTGTACTAAGAAGAATACCCGCCTTGAAACAACAAATCTTATGTATTCTGTTATGTTAAATAAATAGTGGTCCTTTCTACAAACTTTCTTCTTATTTATGTACCTATTGATTCTATTTTTGTTTTGTAAAAACTGGAGGTAGCATATTGTATATACCCTTTTTCAATAAGATATTGTTGTAATACTAAAAACGGAATTAAAATGAATTATATTAAATACTTGTTTCATTGAGTATTCAGTTTTATTAGGAAAACAATTTAGCTTGAAAATTCCAGCTCTAAGCTAACATAACAAGTTTTGCCATTTGTGAGATGTTAAATGTAATTCAATATTTTTTAGAACAATTTTTTTTCTTCTCTAATGAACCTTTTTTTAATTTACTTGTAAATGATTGGTAATATTGGATCCATCTATTTTGTTTGCCTTTTAAATAAGATATTAACTTTTCATCAATGATAAAAAAAAAATGAGTAAATGTACATTTAAAAAATATCAAGTCATCCCGATCAAAGTTCAAACTTTGAACATAAATCAAAAAGCCATTAAAATGTCGACCCTTATCGGGAAATTGCGCCCTCAACAGGCCAACTAATGGCAGCAATTCAACCCATAATTTGTTTTCGATTGTGCATGATTTTTGCTCGATAACAGAATGAAGAAAGTTGCTGTATTCGGCGCCACTGGGGCTACAGGAGAACAGCTTGTAAAGCTGGCGTTACGGGAAGGGCATGAAGTCGTGGCTATATGCAGAAATCCGTTGGGATTTAAAGTTACCCATGAGAAATTGAAGGTAAAACGGACACTAGTCATGCATGCTGCACTTTAGACCATGGAGGTTTTCACTCCTTTTTAGAATTTTGGATTTTTTTCTGTCGTTTTAACGCCCCAACGATTTCTCGTCTATTGCCCGTAAACAAATAAGTTGTGACCACAAAAGTTGCCCAAAACAAGCCAAATACTTGACAAAATATCTTGGAAAGCGCACACCGGTTTCTATACATGTTAAAAAAGAATTGTTATGGCTTTATTGGTACTCACGATTATTTGGGGTTGCAAATCCGAGCAATTTCTACCAGCTTTCAAAACAATGTTGCCCACAACGTTCGGTCAATATAAACTACATAGACGTCCCGAGAGCACCCGACTCACATAAAGAGCACACTATGCGAAGACGGGGGACACGACAATGGCTTTTCGAGCGACCACCAACGACTGTTTTATGGTGCAAGAGTGCAGGCCTGCATCGCTGCACTGTCTATGGTACAATCATCGCCAGATGATGTCCAAATGTTAAGAAAGCGATAACTAGAGTCCAGTAACTCGGACTAGTTAGAGACTAGGTTAGACATGAAATAAAATGAGTTTTTCGGGGGAGAATTTGACTGCCTGCGACAGTATTCGTCCACATGCATATTCATCCACTGCCACTAAACCTCTTTTATTGTGTCATTAATTACTGTAATCAACGAATAAAATTATATTAAATACATTTTGTGATGATTGTTGACTCGTTAGTTTCCAATTTATTTTTTCTATTAAATATTTTAGATTTCTAATAATAATTCAACTTTTTCAGGCTTACTATAATTATGAGCCCAGACCCTCGCTGATTTACGCACGTGGTGATGCAATATCCAGATGACACTTCACGACCGCCAATACAGGAACGTATAGAACGTATGGAACGTATAGGCCATTTTTTTTACTTTTGTTAAGGACATCAATTGAAGTGTAATTTATAAAATATAAATATAAATTGCCTGGCCGACAAATTTTCGTTGAATCTGAGCGATGAAATATATACTTTTAAATGGCATTGTCTTCCTGTTCTTATCATGAACAATAAATCTAATAAACAAATAAAATTATAAAAGTATCTGAGAGGGAAACGTCCCAGGTTGTTGGCACTGGACTTAAAATGTTAAAGTACCCATCGTCTCGGTAAGCTTTACACAAAAAAAGACCAGTGTGGACAGGGGTAAAGTAACTGCTGGACTCGGGAAAAGAAACCGAGAGGAAAACGTCCCAGGCTAGTCTGCACTGGACTTGAAATGGGTAAAGTACCCATCGTCTCCGTAAGCTTTTACCCCCAAAATAATCTAGTACGGACGGGGATAAATTAACTGCTGGGCTCGGAAAAAGTAACCGAGAGGAAAACGTCCCAGGCTGTCTGCACTGGACTTGAAATAGGAAAAGTACCAATCGTCTTGGTAGTCCAAGTACGTTACTTAACCAGTTTGCGCCGGAGGACGTATATCATTTTCCCCAGATTTAAAACGGATGACGCATAAACAGGCCACGAGCAAGGCCGGAAATGTTTGTCAGCAGCGAGCAAGGCCAGAAATGCGTGGGTGTGCTTCCCAGCACTAAAATAAAATCCCGCGCCCCGGCTCGGTGATGTTAAAATAATCCCGGCGCGAACTGGTTAATATTATTAATAATTCTGTAGTAACATTTTTCAATGCTTGCAAATGGTGTATTCTACATTTTTTGGCAGGCTGTACAAGCAGACGTATTTTCCACCGATTCCTTGAAGCCACACTTGGAAAACTGCGATGCGGTTTTCTCCTGTCTTGGAAGGTCGGCCTCGTACACCAGACTAGAGTCCACTTTCTATTGTGATACCATGAAAGTAATCACTCGGGCTATGAGAGAGGCTGGAATCAGACGGCTGGTTTGCATGACCTCGTGGTTGACGGAGTGTAAGTTTACATCAAGCGTTTGTTTGGGTCATTTTGTCGGAGGCGGAGCTTGGAATTTTTTTCCACACGTCTGTGATTTTTATATCAGAAGGAATGAGGTTGTGGGTTCGAGTCCCGCCTGTGAGTATGGTGCGTGTGCCCTTGGGCAAGGCACTTTGTGGCTCAATGCTTCTCTCCACCCAGGAGTTAATGGGTACCTGTGAGGGCAGAGATGGTTGTTATTAGCTGCTTTGCGCCTAAATGGCAGCATCCAGCTGTGTATTCCCCACGAAGCTAAGATGGTATTTGGGAGGTTTTGTGGGCCCAATGAGCAGGGGTAATAATGACACAGCATCTTGTATCCTTGGGTTAATTTAGCACTATATAAATCCAGTTATTATTATTAGGGTTTCCAAAAAAATGCAAACACGGAAATTAGTATTGTTTTTCTGCAGATATGCAGAGTGATCCGGGCCCATTCTTCATGGAGTGGATGCTGAAGCCCTTGATGCGCCTAAGTATCGGCAGAATCCTCGACGACATGCGACGAATGGAGCTATATCTGATGGCCGACTGTCAGGACATCAACTACACTATTGTCCGACCGCCAGGGTTAACCAATGGATCACTAAGTGGTAGGAAATCTCAAATATCCACATATAAATTCAGCCGCTTCATACGTCACACAAATTTGAAAGCGAAGCGAATTTGACGTCACAAAACCTTTGCTGCGACTGTTCGCCGAAGGAAAAAATGTTATGATGACGATGATCATGCATTTGTAAAGCGCCATCTATCTAGTTGCCTATTCCGATGCGCTGCCAGGAACACCGGGGCAAACCCCTTCTCTTAACGAAGAGTGTTACTGGGCTCTTTTACGTGCATTACACAACGCACGGGACCTACAGCTTTACGTCCCATCCGAAGGACAAAGCAGTAGTGGTTTAATTGCCTTGCTTAAGGACACACGTGTCGACACTGAGACTCGAACCCACTCTCTGCGGAACAGAAAACCGAGTTCTTAACTCGTTCGCTTTTGCGGAATTTGTATTAATTTGTAATACAATGTTTGTACACTACTGTTTTGTAACAAAATGCAGAAATAAATGCTGTGGTATTGGCCAGTTATGTTAGAACTGTTGCAGTCTTGTTTCTATGTATAATCTTGTGTTTAAAAAAAAATTAACAAATCCATTGAAAATCCAATCCACATATTGGCCCAGCAGGATTCGAACCCGGGTCATAGTGGTGGAAGGCGAGGAAAGAACCGCTGCGCCAACCTGAGTTTAGGAAATTCAGCAGTGACCATGGTTATAAGACTCATTTTGCTTTATTTGCAGGAACACCAGTGGAATGTGTGGAGGATGGATGGTATGTTTATTCCGTCTCTATGAGTCGTATCTGGATGTCTCGTGCTGACGTGGCCAACTTTATGCTTTCCGCACTCAACTCGTCGGATTACGACCAGAAAGCAGTCGCCATAGCTGTACAGTAATGTGTAACGGATGTGACGGCTGAACGGAGTCTAGTCTCAGGGAAAATTAACTGCACATAGGACGGTTTGACTTAAGGCCAGCTCATAATCGGTGGAAAAAACTAATACGAATTTTTGACACATTGTACATGTACATGTTGTAATTGTAATCATGGGTGCGTTCATTTAACTCACCTGAGTTGACACAGGTTAGACCTGTGTCGTTCGATTAGCTCTTCTGACGTCATACTCGGGGCTCACTTGGGTCAGCCACCACAGTCTTTGCCAAAGACCACTGTATTCGACAGTACGCCACGATTTATAGTCCAGCTCCAATGATCACACAGTGGTCTTTGCAAATTTAATTCAGCGGTTTATCTTTTTTCTTATTTCCGTTTATATACGTCATCTGGCGCGAACTGGTTAACAAGTTCACGCCGGGATTATTATACCATCACCGAGCCGACGCACGTGATTATTTTTAACGAAACTCAATCCGAGGCGGGTTCAGAGCGATAGTACCGGGAAGCACACCCACGCATTTCCGGCCTTGCTCGCTGCTGACAGACATTTCCGGCCTTGCTCGTGGCGTGTATATGGTCATTCGTTTTGAATCTGGGGATTATATTTATGTCATCCGGCGCGAACTGGTTAAGCGAGTTTGCAATTACCACTGTGTGATCAAGGGAGCTGGACTATAAATTGTGTCGTTAACCAGTTCGCGCCGGATGACGTATATAAACGCAAATATTTCCCCAGATTCAAAACGGATGACGCATAAACACGCCAAGTTCAAGTTCGGAAATGTATGTCAGCAGCGGGCAAGGCCGTGGGTGTGCTTCCCGGCACTATCAGCCTGAACACGCTTCGGATTGAGTTTCGTTAAAAATAATCCCGGCGCGCACTGTCAAATACAGTGGGTCTTTGGCAAAGACTTCCGACTGACCCTGCTCGTAGAGCACAGTCACTCACTGGTGGAAATACGCCACACACATCATACATGCGTTGTTCATCTCAAGAAACAAACAAATATGGAGACAGGGCTGCGGATAACTTCAAGTAGGCTTAAAAATCAA
This sequence comes from Crossaster papposus, assembly GCA_037893245.1. Classification (NCBI taxonomy): domain Eukaryota; kingdom Metazoa; phylum Echinodermata; class Asteroidea; order Velatida; family Solasteridae; genus Crossaster; species Crossaster papposus. Next base: position 1,429,686 of record JBAIAA010000635.1, on the reverse strand, counting down.
CTTTAGGTAGGCTTTTGTCAAAGCTGATTTGAATAGCTTGTGATGTGAATTAGAACTCGGGGACTTGTGATGGACTTGACTACATCCCTGACTTGAACGCACCCACCTGCCATCCATGTTGGTCAGTCTATAAATTAGGTGTCAAATTTTTCGTGTCCCTGTTACATCCGACATGAGATTTTGTTTAAATCGGGACACATGATGCCTTCTATCTCCAAGAGTAATAACATATTAAAGCAAAGTACCTGCAAAACAAATAACCAGTTAGAGGTTAATATTAATGACACTTGCATGGGAAACTACACACGACAGGTGTAAATGAAGCAATTTACATTTTAGCCGCCTTGTTTATGGACTGATGACACTATGAACGTCTAACAAAAAGAAAAAAAGGAATAAAACAATGAACATCCATTGTTACCTGTTTACAGTGTGACCCATGTTTTTTTTGTTTTTTTCATGACACCATAATTGGTAATAGCGCCATCTATCGATGGAAACGGAGGAAGTCAGTTACTCCCTCTCCCATGGTGAGGTGTGATTGAGATTCATCGGAAATAGTTACAAACAAAGGAAATCGTTGAGAGGAACAAAAGAAATCCTTGATTTACACCATAAACAAATGTATATGGGTAGGCACTCACCGCGTTAGGGGGACATGCAGGCTCTTTTGTTTGGAAAAGACAGACCTAGTAGTGGGGACATTTTGGAGTCCCCGTAGCGCGTTGGGTGTTCAGTAAAGGTAGAACAAGGTAAAATCGGGTTAGAGTATAATGAAAGAAAATGAAGAAGAGGACAAATTAGGGCGATCCTGAAAATGTTCGAGAGATTTCAGTTTACACACAAACCCTATGAGTTGTCCCCATAACGCTATGTACCAAAAGAATGAGTGTACATGCACAGTTTTCTGGAATTCAAAACAGATGACAGATAAACACAAATTAGGGTGTGCTGCCCACAGATGCCAGCCTGTACCCATCTCAGGGTTCGTCAAAAACAATCCTACACCCGGTCAATGTCAAGCTAATCCTGACACAAACTGGTTTAGACGTTCGCGTCGGAGGACGTATATATACACGGAAAGTTTTCCCCAGATCCAAAACAGATGACGCATAAACACGTCACGAGCAAGGCCGGAAATGCCCGAGTGTGCTTCCCAGTACGGTACCATCGGCCTGAACCGGCCTCGGATCGAGTTTTTCTATCGGGGATTATTTTAACATCACCGAGCCGACACGCAGGATTATTTTTAACGAAACTCGATCCGAGGCGTGTTCAGGCCTATAGCACACCCACGCATTTCCGGCCTTGCTCGCTGCTGACAGACATTTCCGGTCTTGCTCGTCGCGTGTTTATGCGTCATCCGTTCTGAATCTGGGGAAAACTTTGCGTTTATATAAGTCATCCGGCGCGAACTGGTTAAGAGTTTGAGTCCCAATAATTTCCCGGGACAACACCATAATGTGTTTTTTAATATATGTTAAAGGTAGTATACACCATTTGCAGATATCGAAAATATTTACTACCGAATTATTAAGAAATATCTTACTCATCTGAAAGTAAATGTTGATTCTGGGCATCCAGCAAAATGATTGCGCTAGATATCCTGTAATTCTTCCGAAAAATAAAATTTTATAATGAAAAACAAAGATAACATAAGAATAAGTGCTCGATGCCGGTTGAAAAAACCCGCTGTTTTTCGTGCTTTTCATGATTCTAAAACTTCGGACAGCTCAGTTAAACGATATTTACTATAAATACAACCACCCAAATCTACTCATTCATGATAATTCAAGCAATGACCAATGGTGTATACTACCTTTAAGTAAAACTATCACTCCGACACAAATTCCATCTTATAAAACGTTCAAACTTGTTATTTTCTTCTTGGCACAGCTAAGCGAGTCCAGTCAAAGATTATTCAATTAATAAAATACAAATTTATGATTTAAAAAAGTGTATTGTAAAGTAATTTAGAAAATTATGGAATTAGTATTTAACATACAAAATACACTGTGGTTAGTGTGATCTCTAAAATGGTTTTTGTTTATAAAATAAGATTTTTGTTTTCAATTGCAACAGTGTTTATTTTTTATATGAAAGATTTAAGATGTGCAGCTATTTTTAAAGTTTTCCCCCAATAAAATGCTTGTTTATTTCCTCAAAAGGGAAACATCAACATGAAAAAAAATTGACTATTGTGGTTTTTTTTTTATAATTACCTTGCAGCAAAGCAATTCTTTACTCACAGGATTACCAACAAATTAAAACAATTTAAAGCTCAAATTCTAAAGAGAACACAATAATTAAAAGTCCATTGGGTGAAATTAATAGTGAAATCTGAGCCTCCACACGCACAAATTAAGACTTAGGCCATGTTCGAATTGTTGGCTTTGGCTGTGACTTCGGCCGTTGCTATGCTGTTGCTACGGGCGGACAATGAACACCCACAGCAACAGCATAGCAATGGCCAAAGTCATGGCCAAAGTCACGGCCAAAGCCAGCAATTCGGACATGGCCTTAGCATGTCCTTGAAGTATATCATTTGATTGAGTAGATCTGCAATTGCAATTAAACGCATGATGAGAGACAGATTAACCATAGGGAACAAATTACAAAGTATTATTCCATTAAGTTGCGACACAAGCTAGTGTGACATTGGGCTGCATTTCTAGTAGCATGTAGCCTTTTGACAAGGCCTCGTGACTCTGGCTAAGCGGCTGAGATGAGTCTAGATACCCGGGGTGAACGCGCGACCGAGTGACGAATGTCACGAGGCCTTTTGCAATGTAGGTTTCACTGCTCGGTATGAATTATTCATAGTACATATTAGCATGTCAATACGCCCAATCAGAACGGCGATCTCCCAGTTGGCTTCGTTCGTGATTCGTTCAATATCAAAGCATGTAAGAAAAGGTAAAAAAAACGTAAATAAATGTTGCTTCTGAGTTGAATATATGAATGATAAATACAAGATATCACATTTAAATCTATTTTACATGCAAAATTGCAATAAATTAGGAAGCAACTAATGATTTGAGCTAAATATTGTAAGTGACATGATTGGACATTCCCTGTTTGTAAAATGAACTAATCCAACTCAAATATAAGCTGACGTCACGCAGAGATACGTTCGCTGATTGGACGCTACCATATAGGTAGCGATTCAAACTGGAAACAAAGGTTAACATAAGAAATCCAAACCAGATTGATAAAGGCCACTTGTCTGGGCAATTCGCACTGACGTCACTCAGGTTTTCGCGATTAGTCTCTTTTTAGTCGCTCGGCGTCTATCAGACATGTGGCCTTGTTTAAAGGCTAAGTAGCATGCCACCCATCGACTAAATTCCAAATTACTAGAGCGCTAACTCTTTATTCTTACGCGCAGAGATACTTTGAATTCATTCTGCGCGCAGACATTTTGAATTCATGTGCGTGCTTGTAGAGAACATAATAACAATCGATGGATTTAATTTTGAACATGTACTCTAAATGCAACGCGCGTGCAAGTAGAACAGACGCAAACAACTTACGCGCGTCATGCAAGTTTAAAAAAGTCAAGGCAAAATCATCATGCAGCGCGCGGATACGCACACGCATTTGCGCTCATTTGCTAATCATTCGTTTCGGTTTTGGGCGTAACGGCTTCGGTAACGCACTGTATAGAATACAAACGCAGATTTGCAAATAGCCGTACAAAAGCCGTACAACATTTTGCGATTTCCATAGGTTTGTGCACAAACATGGATGCGCCCAGCTCGCATCACTTTGTACTTTGTGCCAGCGCTCTGGTAATTTAATATACACTGTAACTCTATGGTACCATACCATCAGTTTCCTGAGAAATATGACATTTCAGGACACATTTTGTACTCCGATGTAACATGAGTCGCCATGTCAATTTTACAACTTTTTGGCATGTTGCAAAAAATATCGTACAAACCTCTGTGTGTTACTAAACGACCACAAAATGAACCATAAGGTTATGATAGATAGATTACAAGGGATTAGGGCCACCATGTTCCAATTGGTGAAATGACTCATATTCGGTTTGATTGGAGCACAATAACAAAACTAGCAATTAAAGGTAGGACTCACCATTGGTAAATGCTTGAATTATCATGAATAAGTGGATTTGAGGGGTTGTATTTTGTAGTAAATATCGTTTAACAGACCTAGCCTGTCCGAAGTGTTACAATCATGGATGCCGAGGAAAGCAAAAAAACACGGCGTTAGTTTACAACCGGCGTTGGGCAGTGGTTCTTTTGTTGTTCTTGGTTTTTTGACAATCGCCATCCGGCAATCGTGATTTTTTTTTTATAAAAATTGTTTGAACAATTATAAAATATCTAGCGCAATCATTTTGCTCGATGCCTACAATTAATTAATTAGTAAGATATTTCTTAATAATTCGGTAGTAGAAATTGTCGATATCTGCAAATGGTGTATCCTACTTTTAATATGTCTCAATATTCCAGCCTATATTCAGCGCATCTGGTGACAATATTTTACAAAAGTAACATTTTAACTTGGTGTTAACTCTGTGTTAACTACAAAAATGCATTTATTATTAAGATATTTTTGTTTAAGAGCTAAAGGAATGTAGCGACTTTAAATCAAAGTAGGAATTCAGCAAATAACATGCATGCTAAATTTTCTTGGAGAGGAAAATAGTCCGAGAATTAATAATAGTTAAACAAAATATGATAATTTTACACCATTTTTACAGTGTAATGAAAGCTCGATATTAAAGATAATAAAAATTATATGAAATTTGCAAACATACGAAAAACAGAAGTACCAAATTATTATAAAATACCTTACGTGACTGTACGTAAATAATAGCCACAAGCATCCTTTAAAATTAATTCAAGAAAATTGTATTGTATCAATTTTCAGTGATGGTCGGCTTATTATTGTTGAAAACGTAGAGTTTTTCAAGTTCTTCCTCTGATTTTACAAATTTAAATTGTCCATGTTTTGTTTTGCTATTATTTATACATCCGTGAATTAGTGCAACCGTGCAATTGCGAACCCGCCTGGTTCCCTGACGTCTGTACATTGCTCTGTTCCGTCTTAATGAAGTAGGGTCAGGGAACCAGATTGCAAAAGCAGCATTTTCGGTTTCCCAGAATCTATGAACATAATTTTCAAAAGATCAGTGTAGCAATATTTTCTATAAAATACTAGATATTAAAAATCAATCCATTTCTGAAAATAATAGTTCCCAAAAGCACTGAAACATACCACGAACTAAACAAATTTCCAAATAGCCAAAGCAAGAACAAATTACAAACATAAAAGAACTGAAAGGCTTTAGTCAATTAAAAAAGAGAATTGAGCATTATCCAATAATTTATGCAAATTAACCAAACAAAAAAATAACACTTTCCCAAATGGCAAACCCTAAATTCAGTAAATTTTACCTGTTGTGTGTATGTAGTAAATAAAGAACAGCATTATAAAAACAAAATCTATCTTTTAAAAAGAAGATTAAATTCATTCATTTAAAGGTAGTATACACCATTTGTAAACATTAAAAAATATAACTACTGAATTATTATGATGAATAACAGTTTCATCTGCAAACTCACAGCACCTCGTGTGCTGTAGTCAGGTTTTAGGAAGAGTGGAATTTTGTGTCAATTTGCAACTTTTGCTGGCCAGCAACTGCCCAAATTTAGTTAATCCATATTTAATTTCCAATATGGTTAGATATCCGTGAATAATTACAAGTCAACTAGTCTGGTCTTCTCACCGGATAATTCCCTGACGTCTATAAATTGCTCTGTTTCGTCTGAAGTCAAGGAACCAAAAAAAAGAAAATTGCTGCAAAATATGAACCCCTATTAACCAATCATTTTTGAAAATTACAGCAAAATCACATGGTGTATACTGCCTTTAAATGTTTACCCAAAAAGCTCTTCAGAAAAATAAATGCAACAGTTTAGATTTTATGAGCACAGTTATTACGCATTAAACGCATTATTGATTTGCAAGTGAGTTTTGAACTTTTTACAGTGACGAAAATTTACGTTTACATTACAATCTTTGTTTCGTCTTGCAAAGAAAATCTGTCTTTACAATTATTTCACCAAAGCACAAGGTGATTCGGCAATCTTTAAGAGCGCCCTCTCCTGACACAAATCGCCAATGTCTCTCCCGCTTGAGGGCGAAATGTCCACGACGCAATTAGGTTCCGCTTGTGAAACAACGTCGTCGATTTCAAAATCGGTAGCGTTTTCATCACTTGTGTCCGCTTCTTTGTGCTCGAATTCCTCGGCGTTTTGCCTCTTAACTTTTGCATACAAGGGCGATTTTTGATTTGAAAATTCCTCCGGTGGTTCTGTATTGTCATTTGGGGAACCCTCCTGAGATTCAACAACTTTGTCAGGATCACGGAGATGGGTCAGAGTGCGGTCATGGTCCGGGTTGGAGTTACGGTCGAGAAGCAAGTTTTTCTCACCTTGGACGGGATTGATTTCCTCTCGGTCAGTCTCGGCAACCGAGTCGTATTCGTTCTCAAATACTCCCTCGTCACCAGAAACTTCTGTGTTCTTGTTGGCAACATGTCCAGAAAAATCTTCGATATCTACTGTGCTTTGGCTGTTGTTTTCAGCGCGAGTCGCTGCGTCGTATCCCCTTGTTGAAGCGTTGGACACCAGGCTGTCCGTATCGTTAGCTTCCTGTTCGTGATCCGTGTCGATCTCCGCATAGTCACCTTCGCTCACTGAAGTAGCTGCTGACAGACGCTCCAAATTAACGGTTAGTTTGGGATACTTTTGCGGCGCTTTGGTTTTCACGGGTTTATCAGTTTCTTTGGCTCGGTCTGTTTTGCTTTCAGCTGCAGGCGTGGAACTGGAAGTGGTGGTTTGGTAGGTTGGAGTTGCCTCATCACTGGTTAAGAATGGAGGAATGCGAGTGAAGAGGGAACTGGGGTTACGGTAAGCGTCTGGGGTACAGAGAACACGTGGAAGACCATCCCTGGGTGTTGCCGGGAGGGGTCGATGTAGACTGTTCGATCGCGCCAGTGCTCCAACAGCAGGTTCCACCACAGACTTCATGCTCCCAATTCGAAGTAACGGTCTCTCGTTGGCAAATACCACACTAGGGGCTCTGTAGCCAGTCTCAGTAGGGCGGGCAGGGAGCGGGCGCTTCATGCTGCCTCCCCGGGGATTGAATTTAGAGTCCGGTGGCGTGGAGCGGGCAACGTCCGTTACAGCGTACGCAGGAACTAGCGCCTCCACCTCGGCATTGTCTCCTTCAAACTCTTGCGGTATGGTCATGGGAGTATGAGGCAGGGGACCGGGAGAGCTTGTCGGCACAGGTGGAGGAGGACTAGAACCGAAACTAAACTTGCGATTGCGAGCAGTCAGTTCGGAGTCTGGAGTAATGGTTTCTGAGACCTCAATACCGTCAAATTCCGAGTCTTGATTCTCGCTGGTCAAGGTTAGTCTCCCAACGCCCGGGGCCTCGTAGTAATTGTGTTCCAACGTAAAGTACTCCGGCTGACTGTCGGGGTCTAGGTCTAGCTCAAAGGTATCTACCGAACCACAACCAGCAGGGTTCCTGAAACCTTTCAAGGTTCCGACACTGATGGATGGCGAACCATTGATCATGCCGTCTTTGTTAGCAACTAGGTCCAATGGGACGCAATCTGACGGAGGTCCCCCGGCGCCATCTTTGGATTTAGCAGCATCGGTGACTCGGCGATTTGACGTTCTCTGTCGGTTGAGAAAGACAGTCAGAAGCACGATGACAGTAGTCAGGAGAATTCCCACGACTGAAGCGCCGATTATGAATGGCATAAAGAGACCATTCCATCCATCATCTGATGATGCGTCTTGCTGATCAAGAAGAACGGGATAAGTGGGTACAGGAGAAGGATGAGTGGAAGGGTGAGCGTCTGTTGGTACCGTTCCAATATGTCTAAGCGTGCTCCTGAAAGAAGTGCTGTCTGTAGACTCTGGGGTACTATTAGTTCGAGTTTCATCTCTGGTGGGTTCGATGTGTAAAGTGGTGCTACCGTTGCCTTTAAATCCAGAGAAGTGTTTGACGGCACATTCTATGTGGCTGCCGTTGTGTGACGCATCGACCGGGCCGATGGTCAACTCTGCCCCGCGGATTGCAGCGTCCACGCCGTTGACACGCCAGCTGTACGACAGAGGTGTCAGGTCGTCATTTGCCACACACCTGTAGGTCAAAGTGTCTCCTAATTGCGGTTGAGCCACGGCTGTGTGGATGAGCACCGAGATATACCGACGAAGAGGGGTCAGAACACAGATGCGACTTTGCTCTAAACACATGAATCGTACGTCGTAGTCGGCTGCCGTCAACACGCGCGTTACGGTGTTTCTCATTACAGGCGACCGCGTCGTGTTCCCCGACAGAAACATCCCTGCCGCGTACATCCACCACAGTTGGCCGCTGGAGTCGGGGTTGCGAGATTCACACACCAAATCTACCGTGTCACCAACGATTGGCATACGGGACTTTGAGTCCACGTAACACCGGGGATCGAACGGGGCAACCGTCAGCTCGGCGTTACTGGAAACCTTTCTCACGGTCTCCTTGGTGGACGAGGCGAATATCTGACACATGTAAGTGCCGGCGTCGGAACTGGTGAAATTCCGTATTTGTAGGTTGAATTCCGCGCTATCCGAATCACCGATTATCGAATACCGCTCCAGCTTGTTGCTGTCCAGTGTCAATGGTTTCAATTGCCGGTTGTGACTGATGTATTGTCCCAGGGCGTTGTTCCACCAAGCCACCGTGGCCGTCTTCTGGTAGTTGTCCACGGAGCAGAGCAAGGTGGCTGTGTCACCGAGCGCAACGGCGGTGTCCTTGGGCTGACTGCGAAACTCATACTGGGCCTGGGCGAGTGCGGGCAGATATCCACTCAGTATTAGCACCGTGTACATGAAATATACATTGCAAAACGATTCCATGGTGGTGAATAGTCGGCTCTCACTCAAGCAGCAGCGACTGTCCTCACACAGACAAACGCTAATGTAACCGCCTCGTATCTTTTGGTCCAGTTATGACTATCAATTAATTCGCTCCCAGATACACGATCCATGTACAAGATAAGCTTTGGTAAACACGTGGAATTCAACTCGGATAACGGAGAAGTATGATATCCATTCGTGGCATTATATCGGTATGTGGTTCTCACGCAAAGACAACCAGCTCCTGAATAACACGCCGCTCGTCTCTGGTCTGTGTATTTATGTGGCGGCCGGGATATTGTTTCTCACGGGCAATTGGTGGTTTTTTTTACCCAGAGTGTTTATCTCACAGGGTAATTCCGTAAACATCAACCGGAAGTGAGGCACTGTTGCTAAAAGTTCACAGGGTGATAATGGGAAGAGGTCACCGTTATCCGGCCTCACACAAAAAAACCGGTATCACATGGCGTGGTGATCACTTCCTTAGTTCAATTGTACAGCTAGGACCCAGCTTTATGGTTCAATCAGCAGTCCGGTTGTGTCTGGTCTAGCCCGTTAATAGAAACATCCATCGAACATTTGCACCAGTATTTAGCATACACGTACACATAGCAGTAGCACTCTCTGGCGATAAGGAATCTGCAGTTTATATAGTGAGTGAACCGGCGCCGGTTCACGGTTGATACGGCGGGCGAGCCCGACTAAAAATACTCGAAGAATCGTGAATTAATTTAGCACAGCTAAAAATACATCATCCAGACTACATCTGCATAATAATAGTAGACGCAGTGTTTTTTGTTCTTGACATCTTAAATAACTGCAAAGTCAATGTTTCTAAATGCAAGTAGTAGTACACAGGCACAAGGTATTTCCGGAAGCAGAACCACAAAATCGTCAATCTTTATGCGAGTCTCGAAGTCGTAGTGATCCCTGCATAGAGCACAGCAATGACTTTGCTCTAGTAGTTGTTGTTTATGGTCCGTGCGTGTTGTTTCGGTTGTGCCGAATCATAGATCCATTTGACGAATAAACAAACACCAGTCTACTACTTACAATTCACAGCTAGTAGTAGGGAACTATCAGTCGCGCATGAGTTCGTTTCATGAAAAAGTTTGTGGTCTATCACCTTTTCTGAAGGAGAAAAACTATCGGCAGATGTGCCCCACACCTTGGTCAATCTGCTAGGCTTAATGTCCGACTATAAACATCCATCGCGCCGTAAACACGACATCCTCACTTCGCAACTCTCACTGTTCACACTGCATGCAGAACCTCTGGGCGAAACTGGTCGTAATGTCGATGCCATCTGTCGCATAATTTCGTGCTCTCTGGTGTTCAAGGACGGCATACCCGGCCCGGTGGGGGTTGAAAAATTGGACACTTCCTCCGAAAAACGGTGGCAACATTAACAAGGGCCGTATAACCACTGGTGCTATTATTACGAGCATTACCAGGCAGCAATCGAAAGACTAGTAAGAGGTATAGGACGCAGACGGACTAAGCTTGGCTCATTAGTCGCTAGCTGGGGCGCATCATTACTTCCACCGGATTGCCCTGGCGCTGGCATGCGCGCATCATCACAAGGGCGTACACATTGTGTTGACGACTGTTTCATGTGTCACCTAAAATGCGCTTATAGGCCATACAACAAGATTTTCATGCCGAAAAGGCCTGTGATTTTCACTCGCTGTTTAGTGTAGCGATAAATTATTCATTCTAAATAAATATAAGAACCAGAGACAATTTTTATTTTTACAAAATAATCATGTAGAATAATGTGGCTCATGCTTCGTTCAAAACAATGTAACTTAAATTAATTCCTGATCTACTGAGCGTGGAAGAAGGAATAGAACTAGAAGACTTAAGTACAACTTTTTTGTAGAAAATCCGAATATTGAGACACAGAACAGTCATCTATCTCACAACCCAGTTCATGGGGGCGGTCCACCCATTTCGGCTCCCAAATCAGCATTCCTTCAAGATGATGTCATGAGTAGGCTAACTTGAGTAATGCAAACGACGCGGGTTGTGTTTACCGTGCATGCCACGAGGACTTATTAGTGGTTTTTCTTGTATGTCATCGCATGGAAGATGTGGCTTTTTTTTTACGGCGCGTTCATGGGTGGTTTTTGCAGTGTAGTACTAAGCATAGACTTTAATTTGGCGCAATAAAGTGCATGACATGTTGTGAAATCGCTGGTTTCGGTTTTCATGACAGTGGAACAAAGCACTTCAACATGATCTCATTATTTATATAGGGACTTGTGACTGCGGCCGAATTTAGTAAGTTGTTTTTCCCCTACGTAAACCAAAAGTTGCAATGGGCTTTTACTCACGGCCATATTAAATTAAAAGTTAGGTAAAACCTTCATTTTTAGAACGTGCGGATAGAAATGAACTATACAGATAATTGCCAATCGATACGATTCTTCTCTGATGATTAATTTAAAGTTTGTGAATAACCATACTTAACAGTTTTAAGCCACATTAACAAAACAAAGTATATCCAGCACGATATGTGGCAGAGGGGTACCCCCCTCTTATCCCTATACTTTATACGCACTCAACACTATTGTAACCTAACCCATCCCCCCTTGAAACCTAAAAGGAATTCCTGAGATTCCGGGAACACAATGGTCAACACAAAAGAGGGGGGGGGGGGGGGGGGGTTCTCTGCCACATTCCTGCTTCATATGAACAAATTGAAGTGAGGCTAGAATGCAAAAATAGTCTGGCCCCATCCCATTCAACAGCATATGAAGCGCGACATGTGGCAGAGAACCCCCCCCCCCCCCCCCCCCCCCCCACCCCTCTTTTGTGTTGACCATTGTGTTTCCGGAATCTCAGGAATTATTTTTAGGTTTCAAGGGGAATGAGTGGGTTAGGTTACAATAGTGTTGAGTGTGTATAAGGTATAGGGATAAGACTGGGGTACCCCTCTGCCACATATCGTGCTGGGTATAAGAAACAGTTCACATTTTATAAAATACATTCAGACCCGCAGATGGCTTCGCGTGAATATAAGGCCCATTGTGTTTACAAAAAAAAATTGTTCAGTCAGGAAATGTGTACCACTTAGTAGCGGGCCCGATGTGAGTTAAATCCTATGTAGTCAACAGTTTTAAAACACATTTAATTATGTAGTCGCCCAACACGTAAACCACAACAAAATTAGATTATGAGCAAGAAACTTCACAGGCAAATTCCCCCATTGCCGCCACAACTGTGTTCGAAGTAATTGTCATGTGTTTTTATACATTGTGCAAACTAGTAATAGGCCAGGAAACCACGACGGTTTTGTTGTTCCTGCCTGGCAAGTTTAAATGGAGACGTCCTTGACCACGTGTCGATAGCAGTCACCTGTTAATACAATGACTTGCGCATCGCGCGCAGCCGAGTAAAACCAGACGAAATCACACAGCCGGTTCAAAAGGTGCAGAAGAATGATAGAATGAATGACAGTCAGAGTATGTCACGAGAAAGATATGTTGCAAATAAATTGCTATCGCAGATTTGTCGTTTGAAAAACATTGGTAGAAATAACAAGCAATAGGCAGCCATTTTGAAAAAAATTGAAGATTGCTAGTTCTTTTGGTTTTTTCCTTTTTAAAAGACAAATCTGCGATGGCCATTTTGCTAAATATCTTTCTCGCAAAAATATTTTTCTCGTGACATATTTTGCGTGTCCAATAATTCCATGATTTTATCAACATTGGAACAATGTTTACACCAATCTGTCTGACTAAACTGCACTCAATTGGTTTTCTTTGCCATGCTTATAATATTTTATTACTCTTGCTCTTAACGTTTATGCCCATAGACCATCAACTATAGCAAGCGAATGTCCTTTTTTAATTCCAGATTTACAATTTCTCTTCAGCAAATCTAAAATTCAAGTCAAATATTCAACATCCGGTTTGAACTAAATAAACAGGCAAGTTGGCCATGGCGTTGCAAAAGACACGATAAGCCGAAAATCAAATGTATCCGAGTTCGGCTGGTCACTGAGAAATCAAAATGATTGACAGAGATGGGGCAAAGCCTGGAATAAAATGGCGGGAAAGTACACGCCGCCAGCCACAAAGACGGTAATAGATATCCGGCTGCATCACTCAAGGCTACTTTGACACGGAAATCAGCAACTTCCAAACAATTGCGTTCGTTTATCAGGACGGAACATTCCTTGAGTACTCGTTATCTCAACTACAATTATTCATGGACATGAAGTGTGAAAAAGAGGAAAGAAATCATTTCCATTGCGGAGGTGCGTCAGTATTACCACTAATTTGTATTACCAGAGAGACACTTCAGCGTAATTTATGATTAGGAAGACAGTCAACTGGGTTTTACAAACAGCCCTACACTCAGATGCAAATTGTTACCGCCTATATATTAATTGTCCGTTGTCAAACAACATTAATTTAACCCTTCTATGGTTTTACCTTTCAAAATCTTTCAAAATCTGCTTACTTGACAAAATGGCTATAAATAAGTATGAACCTTTCAAAACGCTCCAGAATTTGTTGCTACCTGCACTACTACACCTTTCAAAACCTTTTGAAAGGTATTTTTTTCTTACACCAGTTTGTTCAGAAAGTTGTTTTACCTTTCGAAATCTTTCATAGGTTTCTTTTGTCAGACAGTTTTCTCACCTTTCAAAACCTTTCAGTCCAGTAAACTTGAAAGGTTTTGAACGGTCAGACAATTCTATGGCAATATATATAGGAGGGTTAAGAGAGACACAATTTATGATTAGGAAGACAACTGGTTTTTACAAACAGCCCTACACTCAGATGCAAAATGTTACCGCCTATATATTAATTGCCCGTTGTCAAACAACATGAGGGGAAATTGGGGTTAGGGGCCAAGAAATTTGACAACTTTGTGCACAATTGAACGGGAATGGAAGGGGTACAACTGTGGGTGATTATTATATTATTGTCGTGTTCTGTTTTAAAGTAATCAACGGATTAAGTAGATTAATTCCTAATCATGTTGCAGCACTCCCGACACTTCGTTATGACGGAAATCTCTCTGGTGAGTTCAGAACTGAATGACACGCGCAGTTAAACTTGAAAAAGAAAACTCGACTTTAAAGGTAGGATGCACTTGCGGATATCGAACATTTTTACTACCGAATTATTAATAAATATCTTACTTATTTGAAATTAAATAATGATTGTAGGCATCCGGCAAAATGATAAAGCTAGATATCATTATAATTGTTCAATTTTATCTGAATTTTATCAAAACAAATTTACGATCGGCGATCGCAAAAAAAGCAAGAACAACATAAGAACCACTGCCCGACGCCGGTTGAAAACGAACTATTTTCGAACAAGTCAGTTAAATTTACTATAAATCAACTCAACCTAAATCAACCTATTCATGATAATTCAAGCAATTACCAATGGTGTATCCTAAATATAAAGGCCCATGTAAAATTGTAAATCATTTAAAAACTCATGCCCTTTGTTCACATTATTAATAACAAAAATACATGGAAATCGAGACACTGAGCCGATTTCACGGAACGTTACGTAATGGCGTAAGTCCCCTTGCGCCGCAATCATTATAGTTGCGCAACATTTCAGTTATGACAATAATTTCACGCGCGTATATTGCCCGTGACTTGCGCAATAAATTATGGCGTCTTATACGCGGTCAATTTAGGTGGTGTACGTGTAAGTTGTATCATAGCGACTGGAAATTACATTTTACATGTATACCAGCGAATCGTGATCGTCATTGCTCAACTTAATTATCGAAACTTGGCGCTCAGAGCTTTGTGTTTGAAATGTTGGTGTGTTTTTATGGCGGATGGAGGTGATTCCACGACTGTTTCGCGAAAGAACACAATTATGTACAAACGGCCGCCGTAAACGCGGTTTTCCTCGTCCTCGTTGCGCAAATTCATCGTAGTAAGTTTATTGCGCAGCTGGCCGGCTACGCAGCAAATTTCTTGCGCATTACAAGCATGGCATATAAAGCTACGCACTTTTTCCTGAAATGTAATGAAATCGGCTGCAAATTACTCAGTTCAGACGAGCCAGAGCAAAGATAAGAACTTTACTGCGGTTTACAAATCTAAATGCTATTGTCTGGCGACTGTATAGCTAGACATTACATATCCGTTGTCCGGATTCAGTGTCCGAGGAGATTACCGAGCGTGCGGCGGAGGCAAGGCGCCCCGGCCAAGGCGAATGATTGTCCCGGGCGGACTTAGAGTAACAACCCGCTGATGACATCAATCGCCTTGGGGTAAAAATGTCCAGTCCGTCACAATATCAGAATGCGGTCACTCCATTTTGTAAGGCTGACCGCATCGTGATTATACTGGAGAAATGACCCAAATGGACATCATTAGTGGACTTATATTTATATTCAGACCGGATGCGTCGGAAGTAAACATAATCAAAGATAACTTGTATACAAAAAATGCACTGATAAGAGTTGAATCAAGTGCCCAAGGTTCGAGTCCCACCCACTTTTGACGGAAAGGTTGACAGAAAGTCCACGATTAAACATATGGAAGGCCTTCCAAAAAAAAGTACAAACAAAAGAGGGACAATATAGGGGGGCCACGATGGAAGGTGATCTGAAATTCGGTACCTTCTGGAGACCTGAACACAATGTGTATAATGGAGACAAAAGGACGCCAGAGGGTAAATTTCTATAGATGAATAGGTCGCCACAGGGAATTTCACGAATTAGATTTTTGGAGTGTGCCTCAAATTACTCAAAAACTAGGTTTAAGATGTGGGTTAGGGTTGGTGTTTGGGTAGGAAATTAATTGTGGTTGAAATAGGAGCATTATGAAAAAGGTGCCCGACTTTTTAAGCAGTTTGTACACGAGAACAAAGAGATGTCTCCACTAGGATACAAATTTGAGAGTCAATGTTTACACACATGCGACGATAAACAGGTTTCTCACGGTAGCCAAGTTAGACTAGAGACAAACATATGAAAAACAAAAAAGCAAAAAGCAAAAAGCTGATGAAAATTTGAGGAAATAATGTGAATAAATAACGTGATGAAACAATGCTAACTTTTCGCAAGACTGTTTTCCCACGCTAATCAAAGACCACAAACAAACAAACATGAGAAAGAACAAAGTAATGCATTGTTATTGTGACATACCAGGATAATACTAGAAAAACGCGCGAGCGTCAACTTTGCTCTCCACAAAGATGTTATTTCCCGTTTCGATTTAGTGTTGACAAAAGACACGTGTGGAAATGATAAGTCGCATGCTCAGGTGGTTCCCAAATACGCCATGAATGATTTTTCTTTTTTGGGACAGGCTACCTAAAATAATTGGCACGTGCCACGATGTGCGGGCGGCAAGCATGTGACCATTATGTCATCATCGCTATGAATAAACCTGACGTGTCTGTGAAAGGTATAACGCCGGTGATTTACTGTCACCCGTTATTATTAAAAGGTACATGGGATCGTTTGCTCTTATTTATCCACGGCCCAAAACGGGCAAGCACACCTCCAACACCAAAAGTCAAACTATACCAATATGGATGAAGAATCCTTCTAGACAAGCACACCTCAACCACTTAAAGCCAAAACTACCTATACCAATGGAGAATCCTTCTAGACAAGCACATCTCCACCACCCAAAGCCAAAACTACCTATACCTATGGATGGAGAATCCTTCTAGACAAGCACACCTCCACCACCCAAAGCCAAAACTACCTATACCAATGGATGGAGAATCCTTCTAGACAAGCACACATCCACCACCCAAAGCCAAAACTACCTATACCAATGGATGGAGAACCCTTCTGGACAAGCACACCTCCACCACCCAAAGCCAAACTACCAATGAATGGAGAATCCATAGACAAGCACACCTCCACCACCCAAAGCCAACCTACCTATACCAATGGACGGAGAATCCTCCTAGACAAGCACACCTCCACCACCCAAAGCCAACCTACCTATACCAATGGATGGAGAATCCTTCTAGACAAGCACACATCAACCACCCAAAGCCAAAACTACCTATACCAATGGATGGAGAATCCTTCTAGACATGCACACCTCCACCACCCAAAGCCAAACTACCTATACCAATGGATGGAGAATCCTTCTAGACAAGCACACATCCACCACCCAAAGCCAAACTACCTGTACCAATATGGATGGAGAATCCTTCTAGACAAGCACACATCCACCACCCAAAGCCAAACTACCTGTACCAATATGGATGGAGAATCCTTCTAGAAGAACAATAATACCAAATAAATCCCGATTTGGTCTAGACTATAGACCATACCATATCTTTTTCTTCTGAAAGACTCTCGTTATACCAATGTTTGTTACTGGTATTCAGCTGGTTTTTGATTGGCATGAAAAGAACATGGAGTTTGGGCTGGTAACCTGATTTTACTAAGCAAGACTTGTTTGTGTGCTAAGGACATTTTTGTGTTGAGCAGCTTCATGAAATTGGCTTCTGTTCTGATGAAATAATCGTCATCTTCACTTTGAACAACGTTTTTTTTTCTCCCGATGAATTCGGTAAAGGTATACGTGTTGGTGGGTATAATTATCAATATACATTGTACCATTTTCGCATACTGCATCCGATCTCTATAGCGCCACTGCAATAAAATTGGGCCGAATGGCATTATTCCGCCACCATCGACACCATAACAGTGCTGATAAAAATGACACCCTGCGCTTACTCGTACAAACTAGTGCGACACTGCCCAAATCGTGTATCCCCTCCAAAAGTATAAATCGTCGGGTGCCCGGCAGAAGGGCATACGAGCGTTCTGACGCAAACATCACTTTCATAAAAATTGCGTTAAAAGGCTCCAATGTTCCAACACACGTACTATGAATCCAATGTTCTCTCACACGTGTCATAAACCGTACACATTTTATATTTGTCACACATCTGAATCACAATTTTTGAGAGCAATTTGTGTTAAGTTCAAGAAGAAATGTTTACAATTCAATAAAATATAGGCAGTTGTTTTGCATATGCCCTTTTGCTGGGAACATTTTGGTGATTATGCGTTTGCGCATAAGGACATATGCGCATATAACCTTCTGCCAGGCACACGACGAAATAGTTTATAAACAATGGCCAACTATTTGGGAAAAGCAGTGACTGTATATTGGCAAACCACAGCCAGAAAGTCCTTGTTCCCTGTGGGATTTCCTGTTTTGCTAGACCTCCGTGTTGCAGTGTGGCCCAGCCCGAGTCTGATAGTTAAAGGTAGGATACACCATTGGTAATTGCTTAAATGATCATGAATGGGTAGATTTAGGGGGTTGTATTCTATAGTAAATATCGTTTAACTGACCTGACCGAAGCCTTACAATCATGGGTGGCGAGAAAAGCACGAAAAACAGCGTTCGTTTTCAACTGGCGTCGAGCAGTTATTCTTATGTTTTTTTTGTTTTTTCGTGATCGCCGTCCAGCGATCGCGATTTTTTTGTTTATAAAATTCATTAAAAAAAAAAAAAATAGTTATAGGATATAGCGCAATCATTTTGCTGGATGCCTAGAATCATTATTTACTTTCAGATGAGTAAGATATTTCTTAATAATTCGGTAGTAAATATTTTCGATATCCGCAAATGGTGCATCTAACCTTTAATAACATGAGCCAGATTTGCGTCTCCACAGTCAGAAATGCCTGTGTCCCTGTGGGACTGAAATATTAAAGAGTGCAACAGCGGCCTAGACCAGACCAAAATCGAAGAAAGTTAATAGCTTTAACATAAGGACTGTGAACAGATTGGTTCAAACAAAAACACCAAGCTCTTATAAAGCCCTGTCTGCAACCCGGCTAAAAGGGATTTTTTTTCTTCAAATTAGTCTGGACGATGCTGCGACATAAATCCATTTTTGAGAGTTTTGAAGGAAGAAAAGCACATGCTATCACTCTTCTTATGTAATCGAATATGTGGGTGGAGTGCGGTGACCTATTACAAATATCTTTTGGCTTCGTAAAGTCGCAGACTAATCATCTTATGGTTGCATGCCAGTAAATAGACCCAGAATTGTCTATATAATATACGCCGTCCAAATCAGATTTTATGCCCTTACATTTTCTGTTATTGGTGCATTTTGTAGGCCATGAACTGAAGGGTTTTCTATAATAAAATACAAATATAAAAAGGATGAAAGCCGTGAACATGGCTGCGAGGTGATATTTCTGTGAAATTTGGTTGACATTATTTTATGGGGTCTAAAATTGATTTCTTTTGCAATAGAGCGTCATCTATTTAATAATGTTTGTCCTTTCAAATCGGTGATATAGGCTTCATCGGCGCTACAGGAGTGATCATCTTTCGGTGGAAAGTTCTTCATCTTTGAAGAGAAAGTCCTCACAAAAGTCATCGGAAAGTGAACAAAAAATAAAAGATGGGAATTTGTTTTAAAGTGATATGCATGTCTCGAACACGTGTCTCTAAATATTGGTTCTCCTGATATTTTGAAGTGTGGGTATTTATCACTGAGGTTTTAATGACTGCGTCTGCCATTTCTTACGCCGAATTTCGTGGAATGTGTCATAACTAAAATGCTGCACTAGAATATTGCCCAGCTTCAACGCCATCCAAAGTGTGGCGTGTATACGTCTGGAATTTTGTCGCGGCGCAAGGTATAAACGGCTCCGGTCTAACAAATTGAAATGGCCGCCTTGATCCCGACGGCTCTTTCCTGTACTAGTAATACAAAACGATACAAGTTTTTGTGTCCTCCGCAATCATCTCTCGTCTGAATTTATTACTGACCAGGCCATGGAGAGGGTATCGTAATACACAGACCTCATCAACTCAAGTGAAGCACTCCGACTAAATGGCATCGGTAAATCACTCTGTGACACCTGCTAACAGACAGTGCCCGGAGGGGACTAATTGAAGGAGGGGGGGGGGGGGGGGACTGGCTTGATTTAAAGCTGTAATATACCCCATTTGCTTTTGATGTAATTTTTTTTAAATGGATGGGTTAGGGGGTTTATGTATACTTATAGTGAATATTCTGAGGCTGACCTATTTAAACAGTGTTGTGTTCGTATAGATGCTAGAAAAACCTAGACATTTCATATGAAGCACGATATGTGGCAGAAAAAAACCCCCGCTCTTTTGTGTTGACCATTGTGTTCCCGGAATCTCAGGAATTCCTTTTAGGTTTCAAGGGGGGATGGGTTAGGTTACAATAGTGTTGAGTGCGTATAAAGTATAGGGATAAGAGGGGGGGGGGGTACCCCTCTGCCACATATCGTGCTGGGTTTCAGACATTCAATGCTGCTTTTGTAGTCTGGTTCCTTGACTTCCTTCAAACGAAACGGAGCAATTGATAGACGGAAACCAGACTAGTTGCTTGGCACCCATTCGCGGATCTGTAACAGTATTGCCATTAAAATTGGGGGCAGTGTTTGAAAATATTAAGTTTTTTTTCCAACGATTGCCGGCCGGAAATCGTTGGAAATTTGTTTCTTGGTAACAACAACACACTACTGCCACGATTTCACACTTTGCTTGAGACTGTTATTCACTTACAGTTTAGTAAGGTATTTCATCATAATCCAGTCGTTTTATACTACCTTTAAAGCTCAGTTTACATTTCGCAGCTATCCAAAGAGTCCCCCTTTATAAGTTTGTTTCATGTACTCAGCCATTTTGTCTCTGAAGAAGATCTTGTTAAGATCGAAATATTAGGCCCTCTTAACGTATTTGATTTCAACTAAAATAATGTTGAATTCTAACTTGTAAAGATATTATTCCTAAAGTCCTAGGCATTCATTTGGGGTTACAGTACACAGTTTTACAACAACAAAAATACTAGCGATTTAGCAGTATTACTACTACCGGTACACTGCATGACCAGTGTAGTGTAGATCGAAATATTAGGCCCTCTTTTTAACTTTTTTGATTTCAACTAAAATACTGTTGAAAGTCTAACTTGTAAAGATATTATCCCTAACGACCTAGGCATTCATTTGGGGTTACAGTACACAATTTTACAACAACAAAAATACTAGCGGTACTTGATTTAGCAGTATTACTTGTACTATCGGTACTGCATGGCCAGTGTAGAGTACAGCATACTGCATTTGACTCAAATTAGTATGTGTAGTATCGGGTGACATTAGAGTTAATGATTCGAAACTCCCTGTGAGATTATTTATTTCCCATTCACCACAGCACAGCTAAATATGAAAACCACTCGAATAACAAGTCGGGCCGTTTATATTATCAACATGTGCAAGCGGTTTGTATTACAGCACGACGGGTATCAAGTGCATGTATTTTCTTTCATCGTGTATTTGTGCATCATTCATCCGCCTGCGTTCATCTCCAAGTGTCTTCTGATATCTGTAACCCGTGTTCTCCCGTTGAACTCGTCATCTTTATCACAGACACTGTACGCATCAGATATTATCATCCAGGGTTGTGTAGTTGATGCCAGATATATATAGCAGCCACATGGGTCCAATAGTATTGACTACATGATGACTAGATGAGAAAAAGGTGCTGAATAATTCACGTCGTACGTATGGAAATGCGCAGCACTTGTGCATCATATTATACTTATCGGAAATTTGCATCAATACTTATCGAAAATGTTATGTTGCCTAATCAATTCATTCTCCAACACTGTAACAAATCCTTCAAACTTATTTGTTTGTTTTACCTAAGAATTAATACAAGACATTAACTTTACTTTTAGTAAAAATAATGTAATTTATCCACAGTGCGATGTTCTAATTGTGCAGGCATTGTTGTCTGCACAGTCATGTAAGCAGGTTTCGGGTTCAAATCATGTACTCCGAACAGGTTTTTTTCCCAGGATTTTCTCGACAGGGCTATATCAGGCCGAGTAAAAAAACAGGGCAAGGGAAGGATGTGGACGCTTTTAAAAAAAGGGGGGAGGGGGAGGGGGAGGGGGGGGGAGTGGGGTGTGTCAAGGCACACTTTGGTGGGGGTTCCAGAGGAATATTCCCTGAATTTATTAACTTGGGAACTTTAGCAACCTCCCCCTCCCCTGTGAATTTTACAATATCAATTAGCCAGCTGTTTAACAGGGGGCTTGTGTATCCCCTAAAAACAACAATTAAATTTCACCAAATACTAATATTTCTCACACCATGAACATTTTGTGACTGTTATACCCTAGGATAATCCTCTTCACTTTTTCTACAAGTAACCCTAACCCGTTTTAACCTCTAGCGTTCTTTATCCAAGAGGGGAAACCTTGTGTGGACTTGGCCAAGTCCACAGAAGGTTTCAGGTTTTGTGTAAAATGTGGACATCTGTTGTTACCAAGTCTCACCAAATACTAATATTTCTCACACCATGAACATTTTGTGACTGTTATACCCTAGGATAATCCTCTTCACTTTTTCTACAAGTAACCCTAACCCGTTTTACCTCTAGCGTTCTTTATCCAAGGTTCGTACACACATACCCCCAGATCAACCACCGAATGCAAATTGGTGTTGCTAGTAATAGTGGTTTTGTATTATATGCATATCTTGTATGTACCATAGATAGCAAGGTTCGTACACACATACCCCCAGATCAACCACCGAATGCAAATTGGTGTTGCTAGTAATAGTGCTTTTGTATTATATGCATATCTTGTATGTACCATATGGTAGCTTTGCATGATTAGCAACATAGGAGGCAGGTCTCTAGACTGTTAACACATAGCAGTGAGCATATGGTATCTATACGTGAGTTCCTATTACCTATTTTGCTCCGTTTTGTCTGAAGAAAGTCAAGGAACCAGACTACAAAACCAGCATTAAATTTCTTTGCTTTTCCAGCATCTATGAACTTTGAAAATAGGCTAGCGTCACAATATTTTCTTTAAAATATGTGCCCATCCATTTAAAATTACAACAAAAGCAAATGGTGTAACATATACATGTACTACCACCCATTCCTGATAATTCAAGCAATTACCGATGGTGTGTCTTACCTTTAAGGAAAACAAAGTCAAGCAGTACGAGCAGCTTGATTGGTTAATGGATCCATGGAGCCAAGGCAACCAGACACTAATGGCCGTGTGAGTGATCAATGCTCCAAATATGACATGAAATCCTGAAATATGACTCCATGTTATAAACTAGCCAGTCTGCGCGTTTGAGGATAAACATGCAGCTTGCCGGTAACATAAACACACTTTTTTTTACAACTTGGGATTGAAATCTAGCACCTGCTTGGCGACACGTCAATTAGTCGACCCATACATTCTCAGCGACTAGGAACAGAAGAATATACTTCCATCTTGAAGTTTATTAGTTTACATGTTTTACTAGGAGAATAAAAGTGTGGTTGGCTGATTTTCAACATGAGCCTGGACGCATCGATGCCCGAGATGAAGGCGAGGGTATTATTAACAATGTTCAGGCCAACGAGCCGATTAATCATTGTTTAGTACCGGCCAACCACATTTGTATTTCCATTCATAAATACCTTTGGGTCAAAAAGCTTTTAAAAAAAAACAAATGTACGATTTTCCAACAACTTGTTTCCCTTTTTAGGGCCCTCTAGCTATTTTAACAATACAGTGCACAAGTGCCATTATATGGAGATTAAAGTGCACGTTCTATCTGCTTACTCTATATGGAGTGATGTGTGTTGCAGAGTGATTTTGCTGCGTTCCAATCGCGTCGTGTTTATCGTGTTCACTGTGAATTTCTCAATGTTCACGAGTAGGTTGCATTCCAAACGCTACTCACCAAGACGCACGCGCACAGTTGAGTATAGTCGTGCGGTATAAGGACATTCTTTATGAAATCGCGCAAGAACTCGTACTTGGACCAACACGCATGCGCGAGTATTTCATTTGTTATGAAGTCGTGAACATGGAGAGAAAAAAATACCACCTCGAGTTCACCACTGGTGAACATGAGTTACCAGGCGATTAGAACGCCATTATACGACTCGTGAACTCGTGAACACGATGCGATTGGAACGCAGCATATTACTACGAAGTCATTAGTGGTATTGCGCATGTCGTGTGAAGTTTCAACCAATGAAAATGGCTATGCACCAGACTTCATAGGTGTCCAAACAGTGATTCCGATTGGTTTTTTTAAACTGGCTGGACCATGTTTTATCGGTCGTTTAAACATAACCACGTGTCGGACTCTGGACCATTAGGAACCGCTAAATTTCTCAGGTGTTCATGAATAACGAATTGTTCCTTTCGGTTCACCCCCAGTAATTCCTAAACATGCCCATGGTATTGCGACTCCAAATTTTGAAGAAAGTAGGACAGAGTATAAGGATTACGATGTTATGTTCAGTTTTAATGGTACAACCAGGGCCCAATTTCATAGCGCTGCTTATCAGTTAGCGGAAAAGTTGTGCTAACTTTAGCAGAAAAATTTGCTAACCTTAAGCGCTATTTCACGGCGTTTTTGTGCTAACGTTTGCGCGCGCATGGAGATTCTACTGTTGGGTCACTGATTTAAGCAAATTTTTCCGCTAGGTTAATAAGCGTGCCTTTTGCTGCGCTTACTGCTTACGGTCCCCATGAAATAGACGGAGGCTCGGTTAGCAGAAAATCGTGTGCTTAGCAGCGCTATGAAATTGGGCCCAGATGTCAAGGATAAATATTCGCAGGAGCAGGAAACCTACAGAATGAACTAACTGGACATAAGGGTCTCTAAATGGGCAGTTAAAATCTCAGAAATAACAGGGTTTGAAACCTTCTTTATTGAAATTCTTCCTCAATATAATAACTGTCCTAGAAATTCCTAAAACAGACACAAAGTACAGAACATCGTACTGCTAACTTTAACATGATGTAATTTTTTTCAAACGCACACATAACATGGAAACCTAACTCACTTTTAAGGGAAAGCTGTTGTGCTAAATTTCGGATTTGCATAAGATGCAATTAGCTTGCAAAACATAATGGCAATGACCATTTTGATCTCATTTTCAGTGTTTTATTCTATACATCATACGTCCGTATTCAATCATCTGAAGCCCACCGCACACCTTTCCGATTATACTGCTTCACCAGATCATTGGGCCAATGTACATGTACATGCTGATCAGAGTAGGGGTAATACATTGAAAAAATAAACACACGTTCCCGGATACCCGTTATCGGATGATGTGTATATACACGCACAGATTTTGCGGTATTCGGAACTGATGACGGATAAACATGCAACGAGCGAGGCTGGAAATATCTGTCAGCAACCCGCTCGCAGTGAGCGAGGCCGAAAATAGCAGAGTGGGCTACCTACAGATGCCGGCCTGAACCCGTCTCGGATCGAATTTCGTGAAAAAACAATCCCGTACCTAGGCCCTGGCAGTGTCAACATAATCCCGTCGCGAACCGGTTAAAGAATCCAGCCCCAACATTTAAATCTCAGAAGTTTCTGTTCGGTTTGTTCATAACAGTACGCACGATATTATTACCACATCGGTGAGTCCCAGCAAGATACAGGTGTGTACTGTGAGCTTGCAAACGGGAAATATGTATTTTATTTTCCTTAATTAAGGCAGCCTGGATTTACTTTGCAGAGAGTTATATTCGAGTCCCTGCAGGTCCCTGCAAGTCCATCACATGTCCTTCAGTCTCGAGTCAAATCATTAGCTGTTCAGATAAACTGTTAACAAAAGTATTCCTTTGTCATTGTTAAACCGTTTACTTGTGACTGGCTATTTATGAAAGGACTTGTGGGTAGGCATACACCTATAATTATAGAAACGGCTTCTTTTGTTTAAACAAACTTAGGAGTTGTAGAGACATCCTGTCCCCATAGCGTTTGGGGTCTCCAGTAAAGGAGTCTAGAGGTACTGTTAGGGTGTATAAGGAAAGGAAAGGAAGAAGACGACATAATCGGGCGATGTTGAACATTTTGGCTTGAAATACATGTGGTTTGAGTATAGAGAGATTTTCCTTAAGCACACGAACTCTGTGAAATGTCCACATAACGTCATGTAAGGAAAGAATGTGTGACTGGACATGTGACTGGACTTGCAGGAACTCAAATACAACTCTGTCATTTTGACATTCGAAACCTTTCACTTTCAGTCGGCTGAGAAGTTACTACGAAATGTGTAAAGATGGTTACGGGTACTCGATCCCGATGATCTACAAGTACATGTACCTGTAACATCAATGGTCAGGTACTCCAGTACCTGGGGCCAATTTCATAGAGCTGCTAAGCACAACAATTTGCTTAGCATGAAAATTTGTCCTTGGCAAAAACAAGGTTACAGACCAAATTTTCACCTGATCTTTATTGCTTTTGATTCATAATCAGCTGGTTTTTGCTTAGTATGAAAAACACGTAGAATTTTGGCTAGTAACCTGTTTTTAATGAGCAAGACTTTTTTGTGCTGGGCAA
Source organism: Crossaster papposus (assembly GCA_037893245.1). Taxonomy (NCBI): domain Eukaryota; kingdom Metazoa; phylum Echinodermata; class Asteroidea; order Velatida; family Solasteridae; genus Crossaster; species Crossaster papposus. Next base: position 1,403,383 of record JBAIAA010000635.1, on the reverse strand, counting down.
ATTTTTGTGCTTAGCAGCTCTATGAAATTGGCCCCTGGTTCCAATGCACAGCCCTTGATCAGAGAGGGGTGCGCTGCAAAAAATCAGACCATTCCTCGGCCAGCTAGATAAACTAAAACATCTTTCTTTCTTTTTGGGGGCATCTGATTTCACAGGATCCGATTTAGTTCGACGGACACACAAATCGGAAAGGTGTGTTCAGCGGGCTTAATATGATGAACAATTGGATATCCTTGTAACTTGTCGATTCATCTATATAAACACTGACATGCTTTTTTTCTCGATACCAACAACATTTAAGGGATAAACATCACCTTCTGTGAAAGAACATTTTCAAGTTTTGGAAAGTGAACAATTTGCAGTCAGGGAAACAAACACACAAACACTGTATGTCGGAACATGGAGGTAGGAAACATCGGAAAAACCAGTAGATGACTATAAACGATCCATATGGGAAAATCCATAATAATACAATAACATTGCCAGTTGAACTAATCTCTTGATGAGACAGGCATTGGCATTAATTTGTAAAAAGTCCAACATTAAAGGTAGGATACACCATTTGCAGATATAAGGAAAAAATTACTACTAAATTATTAAGAAATATCTTACTAATTTGAAAGTAAATATTGATTCTAGGCATTCAGCAAAATGATTTCGCTAGATATCGTGTAATTGTTTCGAAAAATTAATTTTATTTAAAAAAATCGGCGATCGCAAAAAAAGAACAAGAACAACTGCCCGACGCCGGTTGAAAACGAATGCCATTTTTCTTGCTTTTTTCTCAGCATCCACGATTGTAAAACTTCGGACAGGTCAGTTAAACGATATATATAAAGTACAACACCCCCCCCCACCAAAAAAAAAAATAATAATAATAATAATAATAATAATAATAATAATAATAATTAATTAATTAATTAATAATAAAACGCCCAATTCCTGATAATTCAAGTAATTACCAATGGTGTATCCTACCTTTAACAACCATTCTTTAACTATATACTTCCGATCAGGAACAAGCATTTAAAATATGTGACCTTCTGAGGCTAAATGAGAAATGTCCCCCAAAACCTTGTTTCGAGTAATCGGCACCTGAAATTGGCCATACCTGAAAAATCGTTTCAGAATCGGCTCTAAGTTTTCGATATTTTGGAGTTGCCAAGGTATTCAAACTTCACACTGTGCATGTTTATTGTGGGAAAACTACCCTAAAATGTGGGGAAAACTACCCCAAAATGTGGGGAAAACTACCCCAAAATGTGGAGAAAAAAAGATGATTTGTTTTCCACTGCCGTTGGTGATGCAAACGCATATGGTTTTTTTCAAAGCCTTTTTTTCTCGAAGTGAGATAGCTAAAGTTTGGCAGCACACTGTCAACTTTGAAATATATATATCTTTGGAATTATTTGAGGTACAGAAATAATTATGGTATCATTAGAAAGCTATTGAGTTGCTCTATATATGGTGTAAGAAAAACTCAAAAAATCAAAGATGAAGGTTATTCCCCATTATGTCATGGCAGGTCATTATAGATCGCCACTGATTGATTTTCATAGATGGTCCTGGATTTAAAACAAATCGGCCAGATTATCCGATGTACCGTACATCATGATTGCAATTATGTGATGCAAGCCAACGTGGTAATCACTTGTTACTGAGCATTTCAGAGTTTGAAAATTTGAAGCCGAGAGTCTTCTATCATGGACAAAAGCTTGCACCTGATTTTAAACAAATTCTATCCAATAGGAGCTTCCAAAACAAAAAGACGTCATGTACCTAGCAGAAATTAGCCAACTCCGGCGCCGTTTAGGTGGTGGGTAGTGAATTGTTAACCAGTTTGCGCCGGAGGACGTATATGCACGCAAAAGTTTCCCCATGCATAATTAAAATGGATGACGCATAAACACGTCACGAGCAATGCCTGAAATGTCTGTCAGCAGCGAGCAAGGCCGGAAATGCGTAGGTGTGCTTTCCGGTACCATCGGCTTGAACCCGCCTCTGATCGAGCTTCATTAAAAATAATCCCGCGCTGCCGCCTCGGCTCGGTGATGTGACAATAATCCCGGCGCAAACTGGTTAACGACATGTTGTTTAGTAACCTATTCCTGATAAGCAATTTTGTTGTCATCCTAACAAAATTTCATGCTTAGCGGTTATATGAAATAGGCCGAAGATTCATCAAGCCGATAGTGATCAAAGGAATATTAGATCTTGACAGTCATACCTTCCATCACCGCATTCTCCTCTCGGTCAACCTACTCCTCCTCCTCCTGGGTACCCTTCAACTTGTTCCTCTCAATCTTGTCTAAGACTTCTGCAAAGATGGTCTTCATCTGCCAACAAAAAAGAAGGGATTTCAGTGATTGCTTACAGCACAAAATACTGTATCACAAAAAAAATGGAACATTGGAAGATGATTTTGTTTGGAAGTATGCTATACCGATATGAGCCAGCGGTGAGCCATTATGTTAATACATTTGTACTATGCCAAATATAAAAAAAACATGTTTAGCGTCACCGCCTGCTTCCTTTTTGGGGGCCGCCTCCTTTTTTTTTTTTTTTTTTTTTTAAGATAATAAAATTTTAAGATCGTATTTTAGACTTTAGCATCACTGTGTACATGCTCTGGAAATATTTTTTTTCCTTATAGGAAGGCTAGGGTGTGATGTGTAGTCGTGTACGGTGCATACTTGATCGACCCACATGAATTTGAATGTTTAATCGTGGGTGAACCATGTTTTAATTTTAAATTGGAAGATAGGGTGTGACATGTTTACTGCATGACTCGAATTAAAAATGTGTCGGGCGGCCATTTTGAAGAAAAAAAAAAGAAAAAAAAAGGGCCTCCTCCTTCCTTTTTAAAAAAGGGCATCACGCTAAACATGTTTTTTGGTTTTTTTGCCCTATGTCCACCGTTGAACATTCCGCGATCCAACATGTGGTAATTGGAATCCGCACACATGCATATTGAGGCCGAGGTTGCACTGAACACCATACGCTACACATAACCAATGGACGGCGTCGGTGATACGGTATGCTACCTGACGGCAGAGCTAAAATGACTCAAGTCAATGACTCGACTCGACCCGGACTCGAGTAATTTTTTGGTGACTCGACTTTAACTCGAGTCCCGATGGTTAACCAGTTTATTTTAACATCCCCGAGCCGAGGGGCGGGATTATTTTTAACGAAACTTGATCCGAAGCAGGCTCAGGCCGATAGTGCCTGGAAGCACACCAACGCATTTCCGGCCTTGCTCGCCGCTGACAGACATTTCCGAACTTGAACTTGGCGTGTTTATGCGTCATCCGTTTTGAATTTGGGGAAAACTTTGCGTTTATATACGTCATCCGGCGCGAACTGGTTAAATGACTCGAGTCCTTGCAGGCAAATGATTTGATTTGAGTCTCTCATCAGAATATCTCAACTCGATTCGAGTGAAGACTAATAAGACTTGAGTCCCCAAAATAAGAGCAAAATTAATTTGCTGTGACTTACATCGGTTCCAGTTTATGTTTACATCATGTTTATGTTAATAATTATATACATGGGATACAGCAGCACTCTGTTTTCATAAACGGCGCGTGGACTTCCACCTTGTGTTTATGTAATATGTTTTTATGTTGTGTAGTATTCAAATATTTGCAAGTCGAGTCGAGTCATTAGGTCGAGAAGGTCGAGTCGAGTCGAGTCGAGTCATTAGGTCGAGTCGAGTCGAGTCATGAGGTCGAGTCGAGTCGAGTCATTAGGTCGAGTCGAGTCGAGTTATTAGGTCGAGTCGAGTCGAGTCATTAGGTCGAGTCGAGTCGAGTCATTAGGTCGAGTCGAGTCATGAGGTCGAGTCGTGTCGAGTTATTAGGTCGAGTCGAGTCGAGTCATTAGGTCGAGTCGAGTCGAGTCATGAGGTCGAGTCGAGTCGAGTCATGAGGTCGAGTCGAGTCGAGTCAAGTCGAGTCGAGTCATTAGGTCGAGTCGAGTCGAGTCATGAGGTCGAGTCGAGTCGAGTTATTAGGTCGAGTCGAGTCGAGTCATTAGGTCGAGTCGAGTCGAGTCATTAGGTCGAGTCGAGTCGAGTCATGAGGTCGAGTCGAGTCGTTATTATGTCGAGTCGAGTCGAGTCATTAGGTCGAGTCGAGTCGAGTCATGAGGTCGAGTCGAGTCGAGTCATGAGGTCGAGTCGAGTCGAGTCATGAGGTCGAGTCGAGTCATGAGGTCGAGTCGAGTCGAGTCATTAGGTCGAGTCGAGTCAAGTCATTAGGTCGAGTCGAGTCGACTCGAGTCGACCTTCTCGACCTTCTGACTCGACTCGAGTCACTTCTTAAAAAAATCCAGTCACAAATATCAGTGACTCGTTACAACTCTGCCCGACAGTGCAGTCAGACTAAACCCAAAAGTGAAATTTTGAGAGAAAGTCGCAGATAAACCTGCACAGTTTTCATCATACCAGTGTTCTCCGCGCGGGGTTTTAGCAGGGCGGGGTTTTAGCAGGGCGGGGTTTTAGCAGGGCGGGTCGCCAAACGAATTGCTTATTCACCCGTGACATAGTTTTTTAGAGTTGCCACACAATTCTGCAGAAGGTCTGACAAAACTATTTTAAAAATGAGGTCATTAAACAAAGATTTTATAAAAAAACACAAATTTACGCAAACAGTCGTCGTAAACGCCGTTTAAAACGTTGCGCAGCTACGCCAAGTTTTGTGAAATGGTCAGTAAGGAAATGACGCAGCTACAAACTTTTTTCATGGAACCGGCTGCAGGTGACAAATAAAGAAATCCTGAGGAACATATTTTTAATAACGATTCTACAATGTACCTTTTCTTCGTAGTTGGATTTGAGGCTTGTGAGATGGTTCATGAATCTCATTCCCAGACCGCACCATTTCTCTGCATCAGTCATCCGACCACCACTAATAACGGAATACACACAAAAAAACAATCAATCAAAAATCCTGAATAATTTACATATTTGAGGAATAATTTGTTTTTGTTAAAACAATTTAAAACTACAAAATGCTTGTACCAAATGCCCTGATGGGATACATAAAAAAAAAGGGTCCCAATCAATTGAAAATGCTGAATAAATTACATATTTGAAAATAACTTGGTTTTTGTTGAAACGGTTTAAAACGACACTGCTTGTACCAATCAATTGAAAATGCTGAATAAATTACATATTTGAAAAATAATTTGGTTTTTGTTGAAACAATTTAAAACTACAACTGCTTGTACCAAATGCCCTGACGGGGTACATAAAAAAAGAGTCCCAATCAATTGAAAATGCTGAATAAATTACATATTTGAAGAATAATTTGGTTTTTGTTAAAACAATTTAAAACTACACTGCTTGTACTAAATGCCCTGACGGGATACATAAAATAGAGTCCCAATCAATTGAAAATGCTGAATAATTTACATATTTGAAGAATAATTTGTTTTTTGTTGAAATTTTTTTACACTTCCTGTACCAAATGCTCCAAGTCTGAATGCAAACAAATACAGCCTTGATTGCTTGGTTATAAAAACCAGCCGAAAAGTTTATTAAAAAAAAAATAAGTCTACATTCCTAATGTAAATAAAATGTGTGTATTCATTTCCAAAGCCAGTCAAGCAACCCACCGAGTAGGTAATTTTTAACAACTATTTTTTTTTATAAACAGATTATTTTCAAAAGTACACACAATTTGTAGTATTAATAGGAGTAGCATTTCAATTCACAGATGTGGTTTAGAACATAAAACCAGTAGTTTTATTATCAATAAGTAACACATGTAACTTAGTTTACTTCAATTTTGTTTTAAAGACAATACACACTATTTGCTTTTGCTGTAATTTTCAGAAATGGATGGATTTGGGAAGGGGGGGTGTGTAGTTTATATCAAATACTGCTATTCTTTTTGTCTGGTTCCCTGACCTGACTTCAGACGAAACAGAGTAATTGATAGATATTAAAGGAGAATTGCCAGATCAGGGAACCAGACTGAATGGTCGGCCGGTCATATGGTTGGAAATTGGTACTAAAAATCTAATTTTCTTGAAAATAACAGCAGTACAGGTGCCAAAATTAGACAGAATGCTTGAGACCAATATTCACTTACAGCCAAGTAAGGTATTTCATAATAACTAAGTATTTTTTATTTATTTATTTTTTATTTCTATGTTTGCAAATGCTGTATATTACATATATCTTTAACCCTAACATTTAGAAGCATTCATCCTCATAGGCCAGTGCAGTAAGAGTACTGCATACTACAGCAGTAGTACTCAAGTAGTATTTAGTAGTATTCGGTGATGTAAGGGTTTAAAGAAATACTTAGTATCTTTAAAGGTAGGATACACCATTGGTAAATGCTTGAATTAACATGAATGGGAAGATATGGGGAGTTGTATTTCATAGTAAATATCGTTTAACTGACCTGTTCGAAGTTTTACAATCATGGATGCCGAGAAAAGCACAAAAAAACAGCGTTTGTTTTCAACCAGCGTCAAGCAGTTATTCTTATATTATATTTGTTTTTTCGCGCTCGCCGGACGGCGATCGCAAATATTTCTTTATAAAAAAAATTCAGAATAATTAAGGATAATTAAGGATATTAAGGATATAAGGATATCTAGCGCAATCATTTTGCTGGATGCCTAGAATTATTATTTACTTTCAAATGAGTAAGATATTTCTTAATAATTCGGTAGTAAATATTTTTGATATCTGCAAATGGTTTATACTACCTTTAAGTTATGATTGATTCCATTTCAGAGTGGTTTAAAGGTAGTATACACCATTTGCAGATATCGAAAAATTTTACTACCGAATTATTAAGAAATATCTTACTCATATGAAAGTAAATACTGATTCTAGGCATCCAGCAAAATGATTGCGCTAGATATCCTGTAATTATTCTAAAAAATAGATTTTTATAAAGAAAAATTCGCGATCGCCGGACGGCGATTGCGAAAAAACAAAGATAACATAAGAATAACTGCTCGACCCCGGTTGAAAACAAACGCTGTTTTTCGTGCTTTTCTCGGCATCCATGAATGTAAAACTTCGGAAAAGTCAGTTAAACGATATTTACTATGAAATACAACCCCCCAAATCTACCCATTCATGATAATTCAAGCAATTACCAATGGTGTATACTACCTTTAAGGTTTAAAGTATATTCTTTTAATGATTTTATATGTTTATTTTTATGTTTTACTCAATTTTTTATTAATGGTGGTAGTGGATTTTATTATGGGTTTTGAACTTTTTCCACAACCCGTGACCTTGTGTCAAAGCTCATAAATAAGTTATGAGTGGATTAATTGTCTGATTGATTCCATTTCATAGTGGTTTGTCCTGGCAATGGACTGCTTCATGCCAGCCAGATGGGTTTGCCATTGACCAAGAAACCAGGCGTGTCCAAGGCTAGCTCAGCCACAAACGCTGAAATTCAAGATTTCATCACTCTCATTGCTGGTCACATGATATTATCATTATCTCCCAGGGATATCAGTGGTGGTGAGGCATCTTGGAATCCTCTAAAGACTAAAACATGTCGAAGACTACACTCAAATACTGTAGCATATTGGATGGCACTTGAATTGTATTCACAGTCGAGTAACTGGTGATCCTATACAATATTTACGGACTCATATTGTAGTTCGGTTTTACAATATTACATGTTCATTAAATTTCGGGTTTTTGCCAGGGTTGTAGTCGAGTCCCTGCAAGTCCGTACACAAGGCCTTTCGTGAAGCCAGTCACAAGTCCTTTAACCCTTTGCACTCAGCCTCGCGCTACATCTAACTTATAAGTCCCTAGCTCCTGGGAGTCCAAATATTCTCCCAAAATATAGCCCTATTTGTAAGCTTTCCAATGATACATAATTATATGGGATTTGTACGCTGTAAATGATATTTGTATACAAACTAGCAACACGTACAAAATCTTAGAAAACAGGCCTGAGTTTAAAGGGTTAATAAAGGCAGTCACAAGTATCTGGATGAACAATGACAAAGGAATGCTTTTGTCAAAGCTGTTTTGAAGAGCTTGTGATGTGAATTGGAACTGAAGGACTTGTGATGGACTTGCAGTGACTTGCAGGGACTTGCAGGGACTTGCAGGGACTTGCAGGGACTTGCAGGGACTTGCAGGGACTTGCAGGGACTTGCAGGGACTTGCAGGGACTTGCAGGGACTTGCAGGGACTTGCAGGGACTTGCAGGGACTTGTGATGGACTTGACTACATCCCTGGTTTTTGCCTTTCAAGGATTTACTTCTATAAACACCATGTACTCAGCGTGGTCTAAAGAGATTATTAGAAAACATCACTCGGGTGGGACTCGAACCCTCGACCTCTTGCTTTCTAGTGCAGACGTCTTATACCCCCGTCACACCGGACTGGCGTCCTTACTGCGTTCCTACGGCGACCCAGGACGCAGTAGGGACGCCATGGACGCCGCGGGGTCGTGGTGAGAACGCAGAAGGATGCCGTGGGGACCCCAAGGACGCCGAAGGTCGCAGAGCGACGGCGTTTACTTCGGACATGTTCAAAGTAAACGCCGAGGTTTGGCGTCCTGGCTCAGGACGCGGTGGGATCGCCCTGGGGTCGCCATGGTCGCCGTAGCAACGCAGTAGGAACTCGAAGGACGCCCTAGGGACGCAGTATGGACGTGGTAGGGTCGCCGTGGAGACGCGAATAAATGGATCGTGGACCCCGCGGCGACCTTACTGCGTCCTTACCACGTCTATGGGGTTCTTACCACGACCCCACCACGTCTAAGGACGCGGTAAGGTCGTGGTAGAAACGCCAAAAACACCGTGAGGTCGCCGATGATCGCCGTGGGGACGCCGTGCAAACTCAATAGAAACGCCAAGGACGCGGTAAGGTCGTGGTGAGAACGCCGTGGGGACGCCGAGTAGATGTACAGATCGCGGAGCACAGGACCCCGGTGTGACGGGTGACCGAAATCTTGATATTTTAAACAAAAAGGATTGGGGTTCTCACGGCGACCATCGACGTCCTCCATTTTAGGACGCAGTAAGGACGCCAGTCCGGTGTTACCACTCGACCACCGAGCTAGCTGGGGTCGGCTGGCTGGTTCAAATCTGATTAGCAGCGGGTACCGTTCTAGACCTAAATGTTTCATGGAATTTGTGTCGAGGGAGATTGGGTTGTGACCTTAATTCAGTTCTCAGTATATCCATCTAGGTTTAAGATACTGAATATGTATGTTGGGAGTTTCACCGAGTTCAATATAACATTTTTCAACACTTATCAGTAACACGACTTAATTACAAAACATTCCAAACAAAGCAGGTTACTACTAATGCGGTCACGCATTTTTAGCCTTGCTCGTGACGTGTTTATGCGTCATCAGTTTAGAATCTGGGGGAAACTTTGCGTGTATAGACGTCCTCCAGCACGAACTGGTAACCCGAACCCACTTGCCTTATCGTACACTTTACTGACAGAGGACAAAATTTAATAGAAGATGAACGCCGAGAACTTATTGATCTCCTGTTCGTCTATTTTTTGTTTATGTTTGCCAATAGTGTATAATATTACCTTTAAAACTGGAGCAACAATTTATCTTTAACAAAATTATATATCATTACAACTGGTTTATTGCCGATAAACCTTTACTATTTCAACATATTAACTCTATCTTTGGATTGTTTGTTAGCCCGATCTTTCGATAGGGCAGCGAAAAATTAGTCTATAGACTCATTAAATTGTTCCTCTGCACGGAAATCTTTAGTAAAAGGCGAAAGATTTATGCGAATGCAGAAAAACCAGAGTGATGACCAATGAAGTTTAGGGTAGTCTTGTAAAGTGTGTAACTTGCGAGTCACAGTAAGGTACTCACCAGATTACAAACCTACTCATCTGTTTCGTTTTAACTTGCTAAAAAACTACAACTTGTGTTTATAAACAAACTAAACCAAAGCTGCTACTAAGGTATTAGATTTTATTGGGAAAAAAAACCGTAATATTAATAAAAACACGAAATATTGTAGGATTTACCAGTTCTATTGCACAGGATGTAAACAGTTTGAATATTCATGATCAGGAGGCGTGGTTTCACCAGCGCGTCACAATAGATTGAATGGCAGGCACTATGTGCATGTTGTTATAATCTAAATACATGCGCGCCCGGCGTACTGCGCCACATGTACATATAGTACATGTACACGTATGCGTTCAATCCATTCAATCTATTGTGATATGCATGGTGAAACCACGCCTCCTAACATGAATATTCAAACAGTTTACATCCTGTGCAATAAAACTGGTAAATCCTACAATATTTCGTGTTTTTATGAATATAACGCCCGTTTTTTCCCAATAAAATCTAATACCTTAGTAGCAGCTTTGATTTAGTTTGTTTATAAACACAAGTTGTTGTTTTTGGGCAAGTTAAAACGAAACAGATAAGTAGTTTTGTAATCCAGTGAGTACCTTACTGTGACTGGCAAGATGCACAATTTACAAGACTACCCTCAATGTCGTTGCCCATCACTCTGGTTTCTCTGCATTCGCATAAATCTTTCGCCTTTTACTAAAGATTTCCGTGCAGAGGAACAATTTAATGAGTCTATAGACTAATTTTTCGCTGCCCAATCGAAAGATCGGGCTAACAAACAATTTAAAGATAGAATTAATAGGTTGAAATAGTAAAGGTTTGTCCGCTATAAACCCGAATACTTTTACGGTTACACATCCATACATGCAAGCAAAATAGTCCGGTATATCCGAGAAAACAATTTCTAGAACCTTGATCAATTTCAATTCACAGACTCCACACTTATTCCTGGTACATGTACATGTATGTCAATCCAGTATACAATGTACAAAGATCAAGGCAATCTTGTCATGCCAGACTCAATTTAGCCTGGAGATGCAATTGTCAAGGGTATTTCCCTGTCCAGGGGCTAGTGGTATAACTTAAAGGTAGGATACACCATTAGTAGTTGTTTGAATCCCCGTCTGGCGATCTTGATTTTTTTTTTTGAAAATTCAATTTTTCGAAACATTTGAGCCGGATTTTTGAATGACTTAATTAGGACTGATTTATTGGCAAAAACAAATAGACTAACGTTAGCGATAGCCCATGCAACGGTGTCGATTGTTCTTTTTATTCTTAGTAATAAACAGCCGACGCCGGTTGAAAACAAATGCGGTTTCTCTTGCTCTTTCTTTTTTGGCGGCATCTATGATTTTCACTATATTTACTTATACTATAAATGATATTTACTATAAAATACAACCCCCAAATCCACCCATTCCGGATAATTCAAGCAATTACCAATGGTGTATCCTACCTTTTATCTTTTAAATGCGTATTAAAAAAATTAAAAAATACAAAGCTAAATTCCAATTCAAAAGGCAAATTCTTATTAGTTTCCCAGCATACCAAGTTCTAAATGAAAACATTAAAAACTTGACAATGCAGAAAAAAATGAAAAAAAAACAGAGCGCATGAGATATTTCATAAAGATCACGATATGAAGCAGTAATTACTCCGTATGACAAATGTCCCAGGAGAAAAGTCGACTGATGAGTCAGCATTTTACAATTACAGCTCGGCGCGTCACCATTCACATTGTCCAGTTTATAGATGAAAGCTGCCTCAATAAACCATGTGGTTGTCAGATTCCTGATACAATCCTTGACATAATGTCAACCAATGGGAACAACACCAGCTCAACCAATGGCTTTTTCTGTCTCATGTTTATGGTGTTTCAGTCTACAAGACGTACATGTACAGTCACCCAAAATTGAAAAATTATTGGCAACCTGGGGCCAATTTCACTGCTGCTAAGCACGAAAATTTGCTTAGCATAAATATTTGTCCTTGGTAAAAACAAGGTTACAGACAAAATTTTCACATTATCTTTATTGTTTTTGATTGATAATCAGCTGTTTTTTTGCTTAGCATGAAAAACACATTGAATTTTGGCTGATAACCTGTTTTTAATGAGCAAGACTTTTTTGTGCTAAGCAAATTTTTTTGCTTAGCAGCTCCGTGAAATTGGCCCCTGATCTGATGACGCAGCTTTTTTTCTTCGTTATCTCAATAAAGGCCAGTCCTTGCAAAAATCTTGGAAAGACATGAAACTGGGACTAAAGCCCTGTTCGCACTGGACTTTTTTTGATAAAGCTTAGCGAGACGATGGGTACTTTTCCCATTTTAAGTCCAGTGCAGACAGTGGTAACATTTGACCATTTTTTATTTTACCATCGTCTCAGTAAAACCTTCCAAAAATAAAGTCCAGTGCGAACACGGCTTTAAGAAACATTTCCAATTTTGTTAGGAAATACTTCTTGACTCTCTATATAGACTTTGTACACAACCGCTGAAGTAGCGTCAGGATACTACATTCTTTTCCCCAAAGCATTGAAGGCAGTTCACTTTCACGAATGTGACCCACTCGCAAAAATGGGTATTATGTTGCAAAAATGGCAAAAATGGCAAAAATATGTCGCAAATTGAGTTATATACATGTTTAGAAAGCCTACAATGTAAGCTTTCATTTAATAAATCTCAATATCCCTTATTCCAGTATATCCAGTATTCAGTTGAGCCACATTTCCATGTATGGGGCTAGATGGTCCAACGAGTCCATTTGTCCCCGGTACCCCGTAAGTGCCAATCTGTAAACGCATCATGAGTTTTATAGCCAAACTTACCTGAGCAGATGTATACCCGTGTTCCAAGCTTGGGTTAACAGCCACAAGATTTGCATCTCGGGGTATTCCGTAATGCCCTGATGAGAAAAGTTAGAAAAGTGGTGAGAAAATGTGGACAATCATCATGAATTATACAGGGTGGTCTAATACAAATCGTGTAACCTCATACATTTCCAATATCCATGGACCTAAACCATTTACATGGCAAGGAAATGTTAGAATATAAAATATATCGATAACTCCCGATTCGGTTCCGTAGTATTGATTCCAGCGCCATTTTTGTGAACCAAGGTCAGGGGTTACTTGGTCTTGAGATAGTCACCTTGAATCCATTTCATAATTGTAAACTGTTGAATTAATGATGGTGCCAGACTATTTTTAATTTCAAGCCTTGCTTTCAAGGGTGGTTTTTTTTAACATTGTTAAAAATATAAGGATATGATTATGTACAAGTATTCAACAATTTGTAATGGTGTTAATTCAACAACAATGGTGTTAATTTGTAAGAAACTTTTATTTAATTGCAATCATTTCTACTCGCAAGTTCTAAAACTGTAGAGTTTACCTCGCTTTCAATTGGACACGACCGCGACCCGCGAATAAATTTTATAGTCAGGTTTTTCCAATGATGATTGTCCGACCATCATTGGAAATTGATACAAAAAATTCCACTTTTCTTGAAATAGTCAGCACACCAGGTGCTGTGATTTCAGAGGATGCTGAGACTATTATTCATAATAATTTTATTTTATAAATAAGAAAAAATGTGATCATCCACGACGAAAAGGCTGTAAAGTAGGCATCTTGACGTTTTGACGTTTTAAGAAATAAGCTTTAAAATGATGTATTACAAGACATATAGTTGGTATTTACGGTTAGCTACAACAAGTAACAGTGAATATGAACATTCTTTGGTTTTTTTAATTGTTTTTCACATATTTTTATGGCTTATCTCAAAATAAGCTCTGGCGACTTTACAGCCCTTTTGTCGTGGATGGTCACAAATATGTTTGCAAATGTTGTACACACCTTTAATTTTTATATTTTTTTTTTTTTTTTTTTTTGGGGGGGGGGGGGGGGAATTAAACAAGCACAGCTGGTAAATTATTGAAACGTTGCAGCAAGACAGGCAGACCGACAGGGATTAGGTGTTGGTGACATGACGTGAACTTTCAATTTTTTTAAAATCAGTTTACATTGATGTGATGAACATCTGCTGAGTGCATACATTCCTTCATTGCGGGAATACATACAGAAGAGGGGCCAACGGAGGGGAAGGACCTGTAAATATTAGAATCGTTACTCCTGCCAAGATTCAATTTCATTTGGTAAGCACATTTCCAGTCATAAATACCTGCGGCCAATTTCATAGAGCTGCTAAGCAAAACAAAATTCTTAGCACAAACAAAATCTTGCTCATTAAAAACAGGTTACCAGCCAAAATTATACGTGTTTTTCATGCTAAGCAAAAAAACAGCTGATTATCAATCCAGAACAATAAAGATCAGGTGAACATTTGGTCTGTAACCTTGTTTTTGCCAAGGACAAATTGTCATGCTAAGCAAATTTGTGTGCTTAGCAGCTCTATGAAATTGGCCCCTGGTGCTAAAAAGTGAGGAGAGTCAAGCATCGTGCTTGGCACAGAGCCAAGATGTCAGGAAGGTGACATTCAAAAGGGCAATGCGCAGCACAAAAAAAGGGTCTACCTTGACAATCTACACTCTAGCTTGACTTGTAGAATAGACCATTTTGTGACCTGCTCCCACAAAATCAGAGTAAAGTTGACATATTCATATTTTGAGATATTGGTATTTCCAGATTCTTTTAATTCTTAGCTTTAAAATGATATATAATTTTACTGGGTAGGGTATTTAAAAAATATCTAATATTGAACAAAACCAGCAGTCATTACACACATCAAACTTGAATTAGGAATAGTTAAGAATTAATTTCGCTACATTTTACTTCTTGGGTATGCTCAGTAAAATCAAATTTAATTTTTGTTCTGCTAATCTTTTGCAAAAAAAATACTTGGTAGTTCGAAAGAAAACATATGTGGGACTTGTATCATGCCAAAACCCCCAAAACGATTCCCTACTGTCAAATCGGCTATTTTCAATCGTAACTCAATAATATAGCAAAGCGCGACTTTACGCCGTTTTCGTGGGAGGTCACATTTGTCAAATGTGACCTGTCACCACAAAATGAGAGTAAAGTCTGAAATATTGAAAATTGAGATATTGGTATTTTCACATTCTTGAGAAAGAGAGCTTTCCAATGGTATATAACACTTGGGGATTTTGCGATAAATACTTTTTACAGCGCTCCAAAAAGTCATGGGTTTCACAAAACGTGTTTGTGAGAAAACTTACTTTAAACACCTTAAACAAAAACACGCAAAAGATTACAAAACAGGACAAGTTAGGTTCGGTTTAGTATAGCAGCGGCTACGTTCTAATCATTATTTCTTCTTGAAATTTACCACACAAACAAACTATTGTATAAACAACAAAATATTAAAATTTCGAAAACGTGGGATACTCACGAGGACTTGATTTGCATATTTAATTATCGTGTTAATTAGACCATTAAGGGACTTTAATTCAAACATTAACTACAACAAATCGCATAATTTAAGAGGTTTTCGATCATCTGATCTCACCAAAAACTGGGAAAATGTAAAGGAGGACTTGGGCTTTCCTAATTACACAAAATCTTAAAATTGACCACCCCTTCATATTTTGACTTTGGATGGCCATATCTCTGAATCACATTGTGCGACTTTACTCTCATTTTGTGGTGACAGGTCACACTCACAAATATGTAGGGAGTTCTGGCAAAATAGACGGAACTAGGCATAGGGCATAGTGGAGAAAACTGCAAAATAATGAGTAATGAGAGATTCTTTTAATTTTCAGTTTTGGGCGTAGTTTTGGGCGTAACGGCTTCGGTAACGCACTGTGAATACAAACGCATATATCGCGTAAATAGCCGTACAAAAGCCGTACCAAATTTTGAGTTTTTCATAGGTTTGTGCACAGACATGAATGAGCCCAGCAGGCATCGCTTTGTACATTGAGCCAGCGCTCTAGTAACTTAATATACATGTAGCTCTATGGTTTCATCTGAATTTAAATGATGGTTTCTATATCACTTGACATTTACCGCTAGAAATAGCCCGACTGGATGTCATCCGATTCTCCTTTTACGAGAGGAAAGCCGATATGAGGGCTTTAATATTCTTGCCCTGATCGGGATGGCTAGTTTAGGACGACATGTTGATACTAGCAGTAGCAAGCATGGGCTTTAATTGATCACGAGGCGACCATAATACATTGAAAATAAGGTAAAATATATCATTTTGGGATCTTGCGGATTTGAAAAGCAAGCAATGACCGAAATTAATCACAAATTTAATACCAGTCTTCTGTCATAAATAATTAACAATTATTAAAATTAAACATAATAAACATACCTTAATGTGTTTAGGCCACATTCTAAAAGAAAATTTATTATACCTCCAAATAGGCACTTGAGGAGACAATCCCATAGAGATGTACACAAACTTAAAACAGTCCTAACTTGTTTACCCTAACCCTTTTCTCTAAGATCTTTGAGATTTATGCTATTTAGACAAAAATCGGCCGTTCTAGGACAAAAATAACTCCCAAATATTGGTTTTTTTTAGGGTAGCTAGACACTTATGGAGACACTGAAATGTCTCCCTAAGTGCCACTGTAGCGCTGGACGATATCACGATAATATCGTCACGATACGATACTGAAGACGATATCGACTGTATCGACTTTGGTTTTAAAAATATCGAAATATCGTGACCCAGACGATATTCTCAAGATACAGTCGATATTTAACAAAATGTATCAAAACTGCTTGCAAACAAAACAAAAAACTTGTTCATGAACTTAAGAAGTGCCGCAAAAAGTTATTGTAAATGGATCGAGACCACGCCAGAGTAGCCCAACCAAGGCCATAAAATCTTATCTGTTCGGGCTGCGGTTTATTTACGGCATACAACAGACGCCTTTTGTCAGGGTTCGACCTAATTAACGCTGGTCCGCTAGCCAAATTCTAGTCAAAACAGCGGCGGTCTAGTCAAAACCCTATACCAGTTCCTAAAAGATTACAATGACCTGACCGAGTTTCTTGAAAAGACCAACATCAAAGCCTCAGCACCGCTCACCACTTCCCCAGTGACAAGATTGTTATCCAATCCCGAGGTCCAGTTAAAAAAATCTTCATTGTCACTGGGTGTTGACTTTCTTCTTTCAGCACAGACGTTCTCTCAACACAAAGTGCTACTCAAAGAATGTTGTCCAGGCCGGCTTATCTCCAACAAAGATACATTGTATTTACTTACGCCAACCCTTGCCAGGCAGATACAGAATTTATTTAATAGGCCCTGGTCGGTGTATTCCTGGAGTGAATTTATTTATCTCTAGACCCAACCGATCGACATTAGGTTGGCTGTAAGTAATTTTGAAAAAGTTTGCCGTACCTATTTACAAAGTGTATTAAGAATAGATGAAAAAAAAAAGGTTATATTCCTAAGGTTAATTATGTTATTGTCTTTGTTTTTAAAGAAGAAAAAAAGAGAAAGGATATTTATAGACTTATTTGAATGAACTTCTAAAATTTTCCCAACCGATTTCAGGGGGAAATAATAATACGATTTATTCTTGTTTTTTCTGATATCTAAGAAAATGGACATACAGGTACACCTGACAACTACAAGGCTAGCGAAATCAATTCCAGGTTTATTTAAGAACATTTATTTCTGGTTTCATTGTTTTTTAAAAAGGAAGAGAAAAAAAAATAAACGGAACCTTAACACCTAATATTTTGAGCTCCTAAACATTTTTCCAACAAATTTAAGGGCAAAATTTAATACGATTTATTTTCCGTTTTTCTTGTCTTTAACAAAAACGATCTATTTCGTGGAAATTGTAAGAGCTCGTTACATTTTTAAATTTATAATGGTTCCGTGATGTAATTTTACAAACAAAGCAGCTTAAAATGTGAAAAAACATGCGGACCAGTGAAAATACTGACGGGCTAGTAAAAATTCAACATTACTGGTCCGGCCGGCTAGTGAAAACAAAAGTTAAGGGAACCCTGAATTTGTGATAGTCGGCAAGCGCGCGCCGTCAAAGACTTTCTTATCTGATCTCACTCAACTTAGAGGTGCGACGCGCAATGGTTCCCGAACACAGCCCTATAATCAATCAACGGTTTAAGGCTAACTCTAAAAAGCTAACTCTGGCCATCTTAAATTACAGTTGAGAAGAAGAAAAAATCTCCGTTGTCAACCGATATCGAAACCTTGCAATGGCTACATTCTAACAAAGATTCTTTCGTCGAAGTGCATCATTTTATAACTTTGTCCCTCCCAAGCTTGATGTTTTATACTTCCCTAATCACCAGCCCAGCCCAGAGAAAAAAATTAACATTCCGCGATCCCATCACCGACTTCTAAGGTCCGAGAATGATTGACATTACAATTTGCAGACCCCCCTCCCCCCACCCCCTTTCCGCGGAAAGTGGCCCATGTTGCTTTGAGCGACCGACATCGCCGACCAGGCGGAATTCACAAAGTAAACAAGGTACATGTATTACATTATTGTCAGAGAAGCCTCCAACTGATCAGGA
Organism: Crossaster papposus; assembly: GCA_037893245.1. NCBI lineage: Eukaryota > Metazoa > Echinodermata > Asteroidea > Velatida > Solasteridae > Crossaster > Crossaster papposus. The sequence goes on along the minus strand of JBAIAA010000635.1, from coordinate 1,385,039 downwards.
CCAATAGGATTTGGCAGTTAGGTTTTGTTCAACCAGTGCCACAACATTTCTTCCAAGGAGCGCCCAGTTCGTTGCCCCCGATGAAAATTGGCCAATCAGATTAATCTATCTTTGTGCAATAAAGCCACAAGTGCCCCCTCTGACTTGACCGGCGGCTGGATTTTAGTGGAAGGCGACAAAGCATTCTCACCATCGCGTCTATTTTCAGCAACCACTCTGTTTATATAGTTTTCTTTTATAGACTTCCAAGAATCGCCACAGTTCACGCATGTCGTCTGACGGCGTTAATCGACAGCTCTTTTAAGTTATTTTTAACCATTAAATAGGTTATTTCAAATTTGAAAATTACGGCGATATATCGACATATCGGCGATATTTACCCGACGATATATCGCCAGTCAAAAATTACGATATCGTCCAGGCCTATCAGCCACTGTCTCCTTATTACCTAAAAACGTACGCTAATTTGTCTCCCTCCCCAAGTGCCTATTTGGAAGAATTAAAGCGAGGCTAGAATGCACAAATAGTCTGGCACCATCTCATTCAACAGTTCACTATTTATAGAATACATTCAGGGAACACGACCAAAATCGTTGTGAATAAGGTCCATATGGCCCTTTAGTGTTGGCAATGTAGTCCAGACAGACTGGACTGATCATGTTAAAGGTTGGATACCCCATTTACAGATATCAGAAATTTTTACTACCAAATTATTAGGAAATATCTTACTTATTTAAAAGTAAATAATGATTCTAGACATCTAGACATAAAAAATCGCCCGACGGCGATAGCCCAAAAAACAATCAACAAAAACAAGAACAACTGCCTGACGGCGATGGAAATTCAAAATTCAAAGCAATTACCAATGGTGTATCATACCTTCTAAAATGAAAAACTATTAAAACAGAAGAAAAACGTCTTTTTCCGAGGACAATGGTCAGATTTCAAAAGTTTGTATGCATCATTTAGTTGAATTTATTCCTTCAGTTTTAAATTGTTCTTAAGTCATGAGAATAACTTACTTATAAATTCTCCTTCAGTTTTTTTTTTTATTAATTTTTTTACATTACTTTTGTAAAGATTTGGAGGCTTTTAAGTTATTAGTTATTTAACCGAAATTGTTTGTTTCACATTTTGATTCAGGAGTGATAAATCCAAGGAGAGTTTAGTCCACAGACAAAATAAAAGTGGCCATATATCCTAGAATTCGCGATGGTAATCTGCATGGCCTTTCGTGTGTTCATTTCCACTGATTGTAACATTAATTGTTATTGTTGGGTTTTTCGTCACCGAGCCCCAAACAGTGACACATAGGAGTGATATCAATTTGATGATTCATCATCGATGATAGATTTATATGCCTGGCGGCATCACTGGTACTCTCCTGATACCGGTGTGCGTTGAACGTGAACTTGTAATTCGTCAGTAATACTAAAACTGCCATTAAACACGTAGGTGAGTCACGAGACGGCACTACCAAAAAGAAAGGTTCTCAGGTGGTACACTATTCAAAAGAAATCTATTTTCTGATATTGGCAAACTTGTTTTCACACCGAGAGTTCTGTACCTGGTAGGAGGGGGTAGAGCTACAGAGCCTACAAGGGGGTAGAGCTACAGAGCCTGCAAGGGGGAAGAGCTACAAAGCCTACAAGGGGGAAGAGCTACAAAGCCTACAAGGGGGAAGAGCTACAAAGCCTGCAAGGGGGAAGAGCTACAAAGCCTGCAAGGGGGTAGGGCTACAGAGCCTACAAGGGGGTAGAGCTACAGAGCCTACAAGGGGGTAGAGCTACAGAGCCTACAAGGGGGTAGAGCTACAGAGCCTACAAGGGGGTAGAGCTACAGAGCCTACAAGGGGGTAGAGCTACAGAGCCTACAAGGGGGTATAGCTACAGAGCCTACAAGGGGGTAGAGCTACAGAGCCTACAAGGGGGTAGAGCTACAGAGCCTACAAAAGGGTAGAGCTACAGAGCCTACAAGGGGGTAGAGCTACAGAGCCTACAAGGGGGTAGAGCTACAGAGCCTACAAGAGGGTAGAGCTACAGAGCCTACAAGAGGGTAGAGCTACAGAGCCTACAAGAGGGTAGAGCTACAGAGCCTACAAGAGGGTAGAGCTACAAGAGGGTAGAGCTACAGAGCCTACAAGAGGGTAGAGCTACAGAGCCTACAAGAGGGTAGAGATACAGAGCCTACAAGATAGAGATACAGAGCCTACAAGGGGGTAGAGCTACAGAGCCTACAAGGGGGTAGAGCTACAGAGCATACAAGGGGGTAGAGCTACAGAGCCTACAAGGGGGTAGAGCTACAGAGCCTACAAGAGGGTAGAGCTACAGAGCCTACAAGAGGGTAGAGCTACAGAGCCTACAAGAGGGTAGAGCTACAGAGCCTACAAGAGGGTAGAGCTACAGAGCCTACAAGAGGGTAGAGATACAGAGCCTACAAGATAGAGATACAGAGCCTACAAGAGGGTAGATCTACAGAGCCTACAAGGGGGTAGAGCTACAGAGCCTACAAGGGAGTAGAGCTACAGAGCCTACAAGGGAGTAGAGCTACAGAGCCTACAAGAGGCCGAGATCTACAGAGCCTACAAGAGGCCGAGATCTACAGAGCCTACAAGAGGCCGAGATCTACACAGCCTACAAGAGGCCGAGATCTACACAGCCTACAAGAGGCCGAGATCTACAGAGCCTACAAGAGGCCGAGATCTACAGAGCCTACAAGAGGCCGAGATCTACAGAGCCTACAAGGGGGTAGAGCTACAGAGCCTACAAGGGGGTAGAGCTACAGAGCCTACAAGGGGGTAGAGCTACAGAGCCTACAAGGGGGTAGAGCTACAGAGCCTACAAGGGGGTAGAGCTACAGAGCCTACAAGGGGGTAGAGCTACAGAGCCTACAAGGGGGTAGAGCTACAGAGCCTACAAGGGGGTAGAGCTACAGAGCCTACAAGGGGGTAGAGCTACAGAGCCTACAAGGGGGTAGAGCTACAGAGCCTACAAGGGGGTAGAGCTACAGAGCCTACAAGGGGGTAGAGCTACAGAGCCTACAAGGGGGTAGAGCTACAGAGCCTACAAGGGGGTAGAGCTACATAGCCTGCAAGGGGTATAGCTACAAAGCCTGCAAAGGGGGTAGAGCTACAAAGCCTAGGGGTAGAGCTACTATCCTAGGGGGTAGAGCTACAGAGCTAGCTACAAGGGGGTAGAGCTACAGAGCTAGCTACAAGGGGGTAGAGCTACAGAGCTAGCTACAAGGGGGTAGAGCTACAAAGCCTACAAGGGGGTAGAGCTACATAGCCTGCAAGGGGTAGAGCTACATAGCCTGCAAGGGGTATAGCTACAAAGCCTGCAAAGGGGTAGAGCTACAAAGCCTGCAAAGGGGTAGAGCTACAAAGCCTGCAAGGGGGTAGAGCTACATAGCCTACAAGGGGGTAGAGCTACAAAGCCTGCAAGGGGGTAGAGCTACATAGCCTATGGGTAGAGCTATACAAAGCCTAGGGGGTAGAGCTACAAAGCCTATGGGTAGAGCTATACAAAGCCTAGGGGGTAGAGCTACAAAGCCTAGGGGGTAGAGCTACAAAGCCTAGGGGGTAGAGCTACAAAGCCTAGGGGGTAGAGCTACAAAGCCTACGGGGTAGAGCTACAAAGCCTAAGGGGGTAGAGCTACAAAGCCTAAGGGGGTAGAGCTACAGAGCCTAGGGGGGTAGAGCTACAGAGCCTAGGGGGGTAGAGCTACAGAGCCTAGGGGGGTAGAGCTACAGAGCCTAGGGGGGTAGAGCTACAGAGCCTACAAGGGGGTAGAGCTACAAAGGGAATACATCTACAAGGGGATAGCTACAAGGGGGTACAGCTACAAGAGGGAAGGAGTACATGTAAGGCCTGGCGCCAAAAAAATTTACTCAGCCCGCCGCGGTGTACCTCGGCGCGAGCGCGGCGCTTTATTTCACTCTGTGGTATTCTTGATAACCGCGGCGTGAAGAGGGTTTGTTTGTTTTCCCATTTCTCGTTTTCACACTGTGCACTCCTTCAGGGTGTGCCCCTACTAAATGTTTCTTTGTAAAACCCATGGACAGTAGCCTACCCTGTCCTCCTCCCCTCCCCCCCCCCCCCCCCCCCCCCTTTCCACCTCCCCTACAGTGGGTGATCTCATCCCTAGAAATATAATTCTACAACTTGTGACTGCGCAGCATGGTCTTCACTCTATCATGACCTTGTTACATGACCCTTAATGACTTTGACATCCATATGAACAATGACTCCAGCCAACCGGAAGATTCAGAGGTGCCCATAATATAAGGCCGGCAATTAAATGGCATTAGGGAATTGTTTTCAGATCTGCCTTAATATAACTACATCATAATGAACACTATATGTGACCCGCTCCAGGAAAAGGTGACATTAGTCGTGCTATGCATTTATGAGTAATGGCCAGTTAAAGTTAATAGGGTAAAAAGCGGAAATTCAATAAATAAAGTGAAACGAAACCTTTTAAGAGTGCATGGTTCCAATGTATTGTCTTTAGTTTTGTTGTGTTTCGAAGCCTGTTTTCTCAGTTGTGTATTTTGAATTCCATAGAACTTATTAATATGCAAAAGCGTCATATCACCGAAACGGGAGGGGCTATGGAGCTGTACTATGTACCAAAAGAAAGCTTATATTATGGACTTTTCAATTATGTACAGTAGTACATAACTCTATTTTAAATTTTTGCAACTTATGTCGCCTTTTCCTCGCGAGGGTCACATATTTGAAGTATTTTGGCTTGCTTCAGAGAGCACCAATAGCTAACTCCATGATCTCACTTATTGACTCTAAGGCTTGGGCGATTCCATGCCAGAATCGACAAGAATCGATTCCAAAATATGAATCGGAATCGCTTTTCCGCAATTTTTTAGAAATCGATTATCTGATGTAGCAAAAGAGGCGAGGTCCGATTTTAAGCGTGCATTTTGTTTTTGCTTCAAGAACAATTTTTACAGTGTCAAAAACTACATGTATCTTTACAATGGTGTCAATGTTGTGTCCCCTGTCAACATTTTTTGACAAATGACAATGTGTAAGAGAGCGATAATCAGCGATTACACCCACATAAGGACCCCAAATGATTTCTTATGTTTTGGGTTTGTTCAATTTTGGCATGGATTCCAAGTGAAATCACTATTCCCAGACGAAATCGGAATCAATTCAAAACTCACTGGATTCGCTCAAGCCTAATTGACTGACCGACTTTCTTGTGAGCAGTGCAATCATGTACAATTCTACCATCTAACTTGGTGGCTTATGGGTCAAGGATGATTTCAATAAATGTTCAGATTGATCTGGATCCAGATCAGAAATCTGGATCACTTGGAATGATATTTTTAACACTCGCATTTTTGCGGATAAGGCAGAGGTCTGTGCTCTAATTCCACTTGCTACTTGAAATTAACAAATTTACTTATTTTTATGTTTACTACTGAAATTAAAGGTAGGAGGCACCATTTGGAAGATATATATAATTATTACAGATGACGAACGGCAATCGCGAAAAAAATAGAACAACAAGAACAACTGCCCGAAGACCTTTTTTACTGGGCATCCATGATTGTAAAACTTCGGGCAGGTCAGTTAAACGATATTTACTATAAAATGCAACCCCCCAAATCCACCCATTCATAATAATTCAAGCAATAACCAAGGGTGTATCCTACCTTTAAACAAACAAAACTGTCGCTTATGAAATAGCAAACATTGGAGATCTGTGGGTTTGAGCAATCAGGATGATTTGGAAACGGAGGTCTGTGCTCTAATTCCACTTGAAATTAACAAATTTATATGTTTACTACTGAAATTAAAGATAGGAGGCACCATTTGCAGATATCGAACAAGTTTTACTACCGAATTATTAAGAAATATCTTACTTATTTGAAAGTAAATAATGATTCTAGGCATCCAGCAAAATGATTGCACTAGATATATAATTATTCCAGATGGCGATCGCGAAAAAAACTAGAACAAAAACAACTGCCCAACGTCGATTAATATTGAACCCCGTTTTTCATTTTTATTGGGCATCCATGATTGTAAAACTTCCGGCAGGTCAGTTAAACGATATAATTACTATAACATATACAATCCTCCAAATCCACCCACTCATGACAATTCAAGCAACTACCAATGGTGTATCCTAACTTTAAACAAAACAAAACTGTCGCTTATGAAATAGCAAACATTGGGGAGCTGTGGGTTTGCCCAATCAGGATGATTGGGAAACAAACTGAGAGGAGTTCTTATCTTGATGTAAAAAAATGTAGTGACTGGAAGGAAGGTTGGTAATTTGTCTGTCTGGAAATGGCAGGGAAACTCATAAAATGGGTTTTAATTGTTTGATATGATTTCCAGGTGGGACCTTGAAGGAGAGAAATCTGGGCCAGCTGTGTATGCTTTGTGCCCCAGACTGTACTTGCAACAATGACAGGGTTCCAAGTAGACCCAGACGAAAAAGTAGAAGAAAAGTAGGATCATTTTTTTTTAAAAGCAGGACAAAATTTAGCCCTAGTCTATGGCCCCGCACTATAGAGCGTATGTATTGACCGCCAATCATGGTCGTCAGACAAAAGAATTGGGTACGTCCACGATTGACAATATACGTCCACGATTCCAAATCGTGTAACTTCCCATGGAGGTCATCCGAAAACGTTAGAGTACAAACAAAAGAAGGGAAGACGGTCGGACAATGCCCTGTCCACGATTGGCGGTGTTTACCAACCTGCATGTACACTCTGTACAGCACAGAGTCTACTCTAGTGCGGGGCCATAGACTAGGGCTAGACAAAATTTAGTAATTAGGACTTAATAATAAGTAGGATTTTGATAAAAGTAGGATTTATGTAGGCTTTTAGGGGGAAGTTCTCAGGGATATTCCAATGTCTACAACATCATAAGCCTCATTTGGCATGTACTGTACTCACAACACTTGTGCTCCGTCTGCATCTCAAGTTTTGTTCACACTACAGCCTCTCACCCTGGGTTGAATTCGACCCTGGGTAATGAATCTGCTGCCGCCCCGGGTTCAGTTTTGGATTTGTTTAACCCCAAGTTTCAACCCTGTGTTGTTTCACACTTGTTCTTCGTGTAAACTGAGTTTTTCTTTTAATCAGTTACTACCATTTTAAATCGAGAGCGAGGGTTGTTTAACCCAGGTTGAAAATCTCAACCCGGCCTAGTCAGGAGCAGGGTTGAATTCAACCCGGGTTTAAATCGATCTCAGGGTTGACAGAGGGTTGACAGAGGGTTGGCGCAGGGTTGAAATTGTTGAAAGTGTGAAACGCTGCATGTTTTAACCCTAGGTCAACACCGAGTGTCTAGTTTGAAAAGGGCTCAGGCTCTTGGAAGTACATAAGTAGAGCTGCAGTACTTCTGCGACCATAGCCCATAGAAAATGCACTCCTTTCGTTCAAGGAGATTTTATATTTGTTTATTTGTTGAAGAAAAAGTAGATAGTAGAAAAAGTAGGAGCAAGATGAAACTAGAACAAACACAGCGCTATTTCAGGTGTCTAAAAAGACTTTCAATTTGTGGGTGGTGGTCTAAGTGTATGCCAAGTCTCTCGGATTTACCAAAGTGTCAAAGTGTATTGGCTGGGAAAAAACGTGCACAAACCCTATGGAGGAAAGTCTAAAAATGGAAAATGAAAAAGAAAAAAAAATAATAATAACAATAATTAACGAAACGGTCAACCTCAAACAAGAGCTGTTTTTGGCTGAAATGCCTAAACAGCTAAAAAAGGAGGAATACTTGAAAACCTGGAAATGAAAACAAAGGGCTACCCCTTCTGTCTGTGAATGTAAATAATGGATTGTGCCTCTAGCACTGTGACCTGCAGTGTTATTGGATAACTCATGGGTACAAAAGCTAACAAGCTTTATTTATACAGACTAGAATAGAACCCACCACCTTTGCCTTTTCTTTACACAAAACTTGTGCTTTTATAATAATTATGACAATTTTACAAAGAATTCAACAGGGAAGTTTTGGTGATTATTTTTCAGGCCTTCAACAAAAAGGTCGATCGCTGTATGCTCATAAAGGACGTGATTAATATCTACGGTGAATTGACTTCACAAAGTGGTTCCTGTTTCCTGACAGATATCCGTCCTGTCCCGTCGTGAAATTACTGTCTGGAAACTTATTTAACCACAAAATAAATGCAATAGTGTACATGTTGGTACCGAAGGCAACCCCTCCTACCTCCTACAAACTAAGGCCGTGTCCGAAACGGGTGTCTAGAGCTACGGCTTGGTCTATTGTCTACGGCGGCCATTAATTGTAGCGCTGTCCGAAATGCCGTCTAGAGCTACAGCTACGGCTACAAGGGTGCACCACCCTAATTGAAAGGAGAATTTCTACGCGAGCTCATCTGCATGAAATGTGCCCCCACAATTTCTTTTGAAAAAGGATGCCGTTTGGTGAAATAAATGGTGGGATTGTGTAAATATAGGATAGGATCAACTCCCTGGTTTTTGAGCTTCAATCTGAGGGCAGACTTGACAAAATTACGGTTGAAAAATGGGTCCTAAAATTTATAATTGCCCTAGAACGTGGAGGGATGCCATTTGTAAAATGGCTGCTTGCAGGCTCGGGAAGTATCACTTTTCGAGAGGTGAGTTTCTTTTGGTGTGAATATTAAAAAATGTAATTGGCTAACCTACTAAAAATTGAAAAGAAATGGAAAGATAAAGACCAAGACAATAATCTGATTGTTGTTTGAGAAACCCCAGTGATGTCGGTGTGCATGAAACTTGGTCGTGAACATTGTTGATTTTACACTGTTTTCAATGGGACTTGAATTAGGGTGGTGCACCCACAACGTCACAAAAATCTAGCCGTAAAAGAAGTTGTCTAGCTCAGGCAAAACAAAATGGCGGCAGCACTAACGTTAATTTATTTTCAATAGTAGTGCATTGAATTTAAACTAACAGATCAACAAATACGTCAATATCATCAAGTATTGCGACTGGCTGTAGACAAACATTGCGTAACATCTAGCAGACGATAATTGTTGTAAATGCTTACATCGTAATCTTGTAAACACTAATTCAAGCATCGCTTGGGGGCGCAATAACTAGCCGTAGGCTCTGCCATAGCCGCGTCCGAATTCCATTTGCCTTAGCGCCTACGTAGACGTAGCTGTAGCTGTAGCTGTAGACGTAGACCGTAGCTCTAGACACTCGTTTCGGACACGGCCTAACCCACTTCCTCTGCTGTAGCTTTCGTACAGACTGTTCACCAGCAACTAGAACCCTTTATGGTACTAACGGAACCCCTTATGGTATAAACATGTATCCTCAAAGTTGTATCCTTGTGGAGACATCTCTTTGTTTTCGTGTACAAAGTGGTTAGAAAGTCGAGCACGTTTTTTAAATTGCGCCTATTTCAACCACAATTAATTTCCTGTGTTGAAATTTCGACCCAATTATTATACCCTATATTATACCCTAACCCAAACACTAACCCTAACCCACATCCTAAACCTAGTTTTTGAGTAATTTAAGTACAATCCAAAAATCTATTTCGTGAAATTTCTTGTGGAGACCTATTCATCTATAGAAATTACCCTGTGGGGACCTTTTGACTCCCATTGTCCACATTGTGTTCAGGTCTCCACGGGGTACCGAATTTAGAAACAGCATAAACCCTGTATAACTACTATGGAATGCTGTGGCCTAGTTGTTTGGAGCATTGGATGACAAAATGTCGACCACCTAGTTTATCCTTACTTCGAGAAGCTAGTCAGATGATCCCAAATCATCAGGAGAACAGGGAGGATATTCGACCAGTTCAAATGGGTTATTCCCCGAAGTTGGAACACATAGGGCCAAATTCATAAACGGTTATTTTCCCTTGATCACGATTAACTAGGCTAAACTGTGTATAAACAGGTGATGATCGAGTGTACAAATCTAGGCCCGAATTCATAAAGAGTGCTTAGATCAGCTGCTGTTTATCAAACGTACATGGTTAGTGACATGTGTCTAAGTAACAACATAAATTGTATTCGTCCCAAGGGGCTTGTTTATCTCTTGTACAAGTTACAATATTTCTGTTGGCTTGCTTGTGGGACGGACATATGGCCATGGATCTGCTGCGTATCATTGAAATAGCACAGGAAGAACCGTTTTTCTTCTTTTTACACACTCAATGAGACCCATTTTTGGGTCATGAGTAAAATTATCAGCGCGTTTTTTCGACATGGCGACTCTCCCACTAGTGTCAACTGAGCTGATCAGCAGAGCACAGCGATATGCGTGTTTTCGAAGACAGATATATGCCCTTTTATTCAACAATTTACGTAATCCACTGTGAATAGAATGATGTACGGCTAGACCACTAAACATCGGCTAAGCAGGAACTTGTACACGGCTGGATAAACAGCCGATTATTTTCTTACTGAATTGCGATGATCTCAGGAGTTTATCCACACGCGCACTTCTCTGTTTTAGCCACCGTACAATAGTTGTACGCGACTAAAATAAGAAAAGCCAGAAATCTGAAAAGTCTGTATGTAAACATATGACGTCATTCTGGGAGATATGTATGCAGTGCCACCGTCTTCCAGAATGACGTCATATACATATGTATGCAGTGCAGCCGTCTCCCAGAATGACGTCATATGTTTACATACAGACAGAGATTTGACCTCGCGCTTTTCAGATTTCTGGCCGTGCAGGTGCAAAAAAAAAATGCCTCTAAAAAAACCTATTTCTTACTTAATTTACCCAATTTTTGTGTGTTATTATTTAAACCAAAACACACAAAAAAGAAGAAAAACAAACAACTTTGAGTTCCACTTTAAGTACAACACACAGATTGAACCCCCATACAAGCTTTAAGTTACTTACTCTTACCTGAAAAACAAGTGAATCAGTAGCTATAAGCAATTTAACATGGTGTACCCTAATGGGACAGTTGTGTTGTTAGGAACATATTTGTCAACATATTTCTTGTAATTAAATTACAATAACCTAATAAAAGCAGAGAAAGTTTGTAAAATAAATCTTGCATCATGACAAAAACATGTAAAAAGAGCGCTGTGTTCTTGTTACATCCGCAACCTACATTTTTCATTAAATATTCAATTTCTCAGGAAACCAATGTTAGAATGGTACAAAACTTGCCCAAATCTGTCCAACATCCGGCAAGACAAATATCAGGGATAAATATTCAAATAATTTAAGTTGATAGATGGCATGTACATGTAACTACATGTAGAAATGTACCAAAATGTCACACTTTGTGGCTCAACTTCATAGAATGACCCTAATACACATTTCTGGATGGCAGCCATGGCCACTGTGGACGTTTGGGCCGGAACATTGTCCTGGATGGTAGAGTATCTCTCTTGTCAGCTTTTCATGGCATTTGTTTCTTATTTTGTCCACAGCTTTTTTCGGAGATCAGCGTAGTATTAGGCCTCGGGGATAGCGTGACCCTATTTAACCAGTTCGCAACGAAAGACGTATAAACACGCACATTTTGTCGTAAATTTAAAACCCGATGACGGACTAACACGTCATGTGCAAGGACAGAAACATCAGGGTGTACTACTCACAGATGTCGGCCCATAACTGTCTCGGATCGAAATTCGCGAATAATAGTCCCGCGTCTGGGCCCAGTCAATGTCAAAATAATCCCGGCGCGAACTGATTAAACTTTAGGTAGAACTGCACCCAAATTCAGTGAAAGCTGTGGAGCTCATCTCCTACCTTAGACCACCATATAACTTCACCCCTCGTAATGTGAAAAAATATATGTGACCCGCTCCATCGTAATCAGGAATAAGTCGCTGGGGCCGTTTTACGCAATCGGTCGTTGAAGTGAACGCATGGGTGAAAATCTTGACAAAGTCATTTTTCTGAACATTGTATTTTTAGGAAGTAAATCACATATTATTGTCATTAATGTATTGTATGTAAAAACGATCAGTAAAGATGAAAATGAAGAGGATTTTTGTGCACTGTCCGTATGATTTTGGCCAATTTTGTTTATTTCAAAGTTGTTTTTCTTGGAATGTGGATTCGGCAAATAAATATACAACTGTCATCTTCATCAGACCATAACTCGTTAACCTGAGAAGATACACACCTGTGATGGGTACCATTGGAAAGCTCATGAAATTTCCTTTCACACCATGTGCAGATCTCAAAAAGTAATTTCGAGACTTATTCCTGATTTTGATGGAGCGGGTCACATATATGCAACCTGGGGCTAATTTCATAGAGCTGCTAAGCACAAAAATATGCTTAGCATGAAAATTTGTCCTTGGCAAAAACAAGGTTACAGACCAAATTTTCACTTGATCTTTATTGGTTTTGATTGATAATCAGCTTTTTTTTGCTTAGCATGAAAAACACATAGACTTTTGGCTGGTAACCTTTTTTTTTATGAGCAAGACTTTTTTGTGCTAAGCAAATTTTTGTGCTTAGCAGCTCTATGAAATTGGACCCTGGTGCCTACTTTGCATTTATTGTTCTTCCTCAGTTATTATTCAGGAATTGCTCTTACCTTGTCACTATTCTCCATCAAGTTGAGCGCTGTGGTGCAATGCGCCCATGCTTCCTGCCTGCTCGCTGTATCATAACTCACTTTGCCGTCCTTCAGACATATGTCAATCATACCGTACAGAGCTTTGCTGTAAAAGAAAGTCACAAGTAATAGAACAAACGAATAACTAATGACGCATTGGTAGGGATGTTCATTTTCTAATAATTTAGTACAGTTAAACACCGCTGTAACAAACATCATGGGATCCACTAATTTCGTTCGGTATATCGATCGTTCGGTATAGTGATTTTTAGCCACCGATCCATCTGGGGCCAATTTCATAGAGCTAAGCACAAAAATTTGCTTAGCACAAAAAAAAGTCTTGCTCATTAAAAACAGGTTACCAGCCAAAATCCTACAGGTTTTTCATGCTAAGCAAAAACCAGCTGATTATCAATCGAAAACAATAATGATCACGTGAAAATTTGGTCTGTAACGTTGTTTTTGCCAAGGACAAGTATTTAATGCTAAGCAAATTGTTGTGCTTAGCAGCTCTATGAAATTGGCCCCAGGTGCCCTCTTTAACATAAAGCACAGGTAGTTTGACGTTCGGAAATTAAAAAACGACCTAAATAGCATTCGATATACACTGCCAGTGGATTTCTATAAATATATATTAACATATTTTCAACAACAATGTTCGGGATTTTTGTACACAAAAATCGGGAGTAAAAGATCGTGTTCAGTATAGCCAAATGTTCGGTATAGCGGCGTTCTACTGTATTCCAATATTTAAAAAAAAAACTGATTGGGTATTCAAATATTAAAAGTGAGTGAGTGAGTTTAGGGTTTTATGCTGGCACGGCGTTAATAACGCCGTGCCAGCATCAGTGGCCATATTCACGGTGGGAATGTGTACAAATATAAGACAATAGGTAGTAATAAAAATTAAAAAATCAAGTGAACTGTGAAGAATATAAAAACTTGGGAGTCGGAAGGAACAATTATCACAAAGGAAAAGAATGAGAACGTTTTAAAAGAATGAAAGAACTATTGTATAGAAGTGTAACGATAGACTGATTCTAGGCAGTTTTCCAGGAGAATCCCGTGGAACAAATATTCAAAACTCGCCGATCAAGATTTACATGCACTAGATGAAGCTGTCTTCCTTGCTGGTTAAAAGTTACATGCAAGGCACACCAGTTCAAAGGTGCATGAGGCAATGCCAAATAACCAGTTCGCGCCGGAGGACGAATATACAAGCAAAGTTTTCCCCAGATTCAAAACGAATGACGCATAAACACGTCACGAGCAAGGCCGGAAATGTCTGTCAGCAGCGAGAAAGGCTGGAAATGCGTGGGTGTGCCGCTTCCCGGTACTGGCGGCCTGAACCTGCTTCGGTTCGAGTTTTGTTAAAAATATTCCCGCGCCCCGGCTCGGTGATGTTAAAATAATCCCAGCGCGAACTGGTTAAGGGCTGTTGGAGTGTTTTGAACTGCATTACCATCAAGAAACTTTACCAAACTAAACAAAAAATGAGAGTATGGTGTCATTAAAAATGTTACTGTCAATACAAATCTGACAATAAAAAACACAAATTACGATTAAAAGTCGATCAGTTGTGTACACCCATTGCACATGTATTTTCTTGTCTGAAATTCAAACTAGCAAAAGTGCTTTTCAAATATTTTGGTGATGATCGAATACTTCAATATTCGAAATATTTGTTACAGCTTTACACATTTGAGACAAATTCCAACAATTACCCAAAAAAGTGTATTATTATCAAGCAAATTGTTTTTGAGGTTTTTGAGTAAAAAATTATATGCTAAAACGTAGGAAAACAGGCTCAGAAATATTAATCACTGAAAACGAAAATTAGCTAATTAAACTTAGGAAAATCATACTCCATCAATGGAAATAACTGATGTATTTATGCTAATTATTAAGTAAACATATTTAATTCAATAAGATTTTATGAAAAAATGAAAAATCGGCCGATTTTCAGTAATTTAATTCTTTGTGACATTTCCTTTGATTAGACTTTTTTTAAAGCAGTTTTACACGTTTTTTAACCCAGAAAAATCCCACCACAACATATTAACAAGGGACATGATCAATGAAGAAATCATCATATTTAAAAACTTTACATGGCTTTGTGCTATCCTGCTTACACAGTTTTTGCACACAAAGCCCTCACAAACATTTTTTTCAATATTTGATTTCACATTCAGAGAAATTCCTTAAACCTTTCTTCCGATTTCATTAATTTAATTCTTTGTGGTTTTTTTGTAGACTTTTCCTTTATCAGACTTTTTTATAGCAGTTTTACCGTTTTGTACCCTAGACAAATCCCCAGTATACCACCACAACATGGGACATGATCAATGATCATAGTTAAATACTTCATATGGCTCTATGCTATCGTGCTAACAGTTTTTGGACACAAAGCCCTCACAACTAAACAACAGGGGAAAAAAACACAGGAAAAACAACTATGTCGATTGACCACATGGACGGGATATGGTATAGGAAATTACACAGTCAGGGTCAGCATTTAACCATTATCTGAACAATGAATTGTTTGGTAAATAACTTCCCCTAAAAGGATGAACACTGAGGTGGTTTGAAACAATTTATTTGTTTATTACATTTTTATTTTGTTTATATTTCTTATCTTTTCTTATCTTGTCTGGCTGTTAAAGGGATAGTATACGTTTGGTAATTAATCCAAACATTTATGGCAATAAAAACTTACTTCTTACCAAGGCTTGGTAAGAAGTACAGCAGCTTTGGATAGTATAATACATTTTTAGAAACTTTTCACTTCAAAGTACTGCGGTTATGGAAAAAGATATCACTTAGTTTTATCCCAAAAAAAATTGGAATCTGAGAAGCGTTACTGCAGTGACGTTTCTCAGATTGTGTATTCCAATGCAGATTATTCTTCCTGCGTGGACATAACCGCTCCAGATTTTCTGCAATATCTCAAAATCGCTACCACCTTTTGAAATGAAATTTGTACAGGTTAGTTTTAAGGTATATATCTATAACTATATAGGATTGAAACAAACAGTGGGTTCCAATTACTAAATGTATACGATCCCTTTAAAGTACACTTCCTGAGAAAAAAATTATTAAAATATTTTACAATGGAGAATTGTTTGAAAATGAGACAGTCAAATTTGAATGAGCACTTTGAAAAAATACTCAATCTACTCCATATGTGACCGGCTCTACAAAAAGGTGTATTAAGTCGTGCTATACACTATCATGTAATGGCCCACTCAAGGTTGAGAGGTTAAACATTTCATCAGAATGACATCTTTAATGCCTATAGTTACAGGTTTCATTCAAAGAAATGTTGATTTTGATGAATAAAGTGGAAAAAAATACCATTTTGTGTGCATCGTTCTCAGTTGTATAATTTGAACTCCAATGAAGTATTCAATATTCAAGCACGTCATATCTCCAAAATGAGAGGGGCTATGTAGCTCTATTTTATACCAAATGAAAGCTTATGTTTTGGGCGTTTCAACCATATATATAACTCAATTTATTTTTTTGCGACATAATACACCTTTTTGTAGAGCCGGTCACATATAAACCCAGCCGATATATCCACCAACACAAGAGGGCAGTATTCCTTTATCGTAGAGTTGTACAGAAGTCACTATAAACTCTTGTGTAGCAGTTCTTGTTGTATTGTTCCTTGCTACATCATGTACATGTACATGTACATGTACTTACCTGCATTTACTGAGGTCCACACCCTCGGGTTGCTGCAGATATCTCTGGATGATTACTTGCAGTATTTTCTTGCAGATGGACGAAGGAAGGAAAGGTGGCTCCATGGTCAGGGCTAGAGTACAGACAGACAGAGGTGTTTTTATTGGATCAAGCGTAACTTTTTCTTACAATTCCAAAGAAACCTGGTTTTGAGTTTCCAGCATCTTGATGTGTTAAGGTTGGTCATCACCACCTCCTCTAGGAACCTTTCTAGCTCTGAGACAAACCCAGGGTTTGCCACTAGGGGAGGGGGTAAGCTAGGGCTTAAGGGTCTAAGGCTTGGAGGTAAGCCTTTACACCCTACCTTCCATAGTTTCCAGTGTCTTGATCTCTGTGTTAGGGTTAGTCACCACAGATGCTTTCTAGCTCTGAGACGATAAACCTCTAGGTTTGCCACTGTGGGACGGGGTACAGTTAGGGCTAAGAATCTAAGGCTTGGGAGAGGACAGCTTTACACCCTACTTGCCATCTTGCCAGCGTCTTGATCTCTGTGATAGGTTAGTCACAACCTCCTCAAGGATGCTTTCTAGCTCCAAAACAACCCTAAGGTTTGCCACTGGGGGAGGGGGTAAAGCTAGGACCTAAGGCTTGGAGGCGAACAGCTTTCACACACTACCTGCCATAGTTTCCAATGTCTTGATCTCTGTGTTAAGGTTGGTCACCACCTCCTCTAGGATGCTTTCTAGCTCTGAGACAACCCCAAGGTTTGCCGCTAGGGGAGGGGGTAAAGCTAGGACCCAAGAGTCTAAGGCTTGGAAGAGGACAGCTTTTACACCCTACCTGCCATAGTTTCCAGTGTCTTGATCTCTGTGTTAAGGTGGGTCACCACCTCCTCTAGGATGTTTCTAGCTCCAAGACAACCCCAAGGTTTGCCACTGGGGGAGGGGGTAAAGCTAGGACCTAAGAATCTAAAGCTTGGAAGATATAGCTTTACATCCTAACTGCTATAGTTTCCAACGTCTTAATCTCTGTGTTAGATTAGTCACCACCTCCTCTAGGATGCTTTCTAGCTCCAAGACAACCCCAAGGTTTGCCACTGGGGGGGGGGGGGGTAAAGCTAGGGCCTAAGGATCTAAGGCTTGGGGGAGGACAGCTTTACACCCTACCTGCCATAGTTTCTAAGGTCTTGATCTCTGTGTTAGAGTTGGTCACCACCTCCTCTAGGATGCTTCCTAGCTCAGAGACAACCCCAAGGTTTGCCACTGGGGGAGAGGGTAAAGCTAGGGCCTAATTTAAAGGATCTAATGCTTGGGGGAGGACAGCTTTACATCTTACCTGCCATAGTTTCCAAGGTCTTGATCTCTGTGTTAGGGTTGGTCACCACCTCTTCTAGAATCCTCTCTAGCTCCGAGACAACCCCAAGATTTGCCAGAGCTTCAAACTCGTACAACGTCAGCAAGACTGCTGACGTTTCTTTGCTGTCGTTCCCTGCAAAGAAAATTACCAGTCAAAAGTCGCTAAATGCTAGCAAAAATTATTTGACTATCATATACTAGGCACTAAGAGCTTTCACTGTTTCGTTATCTCATTTTTTATTTCATGAAAGTGAGGTTTAGCGGTTTTTGTGCCTGAAGTCTTCATAAATTTATTTTCTCTCACTTTTTGGTTTGTCATGATGATACGGTCAGTCACCAAGTCCCTTATATACTCTACCATATTACCATATTTATTTCCTCCATTGTACAATCTCTAAACATTTATATCAATGTTCTCCTACCCTAACCCCCTAGGCTCTCGCATTTGAAAGCATACCACACCTAGCAAACTTCAACAACTGCGCACAGGTTCAGTAATTATTATTGGTACTGAACCTAACAGTACTAAACCTGCCAAACTCCAACTTGTTGTAGGTTGATCGACTTGGTACAGATAGGTTTATGCATCGTTCAGTGTTCAGGATCAGGGCTGTGATGACTAGCCATTGGTTCTCTGTGTTGGTCTGTGTTTGAGTGGGGACACACAGGGTGTACATATGTACACTCACAGTTGACCAGGAACTGTGCCGTGAACAGCCTAAGCTCACCCACGGATAAATGCCTGTGCATTTCCCCCGAGCACCAACTTTTGTACAAGTCTCATGCCTTTCTGCCCTGAAACTCACAGAATTCAACAGGGTCTCCATGGGCCTTTTGTAAAGAGTAAAACAAAGTTTAACAAGAAGTTGGTAATGTTTGGTACCAAACCAGGCAAAACCTGCAGTTGGAGTTTGATGGGCTTGGGGTAGTTAGGGTTAACCAGCTCGCGCCGAAGTACGTATATACTCGCAATTACCGGAAATGTCATGGGTGTGCTTCCAGATAAAATCGGCCTGAACCCGCCTCGGATCGAGTTCGTTAAAAATAATCACGCGCTTCGGCTCGGTAAATGTTACAATAATCCCGGCGCGAACTGGTTAACAAGCTACAGGTGTTGAGTCCTTTCAGAGGCTACTAATTAATGTTAAACAAATATGACAGTTGACTGCTTGCTGCTAGTTTGTCCTACCTTGCTCTGGCTCTAGATCCTGGCTGATGCTTCTACAGGCTTTGATGTGGTCTAGACACAGCTTGAAAGAAGCAAGCTGGGTGTGATAAACACAATCATTCAATTACAGATAGGCACTTGGGGAGACAAATTAGCGTAAGTTTTTAGGTAATAAGGAGACAGTGGCACTTAGGGAGACATTTCAGTGTCTCCCTAAGTGTCTAGCTACCCTAAAAAAACAATATTTGGGAGTTATTTTTGCCCTAGAAGGACAGATTTTGGTCTAAATAGCATAAATCTCGAAGATCTTAGAGAAAAGGGTTAGGACTGTTTTAAGTTTGTGTACGTCTCTATGGAATTGTCTCCCTAAGTGCCTATTTGGAGGTATTATAAATATGACATTTATTAATGTAATTAAAATAATTTTTCTCAATCGAACCTTTTTCTTCCAAAGTAGTTTATAGATTATCTAATTATGGTGGTTTTTTTAATGCGAGGCGCATTCAGGCAAAAATGAGACAGAACTGGAATTAGGTTGAGATCGTAATGACGGTTTTCAGGCAAAGTTTAAACTTCTTGCAATACTGTTCAATGTACAGTGAAAACACGGCTATACCGAACATACGGCTATACCGAACAACATCTTTGGCTCCCGATTCTTTAGATTTTGAGAACTTTTGCTAGGAGTGAATTAAGGTGGGGGGGATGAATGGGGGGGATGAAGGAGCACAACCTTCTCCTTCAGAAAAAAAAAAGAGAAAAAATAGCAAGAAAGAGAGGGAGAGAGACTCAAATAATAAGACAAATATGCTGTAGATTATAGAAAAATGCACCAAGACCACTCTAGCAACGCGAGCTGGGGGGCGCACAACCTTCTTCAAAAAAAAATAAGAGAAAAAATAGCAGGAAAGGGAGGGAGAGAGACTCAAATAAGAAGACAAATATGCTGTAGATTACAGAAAAATGCAACCAGACTCCTCTAGCAAGGCAAGCTGGTGGGCGACGCCTTCGACGTAGGTGCCGCAACTTGCCTTCACCATTATAGCTGCTTAGTACAATTCACAAACCCCTCCCGCCCCTCCCGCCCCTCCCGCCCCTCCCGCCCCTCCCGCCCCTCCCGCCCCTCCCGCCCCTCCCGCCCCTCCCGCCCCTCCCGCCCCTCCCGCCCCTCCCGCCTCCCCAACCTCCCTCCCCGCCTCCCTCCCCTTCCCCCTCCCCCCCTGCTAAGTACAATTCAGAACGCCCTCGCCCCCTGCCCACCCCCACCCTTTTTTAACAATCCTGGATTCGCGGTTGTTTTCTGCTTGAATCATTACAATTGCACAACTAATTATAACCAGGTTCACAATAACTTGAATACCCACCTTATCCTCCCGATTTAGCTGTTCTCTAGCCATCTGTAGAGCAGCAGCTGCTGCCATGAACAGACAGGTCTTCTGATGAGCGGCGTTATTCTCCTCAGGAGGCAGCAAATGACTGAACTGAAACAAAAAAGGCAAATTAAACAAATGATTATGGGACGGATTGCAATACCATGGTCTTAAAAGTAGGATCCACGATTTGCAGATATCGACAACAAATTACTACCAAATTATTAAGAAATTTCTTAATTTTTTTAAAGTAAATAATGATTCTAGGCATCCAGCTAAATGATTGCGCTATATATCCTGTAATTGTTCCAAAAATTAAAATTGTATACAAAAAATCATGATCGCTGGATTGCGATCACAAAAAAAACTAAGAACTGCTCAAAGCCGGTTGACAACGAACGCCATTTTTCGTGATTTTTTTCTCGGCATCCATGATTGTAAAACTTCGGACAGGTCTGTTAAACAATATTTACTATAAAATACAACCCCCCAAATCCACCCAATCCTGATAATTCAAGCAATTACCAATGGTGTATCCTATCTTTAATATCAGCAGGCTTAAAGGGACAATATACCATTTGTCAGTTGTGTATTTTTATCATCTGAAGCAGCAAAAGTGCTTAAAATATTAAAGAAAGGTGCTTGATGACAAACAACCTGATGAAGTGTTTTAGCTCTGCGAGTGCTGCTTATTCCAAGAAAACAATATTCTAAAATTTCAATTTCAATTTTATTTGCGACTACAATCTGTGTTAAGGGCGCGTTCTCAATCAGCCGAGTGCAGCTACTCGCGTGTCACGCACTGAACAGACTAATAGTAGCGTCGTACGTACAACTCGTGCACACTATTTGAGGAAATTTCCAAATGTGTGTCTCTGAGACGCACATTTGTATTGATTTTTTTATTTTCTTCAAAATTACAGCATGCCAGACGGAATAACTCACATGGAGTTTAGAATCATTAATATTTTTACAACAAGTAAGCTTTTCAACAGTATTTTGTTTTCTTTTTACCTTTTGGATAGCTGCAAAAGGTATATTGCTTCTTTAAAGGGATCGTATACGTTTGGTGATTACTCCAAAAATTAATGGCAATAGAAACTTACTTGGTGAGAAGTACAGCAGCTTTGGATAGTATAATGCATTTTTAGAAACTTTTCACTTCGGAGTACTGCGGTTATGGAAAAATATATCACTTTTTATCCCTAAAAATTTGAATCTGAGAAGCGTTACTGCAGTGACGTTTCTCAGATTGTGTATTCCAATGCAGATTATTCTTCCTGCGTGGATAAAACCGCTCCAGAATTTCGGCAATATCTCAAAATCGCTACCACCTTTTGAAATGAAATGTTTACAGGTTAGTTTTATGGTATATATCTATAACAATATAGGATTGAAACAAACAGTGGGTTCCAATTACCAAACGTATATACGATCCCTTTAAATAGTCTGATTATAACTGGCTGCCCTTTTAGACAGCCTTGGTTAAGCGTGCAACCTCCTCCTTGCATGTTCATGTCCACCACTATGACCAGGGTTCGAATCCAGCATTGGACAATATGTGGATTGGGTTTTCAGTCCCTGCCTGATTCACTTTCTTCTCAATGTCTTCTCTCTACAGGTTTAGTCAGGCTTACGAGCTACATTGCCGGGAGCGCTTTTGAGGGGATCCTTGGTTTCATTTCCAGAAATAAATAATAATAATAATACATTTGATTATCACGAATGACCCGTGACCCAATTTCACTGTGTACATACAAAGTTGAAATACTGACTTGCAGGCCGAGGAAATATCCCACCTTGAAGATTCACCACATTAGTACTATTTAGGAGGTCATACCTGGGGCCGATTTCACGAAACTCGTCTTAACTTACGACTCATCTTAGGACTTAGGACGAGTCCTAGATCAAAGATCGGTCTTGGCTATTTTGTGTCCTAGGATCGATTTCACTAAACCCATCTTACGAAAGACGCATAGCAACTACCAATTTAATGGCTGTTTCATGTTTGTTTTTACCGCTAGAGGAAACAGTCGTTGAAAAGAAACCGCAAACGAACTCCCAGCGTGCGCGTGTGCGAGAACACAAACTTTTGCTAATTTGCGCAGTACAATCACGTACGGTAGTTCCGCATGTTTTATATACGACAGAGTCGACTAGTTGGCGTATAAATAATTAGTTTTTAAAACTATACACACATAGCAAAATATAAATCAAATCTGTTTCTGCTTCGAAACTAAAACTCTAGACCGACATTTGTCTAATAACGAGAAGATAATGCAATGATTTTCAGACAATATACAGATTAACGTACGTATTAATGAGATAAGACGACCCCCGGACCTATCTTAAGTTAAGACGAGTTCAGCCGCGTTTCTATGGAAGTTAGGACGTTTTGAACGCATCTTAACTTTGGTAAAACCGATCCTAGGACGAGTCGCGAGTTGGGACGAGTTACTCTTCCTAAAGATGCGTCCTAGCGTTTCGTGAAATCGGCCCCAGGCCTGTTTTATTGTCTCATTCTCCATGTCCTACAATAATGTCTAACCTTGCTGCAAAACACGAAGAACTCGTGGGTTAGTGTGCTGTTCTCAGATGACTCAAGCGCCATGTTCCATGCTGTGAAAAGAAGACATAAAACAGGACAAAGCTAGCTTAGTAAAGCTGGTAGTACTAGAAAGCACAAACTCCTCATCAATTAACGATTGAGGCATGGCTGTCCTCTACTAAAGCTCTTGAAAGAAGGAGTGGACGACGTGGTCTGTGGAGTGCCTTGGTCACACGTGGTCTTAAGCATTGAATTTGTAATCTGTAGGTAAATCTACAGGTTTTCGGTTTGAATCCGGCCTGGGACTACGCCTTGGGACTACGCCTTGTAACAACGCCTTGTAACAACGCCTTGTAACAACGCCTTGTAACAACGCCTTGTAACAACGCCTTGTAACAACGCCTTGGGACTACGCCTTGTAACAACGCCTTGTAACAACGCCTTGTAACAACGCCTTGTAACAACGCCTTGTAACAACGCCTTGTAACAATGCCTTGTAACAACGCCTTGTAACAACGCCTTGTAACAACGCCTTGGAACAACGCCTTGGAACAACGCCTTGTAACAACGCCTTGTAACAATGCCTTGTAACAACGCCTTGGAACAACGCCAGTCATTGAGTCAGTCTGCCAATAAATACTCGAGGCTGGTGCTCTGGGACCAGCAGGTATGATATCTGCAGCCGATTTCACGAAAAGTGCATAGCTTGCGCCATTTTCCAAAAGTGGCGTAAGGCTTACGCAACAAAAATGTTGCGTAGCTGCGCCATTTCTTTACGGCGCATTTCTCGAAACGAGGCGTAGCTGCGCAACGTTTTAAACAGCATTTACGACAACTGTTTGCGTATATTTGCCCACCATTTTGAAAATGGTTTTGTCCGACTTTCAGCGAAATCGTGTGGCAACATTAACAAGTCTGTCCCGGGTAAAATAGTAATTCCTTTACTTCAATCATGAAACTGTTAGTGTCTTTCATCAAGCTTAATACGTCAATAACGATTTGCTGGTAAAATAGGTCATTTTCAGTCGCTACGCCACATCTTACGCCACCTAAATTGACTGTGCAAGCTACGCCATAATTTCTATTGTAAGCCACAGACTTACGCACTGTCAAACTTTCGTGAAACTCTAGTAAACAAAATGTTGCGCAGCAAACAAAAGTGGTGCAGCTTACGCAATAAATTGTGGCGCAAGGGGGCTTACACCATTGCGTAAGGTTTCGTGAAATCGGCTGCAGGTCCCAATGTTATGGCTCTGCTTAAAATGACAAATCTCTGCTTACCGTAGCAGAAAATTATGTGCTTACGTCAAGCATTTTTCACAGCACTGAATGTTTTCTTTATGTGCACGCAGGTTGGTAAACACCGCCAATCGTGGACGGGGCATTGTCCAACCGTCTTTCCTTCTTTTGTTTATACCTCAACGTTTTCGGATGACCTCCATAGGATTTGTACACGATTTGGAATCGTGGACGTTTTGTCAATCGTGGACGTACCCAATTTTTTTGTCTGACGACAACGATTGGCGGTCAATACATACACACGTGTACATCCCGTAACTAAGCATTCTGTGCTTACAGGGTTAGCGCAGAATTTGCAAAATGATGATCGTATGCGCAGATTTATTTGGTTAGCAGAGCCATGAAATTGGGCCCTATTGTGATGAGTGTTTCCTCTCCAGACTCGGGCTCGTTATGTGAAAGGCAGGCAACTATTTGCTTACATATTTTCATGAACCAGCTTGCTTCATCTGTCCAGGCAATATCCGTGTCATCCATGAGAGACTCTTCATGACTGTGGAGGGTGTCGTATGCTAAACATATCAAAAAAGAGAATCTCAACTCACAGCTATCTAACACCCCGATTCAGAGAGGCATTCCAGAGTCACGCCGAACCAAATGGAGAACACCAAGCACGATATGAGACCGAGGGACTCCCCCCTTAGTCCCCAATACCTATACACTCTCTAGACTATTGTTAACTAACAAAAACGCCCCCCCCCCCAAAAAAAAAAAAACAACAACAACCTAAAACGAATTCCTGAGAAACCACAACATTCCGCAAGCACAATGACCACCACAAAAGAGGGATGTTCTTTCCGTCTCGTATCTTGCTTTATATGCAATTGAGTGAATGAATTCCATCAAAAGTCTGACGTCTGATACAATTTAGGAGCGGCTCGGCACGCTAGATGGCGAAAGATCGACTGCTAAGTCGTTAAAATGACTCAAATCTGGAACACCTGTCTGAACTGGGTGTCAGTGCATTTTGCGAATGCAAGCGCAAAGCCAATTTGACATCGCCAAGCACTTGCTAAAATTTTCATCCGAGGTTGAAATGCGTTCAACTTTTGCAAAATTTGCAGCGAGCAAACTTTCCCTGAGTGACGTCACAAATTTGCATTCGTGTTCAGATGAACAATAAATCCTAACTAGATTCCCGTGCTCAAAATAATTCCTGTCTTGGCCTAATTTTCTGTGATTCAGACTAAACCTTAGTCATTGCCAAAGACCACTGCATTTGACAGTGCGCCCGCAAACAACACGATTTATATTCCCATCAACTCCCTCGATCACGCAGTGATCTTTGCAAATTGCTTAAATAGGGCGTGACCTTTTTATGCAAATTAGACCATTCGAATAGGCATAGCATCTTCACGCAGTCAACTACCATTCAACGATCGCACTGACCTGCGTTGCATATCTAATTAGCGCTGCTTCACAAAAGAATTTCGTGCGTGCGCGTAGGACGTGTTGATAATCGCAGTTCTGCAATCGCTGATTGGCTTATAGGAAAGCCTGCGGAGCAATAAGGAAAATATTTCAACCGCTAAAAGCGTTTTGCAAAGACAGAGGCGGGAGCGAAGGAGCTGGTCTTTAATTGTGTCGTTAGCGGGCGCACTGCGTGTAAAGAAAACGCGAAATACATGATCAATCAAACGCATTCATCTTTGGCAAAGTCTATAACTAAAACCTATGAGCTCTAGTAGTCTCTACATAATGCCTTCAATTTGAATTCAACCGATAGCCTAAAAAACTTCCTTTTTTCTATCCTAACTTCAAAAATGAATAAATTAGGAAGTATTGGACAGCATTTAATATTCAAAAATCGCTAGAAGCATTTTGCAAAGACAGAGGCGGGAGCGAAGGAGCTGGTCTTTATTTGTGTTGTTAGGGGACGCACTGTGTAAAAAGAATACGCGACATATGTGACCCACCACCCCAAAACCAGGCTAAAGTCGAAATTTGTCATATGAGAGATTTTTATACCATTGGATTACTAGCGTTTTAAGCTTTAAAATGATGTATCACATGCACCAGTACCGCTATGGAATGAAAAGTAACGACGCTTCAAAAAGTGACATTTTGTTGCCATTCGCGGCAACAAGTTTGCTCAATTTGAGTAATAGCAACGACAACAAAAATCAGGATAAGGCCGATATTATCACTTTCGGGGATTAAAAAAAAAGGTTTAAACATGAACAGCCTATAAATTAGAGTTTTAACTAACGATTTATGAAGAAAAAAAAACAATCGACCGGCAACACATTTTTTTTTGTACAATGCCATATCTCGAAATGGCATTTGCCGACTTCCACCTGGTTTTGGCCTGGTGGGTCACATATACACGATCAATCAAACGCATTCATCTTTGGCAAAGACTATAACTCTATGATCTCTAGTAGTCTCTACATAATTCCTTAAATTTGAAATCAACCGATCGCCTAAAAACCTTCCTTTTTCTATCCTAACTTTAACAATGAATAAATTAGGAAGTAATAGACAGCATTTAATATTCAATGTTTGCATGAATCTGGCCCTACATGTCTATTTCCTGGCTAACCTGTCCTCAAGTAAGATACAACTGCACTAGCCTCAGTCCTGCATGGAGATATAAAGTCAGATAAGATACAGGCAGATACAGCAAGAAAGCATTCTGGCAAAAGGAGCCGGAACTAGGCAGGGGTCATCAAGATGAGGGTATAATAATAATAATAATAAAGATTTATATAGCACACTTATCCAGTAACCTGATCAAGGCGCCTACACACAAACTAAGTGATAACTAATTAAGTAAACGAGACATCATTTCTCTTTTGAAGATGTCCAGGGATGTTATCAGGGAGTTTATTCCAAATGGCAGGTGCTGGCTTTGGCAAACGCACGCTGACCATAACGGACAGTACAAACTCTTGGTTCTGCTAACAAGTAATTGAGACTTCAGTTTAACAAGTAAATGAGACTTCAGTTCTCTTTTGAAGATGTCCAGGGATGTTATCAGAGGGAGTTTATTCCAAATGGCAGGTGCTGGCTTTGGCAAAGGCACGCTGACCATAACGGACAGTACAAACTCTTGGTTATGCCTGAAAATGAGCCTAAAGATCTGAGAACCTGACCTGTCTGCTTGACGGAGATAAGCTCACAGAGATACCAGAGTTGTATTAGAGTTCCTGCGAGTCCCTGCGAGTCCCTGCAAGTCCACCACAAGTCTTTCAGTCTCAAGTCAAGTCACTAGCTATTCAAATGAACTGTTAACAAAAGCATTCCTTTGTCTTTGTTCAACCAGGTACTTGCGACTGGCTTTATGAAAGGACTTGTGAAAGGACTTGTGACTGGACTTGTGAAAGGATTTGAAGGGACTCGAATACAACACTGGGAAATACTGAGGAGCACTTGGAAGAAGTACTTGGAAGTTGATGCAGCTCATGGATCCTAAACTAATGCTGGATGATTTGGCACGATTGAGGTTACTTTTTTATCCAAATGAGAATTTTGGAGGATTGAGGTTATTTGTTACTTTGTACTTTCACACTGCACAGTCTCCATAGAGCTTTAGTCAAGGTGTAAGTTATGTGTCAGGGGTAGGAACCCTTTGCATACCAAGTGTCATTTGTACAGACCCTTGTTGTAAAAGGGCACTTATCAGCTGTTTGTTCAATGTTTGGCTGCTTTATAGCTCAATGGTAAACCCACTGCAGGATTTTGCAGGATTCAGGCAGTGGTCACCAGTAATAAATATTGGAAGATTTTGCAGAATTCAGGTTACAGGAAGTTTTAACACTTTGGAATTTGAGGACTTTGCAGAATTCAGGTTATGTGTGAAGAAAAATGGGGTATGGAATTAGGGTTAATCAAATTGTGAGTGTTCATTCTCTTTAATAACCAGTTTGCGCTGGATGACGTATATAAACGCAAAGTTTTTCCCAGATTCAAAACGTATGACGCATAAACACGCCACGAGCAAGGCCGGAATTGTCTGTCAGCAGCGAGCAACCCTGGAAATGCGTGGGTGCTTCCCGGCATTATTGGCCTGAACCCGCCTGAACCCACCTCGGCTCAGTGATGTTAAAATAATCCCGGTGCGAACTGGTTAACAACTGAAACCACTTTCATTTTGTGCACAAAATAACCTGCAAAATATAGAAGAGAATTTGTAAGCTAAAAAAATGAGAAAAAAAACAGATAATTTTTTTTTTAAGAACCAACTTACTTATTTTCTGCACCCTCAACAGTTGTCAGCTGAAGTCGGATTAAACATCTACAAACAGAAGATAGTATACAAATATTGAATGCTTCGAGTGGTGTAGTAAAACTAGCCTCCCGAGGTGATCCATGGAGCATTCTGTGCCTAGGGAAAACAGAATGCTCCAAGAGACCACCTCAGGAGGCTAGTTTTACTACACCACAAGATAAAGCATTCAATATTTGTTTTATAACACAAATCTGCTTGGTTTAATTTTTTTTTTTAATTTAAATCTAAATATACTTTGATTTCAATACAACATTGGTGGAAAATGTCTTTGCTCTTTTCAAAACCACCCCTTCACAAAATGTTTGAACCCATCTGTGTAGCGCTGGCTCTTTGGAACAATACATAGTACGCGCTACGCACACATCCGCGTGCATTTGCACATACCGCGCCATGGGTATAGTACTTGGGTATAGTTTATAACATTTTGTCTAAATGTGATTTTTATGTCATGAATGACATCTTTAATATTATTATTATTATTATTTATTCGGCCAAGAAATAAAAAACAGTACATTGACAAAGTTATACAGCTGTACATGAAATCATTGCAAGTATAAAGTAACAATGCTTTCAATATAACAGAAACAATCAGTTTGAATAGCAAAACTGAATTATTCAAAAGGTAAAGAGGATTAGAGAGGGTCAGTGGGGGATGGGGTTATCGGAGGGAAACGAAGGAAAATGAGAAGTAAAGTATGCAATGGGAATTGGGGAAGGATTGAAGTGGTTGAGAAGGGGAGGGGTGGAGGAGGGGATTGGTGGAGGAGGGGAGGGGTGAGAAGGGGAGTGGTCAAGTCGGGGGGGGGGGGGGGAGGGAGTTGTGAGTGTGTGGGGTAGGCGAGTGACGAGTGGTTGTGGGTTTACAGAGGGAAAGGAAGAGAATTAGGGAGTGAGAATGTGGTGTATTTCGGGGGGGGGGGGGGATTAGACAAATGATAAAAGATTGAGGGTTGGATCTAAACAAAGACAAGAAAACATTTCAAGCTGGCCAGGGTAGGCAAAAGTGTACTAAAACACTGTAGCCCTAAAGCCTGCCTACCCAACCTTGAAATGTCTACATACAATTACTATATATCAAATAAAAATTAATTTAAAGTGGAAAAACAACAATTTTTCCATCCTTCTGTTGTTCTATAATGAAGCCAACTATTTGAACTCCAAGGAAGTAAGCAATATGCCAACATGTCATATCTCCAAAACGGGAGGGGCTATGGAGCTCTATTGTATACCAAATGAAAGCTGACATTGTGGGCTTTCCATACAAGTATATAACTGAATGCGACATCATACCCAGCAAATTTTGAATTGAAATTGAAATCTTATAATATTGTTTTCTCGGAACATGATTATTCACTGAGCTATAACTTCATCAGGGAATTTGTCAAGCACCTTTCTTTATATTTTGAGCACTTTCCCTGCTTTAAAACGATAAAAATGATGGTATTACGATCCCTTGAAACCAACCTGAGTGATGTTAGAATCTGCTGTTGATCCTCTGAATGTTGTATCAATTTCTCCAACGCTTTCACAGCGATAGTACGGTTGTTTTTCTAAAAAGCCGGACAAAAATTAAATGATTAAACATCTTCAAAATATAGTTGGCAAAGGTTTTAATCTTAAAGGTAGTATACATCATTGGTAATTGCTTGAATTATCATGAATGGGTGGATTTGGGGGGTTGTATTTTATAGTAAATATCGTTTAACCGACCTGTCCGAAGTTTTACAATCATGGATGTCAAGAAAAGCCCGAAAAACAGCGTTTGTTTTCAACTGGCGTCGAGCAGTTATTCTTATGTTATTTGTGTTTTTTCGCGATCGCCATCCGGCGATCGCGAATTTTTCTTTATAAAATTTAATTTTTCAGAATAATTACAGGATATCTAGCGCAATCATTTTGCTGGATGCCTAGAATCATTATTCACTTTCATATGAGTAAGATATTTCCTAATAATTCGGTAGTAAATTTTTTCGATATCTGCAAATGGTGTATTCTACCATGTTATGAACATCCTTATCTACCATAGTGTCAACCCCCTCACCTCCCCCCCTGCCAAGAACTATTCAACTGACCTCCAATGCCATCTGAGCCGCTAAGCAGATTAGACTAAGCACAGTCTCCTTGCTATCAGTGCCATCATCCTGCTTAGTTTCCTTACTGCAATCGCTCAGTCTCTGAATAGCTTGGGTAGCTGTCAAATTTTTTAAAAAGTTAAAAATAAAAAAAAATTAAAAAAAACAAACTTCTGTTCAAATTGTAATGCACATGTTGAGAACCTGTTATTTTACCAATGCTAAGATCAATCTTAAAGGTAGGATACACCATTGGTAATTGCCTGAATTATCACGAATGGGTGAATTTTTGGGGTTGTATTTGGTTATAAATATCGTTTAACTGACCTGTCCGAAGTTTTTCAATCACGGATGATGAGAAAAGAAACAAAAAAGACATTCTTTTTCAACCGGCGTCAGGCAGTTATTCTTATGTTGAATAAGTAAAATATTTCTTAATAATTCGGTTGTAATTTTTTTCTCTCAATATCTGCAAATGGTGTATCCTACCTTTAACTTGCCATAGATACAATACAATTTTAGAACACGTGATCTTCAGATTGCCTTTTCCCGCAGTTGATCCCTAAATGACATTTGATGTATGACGTGAGGACGCTCTTTTGTAGCTGCCTGCCTATTTTTTTACTGCTCTTCCTGATACATTTTATCTGTCAATATCTGCTTCTGATTTGTTTTCCTGTGCTTTAACTGTTTTATAGTTGAATTTTGGTGTGTATTTATAAATATTTGTCTGGATTTAAACATCAGTGTTTTATCACGTACATGATCGACAGTGTGTTTACAAGCTCACTATACTCCCAGGGTTACCATAATGTGTGCCTTGTTCAGTTGTTACATGTATAATTCTGAGTTGTGAATGAAGGATAACTTACAACCATCTTCGTCTGCTTTCCATAGTGCCACCTTGTACAGAATGTACTGTGTGAAGGGGCTAACAGGGTCTAGCTTCTCAGCTTCTTTCACTGCTTTTAATGCCTGGAGATACAAGGAACATGCAACACCTTGAAATTCGCTCCACAAAAATTACATGTTTGGACTGAATTTGATATGAATTTGATATACTTTCAAAATATTTTTGTTTTGGAAAACATGTAAATGTCATTGTGAATTCAAATTACATACTAGATTAATAGGTACGGCTATATGACACCGTTTCAAAATTCCAAACGTTTCACAAATTTTATTCATTTGGTTTGAAATATTAAAATTTTGTAAATTTGTTTTAAACCAGTTCGCGCAGGAATTATTTTGCTTGTGACGGAAAACAAATTGCATGTATACACGTCCTCCGACGTAAACTGGTTAAATATGAAAACACAAACAAATATTGTTAACCAGTTCGCGCCGGGATTATTTTAACATCACCAAACTGAGACACAGGATTATTTTTAACAAATCCGAGGCGGGTTCAGGCCGATAATACCGAGAAGCACACCCAGGCATTTCCGGCCTTGCTCGCTGCTGACAGACATTTCTGGCCTTGCTCGTGACAAGTTTATGTGTCATCCGTTTTGAATCTGGGGAAAACTTTGCGTGTATATACTTCCTCCGGCGCGAACTGGTTAAGAAAGGAAGAAGCAACTAGAAAATGTTGATGGTGATTGATTCCCTGGATTTCTGTACATTTCCTGGCAACTTTAGATATTGATGAGTGATAACTGTCCAAAATTTTGTGCAAACATTGAGTCACTATGTACCTCATCAAGTTGTTGTAGATTGAGAAAGCAAGAGGCCCTGTTTCGCTGTAGCTTGGCCAGGCTTTCGTGGTTAGGATCTGATCCAGTCAAGAGTGTCAGCGAGTAGTTGTACCAAGCTAATGCCTGGGCACTGTCACCAGCCTGTCAAATGAGAAGTTAGGATCTGATCCAGTCAAGAGTGTTAGCGAGTAGTTGTACCAAGCTAATGCCTGGGCACTGTCACCAGCCTGTCAAATGAGAAGTTAGGATCTGATCCAGTCAAGAGTGTTAGCGAGTAGTTGTACCAGGCTAATGCCTGGGCACTGTCACCAGCCTGTCAAATGAGAAGTTAGGATCTGATCCAATCAAGAGTGTTAGCGAGTAGTTGTACCAGGCTAATGCTTGGACACTCTCACCAACATGTCAAATGAGAAGTTAGGATCTGATCCAGTCAAGAGTGTTAGCGAGTAGTTGTACCAGGCTAATGCTTGGACACTCTCACCAGCCTGTCAAATGAGGAGTTAGGATCTGATCCAGTCAAGAGTGTTAGCGAGTAGTTGTACCAAGCTAATGCCTGGGCACTGTCACCAGCCTGTCAAATGAGAAGTTAAGATCTGATCCAGTCAAGAGTGTTAGCGAGTAGTTGTACCAGGCTAATGCCTGGGCACTGTCACCAGCCTGTCAAATGAGAAGTTAGGATCTGATCCAGTCAAGAGTGTCAGCGAGTAGTTGTACCAGGCTAATGCTTGGACACTCTCACCAGCCTGTCAAATGAGAAGTTAGGATCTGATCCAGTCAAGAGTGTTAGCGAGTAGTTGTACCAGGCTAATGCCTGGGCACTGTCACCA
Organism: Crossaster papposus; assembly: GCA_037893245.1. NCBI lineage: Eukaryota > Metazoa > Echinodermata > Asteroidea > Velatida > Solasteridae > Crossaster > Crossaster papposus. Next base: position 1,352,231 of record JBAIAA010000635.1, on the reverse strand, counting down.
GCCTGTCAAATGAGAAGTCATGACTTAAGGTTGCACTAGACTGATCCAAGCCCTGTTGAAAACAGTGTAAAATCAACAATGTTCGGGGCCAAATAAAATGCAAGCTGACATTACTGGGTTTCTCAAACAACTATTAAATTACTGTATGATCCTTTTCAATTGTTGATAGGGCAGCCAATTACATTTTAAAATATTTACAAACACAACAACTTACAATATTGTTTGTTGCACTTTAGTTGGGTGGCGTAACTTTTGTTCGGGGTGCCCGGGGGCAAGAATGGGTTGGGTGCCCCCTGACCAAATAACATGTGAGCATGATGCAGCAGAGCTAATTAAGTTTAAGGTTGAGCGCCCTCGAAACGTTTAACCCTTTTGGCTTGGTGGATTGAGGGCGCTCAACCTATACACAATATGAACATTCAGTCCAAGGCGGATATTTCGATACCAGTACTAATAGATATCAAAAGCTATGATCAGACAGCTTGATGTCTTCTCAAGATTTTGATAGTTATGGTCAAAAGTGTAATCCTATGTCAGCTGGGGAAAGGCTTCCACTTCTAAAAGTCCCTTGCAAACAAAGTATCATTGTGGGTGCCAGACCCTGATCATGATTGACAACATAGCAAAATTCGACTGACAATTTTAATCGGACAAAGTTAATTTGGAGTTATACTCACATCATAATCACTTGTTGCTTTGTCCCACAGAACAGTGTGGAGATGTCTCTGTGTGTTCACATCCCCATCAAAGACTGTAGAATGATCTAGGAAGCAGAATTGTAATTGAGACAGTCACCACAAGTCAATCACAAGTCATCAAGTCTTTATTCAACACACAAGCTATTTATGCTTGTGAAGTGACTTGCGAAGTGACTTGCGAAGTGACTTGCGAAGTGACTTGCGAAGTGACTTGCGAAGTGACTTGCGAAGTGACTTGCGAAGTGACTTGCGAAGTGACTTGCGAAGTGACTTGCGAAGTGACTTGCGAAGTGACTTGCGAAGTGACTTGCGAAGTGACTTGCGAAGTGACTTGCGAAGTGACTTGCGAAGTGACTTGCGAAGTGACTTGCGAAGTGACTTGCGAAGTGACTTGCGAAGTGACTTGCGAAGTGACTTGCGAAGTGACTTGCGAAGTGACTTGCGAAGTGACTTGCGAAGTGACTTGCGAAGTGACTTGCGAAGTGACTTGCGAAGTGACTTGCGAAGTGACTTGCGAAGTGACTTGCGAAGTGACTTGCGAAGTGACTTGCGAAGTGACTTGCGAAGTGACTTGCGAAGTGACTTGCGAAGTGACTTGCGAAGTGACTTGCGAAGTGACTTGCGAAGTGACTTGCGAAGTGACTTGCGAAGTGACTTGCGAAGTGACTTGCGAAGTGACTTGCGAAGTGACTTGCGAAGTGACTTGCGAAGTGACTTGCGAAGTGACTTGCGAAGTGACTTGCGAAGTGACTTGCGAAGTGACTTGCGAAGTGACTTGCGAAGTGACTTGCGAAGTGGCTTGCGAACTGACTCGCGAACCGACTCGCGAAGTGACTCGCGAAGTGACTCGCGAACCGACTCGCGAAGTGACTTGCGAAGTGACTTGCGAAGTGACTTGCGAAGTGACTTGTGAAGTGACTTGTGAAGTGACTTGCGAAGTGACTTGAGAAGTGACTTGCGAAGTGACTTGCGAAGTGACTTGCGAAGTGACTTGCGAAGTGACTTGCGAAGTGACTTGTGAAGTGACTTGTGAAGTGACTTGCGAAGTGACTTGCGAAGTGACTTGCGAAGTGACTTGCGAAGTGACTTGCGAAGTGACTTGCGAAGTGACTTGCGAAGTGACTTGCGAAGTGACTTGTGAAGTGGCTTGCGAAGTGGCTTGTGAAGTGGCTTGCGAACTGACTCGCGAACCGACTCGCGAACCGCCTCGCGAACCGCCTCGCGAACCGCCTCGCGAACCGACTCGCGAACCGTCTCGTGAACCGACTCGTGAACCGACTCGTGAACCGACTCGTGAACCGACTCGTGAACCGACTCGTGAACCGACTCGTGAACCGACTCGTGAACGGGCTCGTGAACTGACTCGTGAACCGACTCGTGAATGGACTCGTGAACCGACTCGTGAACCGACTCGTGAACCGACTCGTGAACCGACTCGTGAACCGACTCGTGAACGGACTCGTGAACGGACTCGTGAACCGACTCGTGAACGGACTCGTGAACGGACTCGTGAACCGACTCGTGAACGGACTCGTGAACCGACTCGTGAACTGACTCGTGAACCGACTCGTGAACCGACTCGTGAACGGACTCGTGAACTGACTCGTGGACTGACTCGTGAACTGACTCGTGGACTGACTCGTGAACTGACTCGTGAACTGACTCGTGAACTGATTGTGAACTGACTCGTGAACCGACTCGTGAACGGACTCGTGAACCGACTCGTGAACTGACTCGTGAACTGACTCGTGAAATGACTCGTGAACTGACTTGTGAACTGACTCGTAAAAAGCATTCCGTTGGGGCTGCAGGAGTTAGGGCTGCAAGAGTTGGGGCTGCATGGGTTGGGGTTGGGGCTGTTGAAGTTGGGGCTGTAGGGGTTAGGGATGTAGGGGTTGGGGCTGTTGGGGTGGGACAGGTTGAGGTAATTGGTGTGGGGGGAGAAGGGCTGATAGTTCCTGTCTAAATCTTTTCCCAGTTTGACCCTCACCTTTGACGCACTCATCTAAAAGTGCCTTTGCCTCCGAAGTCATCTTGTTGCTTAGCAAAAGCTCAAGATGCTGGATGTACAGTTTACCGATGTCTGCAAGTGATGACAAACGATTCTCCATTTTTTGGCAGGAATTCAGACAGATGTCCAGCCTAAAAAAAATACAAACATTTCCATAAGGTAAACACAACACTAATTTACACTCCCTACTGCCTTTGACTAAAGTACTGGACCTATCCTCTAAAATCCATCACTCACTCCGCTTCTTATACATGGGATAATGGAACCATCCCTGAAGTGCTGGGTAAACCCTAACCACCCCAAACCCATCAAACTCCAACTGCAGGTTTTGCTAGGTTTTGGCAAGTTTGGTACCAAACTATAGCTATTTGTTGTTGAACTTTTAAGGTAAGTTACTTTATTGGTAATTGCTTGAATTATCATGAATGGGTGAATTTAGGGGGTTGTATTTTATAGTAAATATCGTTAAACTGACCTGTCCGAAGTTTTATAGAAAATAAAAGACTTAATATGAAATTATGATCAAAACCAGCTAATAATACATTTTTGTTTTTTTGTTATTACTCTCTAAAATCAAGATCAGAATTGTTGCCATTTACTTATCGTGTTCAGCTAGCATCTTGATTGTGTGGACTGCCAAGTTAACACTCAGGTCTGCATGGCCTATCAAATCATCCAAAGCTATTAATAAAAAAACAAAAACAAAAACATGAAGTTTAAACTTTTTGTCAAATGTTTGTTTACAATAGTGTACAATTATTTATAATATTGTTTGGCTTTAAAACTAGGTCAAATTGTTCTTAAGACAAAATGTAAAAAGGCTACTTAAAAAAAACTTTTTCAATTTTTTCAAAGGTTTTTGTCACATGTAACATTTGTAACATTAGTATTTTATGCCAGAAATACTCCTTTATAAATACAGCTTTAACCGTAACCCTCTATGGTAGTTTGGCTAGAAACCCTGTCACGCGCAGCAACATGCATCATTTGTCAAAGTGACAACCCTGTCAAAATCCATCAGGTCAAAAATCTCAAGATCAAACGGCATGGGAATTAGCTCTCAATAGTCTTAAACTGTGGTCGTTTATGCACTGGTGTTGACAGCTGAATGCATCAAAATACACCATACCTGATGCACTGTGCTGCGTCTGGCAGGGTTAGGGTCAATGTACATTTGTAACCTGGCACCACGAAATGAGCGGAAAGTCGCACATGGCCCCAAAACAAGTTATTGGCCGAAACGTCAATTTTTCAAGTGGGAGGTCGGTTTAGAGTTGTTAACATTTTTACATTCAAAACAACCTTCCTTATCATATCCCAAAATTGTATACCCCAATTAAAACTCTAAAATGTGTTATTTGGAGGCTGAATTGCACTGAGTGATAGTATAGTTGGCACGGTTCACAGACTTTGAACTCCGTTTTCTCAAAACAAGGGAGCATGACTTCAGCAATTTCAAATGAGTATAGCAGCGGCTATGAATAAGCTACAGCAACACACAATACATCATTTGAAAGCTTAGGACCTCTTCTTTCAAGAAATGTAATAATGTCAATTTTGTTATTTTGCGACTTTCCACCCATTTTGTGGTGCAAGGTCACATATTACTGACACTAACGCAGAAGTCTGGATAATCAAATTCTATTTGAACTGTTATTAGTTAGCCATTAGGTTTTAAAACAAAACTGAGAACTGACCTCCTCTAATTCTGACATCGCTGCCATTTGTACAAAGTAGAATCTTAATCTTGAGATGAAGACCAGATGGGTGGCTATGCTCCTAAAGGGAAAAAGTTATGTTTAGTCGTGACCTTTGAGCACAAGACTTACACAGTCTATTAATGGTAGGATATACCATTTGCAGATACGATCGTCGGAAAGCAATCGGGTAAAAAAAAACAAGAACAACAAGAACAACTGCCCGACGATTGAAAAGTTCAGTTAAATGATATTTACTTGAAGATACAACCCCCAAATCCACCCATTCCTGATAATTCAAGCAATTACCAATGGCGTATCCTACCTTTACATCCACCCATTCCTGATAATTCAAGCAATTACCAATGGCGTATCCTACCTTTACATCCACCCATTCCTGATAATTCAAGCAATTACCAATGGTGTATCCTACCTTTACATCCACCCATTCCTGATAATTCAAGCAATTACCAATGGTGTATTCTACCTTTACATCCACCCATTCCTGAGAATTCAAGCAATTACCAATGGTGTATCCTACCTTTACATCCACCCATTTCTGATAATTCAAGCAATTACCAATGGTGTATCCTACCTTTAAATCCACCCATTCCTGATAATTCAAGCAATTACCAATGGCGTATCCTACCTTTACATCCACCCATTCCTTATAATTCAAGCAATTACCAATGGTGTATTCTACCTTTACATCCACCCATTCCTGATAATTCAAGCAATTACCAATGGTGTATCCTACCTTTAAATCCACCCATTCCTGGTAATTCAAACAATTACCAATGGTGTATCCCACCTTTACATCCACCCATTCCTGATAATTCAAGCAATTACCAATGGTGTATCCTACCTTTACATCCACCCATTCCTGATAATTTAAACAATTACCAATGGCGTATCCTACCTTTACATCCACCCATTCCTGATAACTCAAGCAATTGCCAATGGTGTATCCTACCTTTAAGCCCTTTGATGATGTCATTTTTAATAGCACTGCGTACTTTGTACACAAAATTTGCACGTTGTTTAATCGACTAGTTTACTTACAGCGTTGGCCAAACCGACTGCGTTGAGAGCCTTCTGACTATATTGCTCAGGATCCCAGTCTAGGTAAGTACTAGCTAGCAAACGCAGGGTCCTAGCCTAAAAACAAATCATAAGAAAAAAACTATCTCAACATTCCAACAATTTAATGAAAATGATTTTTCCCCGATAAAGAGGGATTTCCACACTAAAAAGCCACCATAGCCAATCATCCAGTGAATACGATGTTTGGCAACGAGACAAAATATAGCAGACTGACCACTTTCTCTATTGGGGCAAGAAAATTCACAGATTTCCTTGATTGGAGGCGTTTTTCTCAAATTTCCTAACTTTTCCCTGACTGGAAAAAGCAAAACTAATTTTTCAGGTTTTCCCTGATTTCCAAGATGCGGTGGGAACCCTGTATCTACATGTATAATGTTACATTTATAAATTTGCCGAACTGAGTAAAATCAGTTTATATATCCAAGCCTTAATAAATCAATGGCTTGATATGGATCGTAGAGATTCTTTTTCTTGTAAGCTTGGCAATTTGTTTTTCTATAAAGCATGCCGTAGGGATTTTAATAAGCTTCTAAACCCCACTTTCTTGCCGACAGTTTTCGCGGCAAAACCTAAAAATTTACAAAAGAGATTTGTCACATAGTGCAATTTTAAAATTAGTTACTTTTAAGACAAATGACATTCAAAACCTTCCGCTTTTATCTGAAAAGTTACTGTGTAGTTTGTAAAATAGGCTACGGGTACTCGATTCCTATAATCTGGAATCGGCTCCCGACATTAACGGTTGGGTACTCCTCAAGTACCCAGTTTTGATAAACAGCCCTACTTGCGTTAAGTCGCTGTACCCACTACGTACAGTACATGAGTGCATACATTGGGGCGGGGCTACTGTTTATTAGACACTATAGTTGAATGACTTAAGCCCTTTTCACACGACACCAAAAAACCTAATTTTTTGCATTTTTCAGAACACAACCAACTCTTTTGCTGGTACATGTACCTGCAATGCTTTTGTACGCATATGATGGAATGGTGTTTTTTTGTGCAGCTGGAATACCAGAGCTGGGTTAAAAATGGAGATTTGCACCAGAGACAATAAACGTAAATCTTACCTGAAATTCTGGTTCTATAGGATGCTCCCCCTTCCCCAGCTCGAGAGACTCTCTGGTAACAAAAATAGAAAACATGAAACAGTAAATAACACTGTGTGGTTAAAGGTAGGATACACCATTTGCAGATATCGAAAAAATTTGGATTTTTCGAATAGGTCTGTGCACAAACATGGATGCGCCCAGCAGGCATCACGCTGCACATCAAGCCAGCGCTCTAGTAGTTTAAAGGTATAGGATACACCATTGGTAATTGCTTAAATTATCATGAATGGGTGGATTTTGGGGGTTGTATTTTATAGTAAATATCATTTAACTGACCTGTCCGAAGTTTTACAATCATGGATGCCAAGAAAAAGCTTGAAAAACAGCATTTGTTTTCAACCGACGTCGTTTTTTTTGCGATTTTTGTTTTACAATTTTATCAATCATAATAATTACAGGATGTCTAGCGCAATCCTTTTGCTGGATGCCTAGAATTATTATTTACTTGTAAATAAGTAAGATATTTCTTAATAATTCGGTAGTAAACATTTGCAATATCTGCAATGATATTTAACCAGTTCGCGCCGGATGACGTATATAAACGCAAACATTTTCCCAAATTCAAAACGGATGACGCATAAACACGCCAAGTTCAAGTTCGGAAATGTATGTCAGCAGCGAGCAAGGCCGGAAATGCGTGGATGTGCCTCCCGGCACTATCAGCCTGAACCCGCTTCGGATCTAGTTTCGTTAAAAATAATCCCGCCCGTGGGCTCGGCGATGTTAAAATAATCCCGGCGCGAACTGGCTAATATAGCTCTATGGTTTAGGTCCAGTGATCTCGCTCGCTCTATTATGTAACACTTTGATCTTCTAAAATCCAAATCACCTGAGCCATGCGATGGTGGCTTTGTAGTACTTCTTATCCAGTGTGTCACAGCCAAAGTTGTAGCACAGCATAGCGAGGTAGGAAGACTGAAATAAAGAAGAAATGAACAACTCAGGATAATGGTGGTGGGAGGTAGATTTGTACAATAGGAAAAAATATATGTGGTTGGCTGGTTTTAAACATACGTTTAAAACCGGCTGATGGGCCTGGACGCACAAGCCGAAGGTAGGGGCATTAACAATGTTCAGGCCCATCTGGCCAACCACATCTTTAAAAACAAGTCAAAAACTATTTTGTTAAACAATTACATCTACTTTGTATTTTGTGAAACACCCCTCTAGCTACGTTTTGGGTATGTTCCTTGAATATCCTCGCTTGCGTGATCGGTCCGGGAGGTAAGCTAAATCCTAATATATGGACATTGGCGCGCACATCCTGCGTTACGCTGAATGTTACGCTGAATGTTACGCTGAACGCAAGCTGCCAGTACAGCGTGAATTAAAGACTATGAAATACGAACTCGTTTGTAGTATCACCTATGCCTTTTGAGGTTTCAACAAAAAAAACGGTAAAGCGACCAGATTTTACCAGCTTCCAAATTTCACGTGACACCAGAATTTTTTTTAAAACCAGCCAGTCGGTCTTTATAATCCGTTTAAAATCGGCCATGTGACGGGCTCTCGACCAATAGGAATGGGTAAACTGTCTTAGGTATTTATGAATGGAGTTGAGAAGATTAGGGCTAAGTTATATTGAATGAAAAACTGGGAAAAAATGATGTAAACAAAAATGCTGACTACCTCTTTGGGCATTTGTGGAAGGAGTGCTTTTGCTTTCTGAATCCAGTCAAGTCCAACTTCGTGCTCATCCTGCATAACCAACTGCAAAATTAAATAAAGAAAAAATATTGAAAACGTTTACTACCAAATTATTAAGAATTATCTTACTTATTTAAAAGTAAAAAATGATTTTAGGCATCCAGCAAAATGATTGCACTAGATATCCTGTAATTGGTTTTTTTTTAATCTTGGTTTAGACAAAACCAAGAACATGAACAACTGCCCGACGCCGGTTGAAAACGAACGCCATTGTTCTTGCTTTTTTCTCGGCATCCATGATTGTAAAACTTCGGACAGGTCAGCTCAAACGATATTTACTATACGAAAAAACCCGAATCCACCTATTCCTGATAGTTCAAGCAATTACCAATGGTGTATCCTACCTTTAACCAGTTCGCGCCGGGATTATTTTAACATCACTGAGCCGACGCGCCGGAATTATTTTTAACGAAACTCGATCGGAAGCAGGTTCAGGCCGTCAGTACTGGGAATCACACCCACGCATTTCCGGCCTTGCTCGCTGCTGACAGACATTTCCGGCCTTGCTCGTGGCGTGTTTATGCGTCATCCGTTTTGAATCTGGGGAAAACCTTGCGTTTATATTCGTCATCCAGCGCGAACTGGTTAAGAGTTACACTGTTTGCGTAAAATTGCCCACACTGAATTTTGTTTAGTGTGGCAGGCCTACACACAAAATGTAAAAATATTTGACGTCAAAACTACCCGAACAAAAACTGTCGTCAATTTGTGACTTTACTCTCAACATATAGTCTCTCACCGACTCTCCTTTGGTGACGTAAATCCTGAACGCTTCTCTGTTGACCTCTATAAACTGCTCTTGCTGAGCATCACGCCATTCGTCCGATGCACCACCAGGAGAGGATTCCAACATGGTCTTCATTTTCTCCAATCCCTGAAACAAATGTAGAAACAAAAACTACTTTTTATTTGAGAAAGAATTATAGGCATGGTTGAAAAGCCCACAATGTAAGCTTTCATTTGGTATATAATAGAGCACCTATCGCTCATTTTGGAAATATGACGTGTTTACATATTGCTTACTTCCTTTGAGTTCAAATTACACAACTGAGAAAACAGGCTTTGAAATAGCCGGCTCTGTTGTACTACAACAGAAAGATGCACACCAAATGGTATTTTTTTCCACTTTATTCATCAAAATCAACATTTCTTTGAATGAAACTTGAAACTGTAGGTATTTAAGATGTCATTCATGAAAAAAAATGAAAATCACATTTGGATAAAATGTTTACCCTCTCAATGTTGAGCGGGCCATTACATGATAGTGCACAGCGCGAGTTAATACACCTTTTTGTAGAGCCGGTCACATATACATGTAGGTTAAAGGTAGGATACACCATTGGTAATTGCTTAAATTATCAGGAATGGGTGGATGTAAAGGTAGGATACGCCATTGGTAATTGCTAGAATTATCAGGAACGGGTGGATGTAAAGGTAGGATGCACCATTGGTAATTGCTTGAATTATCAGGAACGGGTGGATGTAAAGGTAGGATGCACCATTGGTAATTGCTTGAATTATCAGGAACGGGTGGATGTAAAGGTAGGATGCACCATTGCTAGAATTATCAGGAATGGGTGGATGTAAAGGTAGGTTACGCCATTGGTAATTGCTTGAATTATCAGGAATGGGTGGATGTAAAGGTAGGATACACCGTTGGTAATTGCCAAAATTATCAGGAATGGGTGGATGTAAAGGTAGGATGCACCATTGCTAGAATTATCAGGAATGGGTGGATGTAAAAGTAGGATGCACCTTTGCTAGAATTATCAGGAATGGGTGGATGTAAAGGTAGGATACACCATTGGTAATTGCTATAATTATTAGGAATGGGTAGATGTAAAGGTAGGATACACCATTGGTAATTGCTCAAATTACCAGGAATGGGTAGATGTATAGGTAGGATACGCCATTGGTAATTGCTTGAATTATCAGGAACGGGTGGATGTAAAGGTAGGATACACCATTGGTAATTGGTTGAATTATCAGAAATGGGTGGATGTAAAGGTAGGATACGCCATTGGTAATTGCTAGAATTATCAGGAATGAATGATGTAAAGGTATGATACACCGTAGGTAATTGCTTGAATTATCAGAAATGGGTGTAATCAGAAATAAATGTCTGCCATGACACAAATTGTACTGAATTTAACTGTCACTAATGACACTGTCAACCTTTTTAGCTTCCCCAAAGATTTTGAAACTATTCGGTTACAGTATGGCGAAGTTGAATATTAAAACAACGAAGTTGTTGTTAGCATCAATAGATTCTATTCTGTGGGACAGACTGTATTTCTCCTGAAACCATGTTTTGTTTTTATACACAGTGGAACGCCGCTATATCAAACATCACAGGAATCCACAGTTTTTGTTTGGTATATCGATCTTTCGGTATAGCGATTTTTAGCCGCTGGTCCATCAGGTGCCCATTTTTCAAGACGGCGTCCGACCTAGTAGCCACTCATCACTCTTTAACATAAAGCACCGGCCGTATGACGTTCGGGAATTTAAAACGGCCCAAATAGCGTTTGACAAACCCCAAAATCTGTTGACATATTTTCAACAACAATCTTTGGTATGTTTGGACACAACAATTCTTTAATATTTTTTATTTTTTTTACGGTATTCGGTATAGCGGTGTTCGGTATAGCGGTGTTCGGTATAGCGGTGTTCGGTATAGCGGCGTTCGGTATAGCGGCGTTCGGTATAGCGGCGTTCGGTATAGCGGCGTTCGGTATAGCGGCGTTCGGTATAGCGGCGTTCGGTATAGCGGCGTTCGGTATAGCGGCGTTCGGTATAGCGGCGTTCGGTATAGCGGCGTTCGGTATAGCGGCGTTCGGTATAGCGGCGTTCGGTATAGCGGCGTTCGGTATAGCGGCGTTCGGTATAGCGGCGTTCGGTATAGCGGCGTTCGGTATAGCGGCGTTCGGTATAGCGGCGTTCGGTATAGCGGCGTTCGGTATAGCGGCGTTCGGTATAGCGGCGTTCGGTATAGCGGCGTTCGGTATAGCGGCGTTCGGTATAGCGGCGTTCGGTATAGCGGCGTTCGGTATAGCGGCGTTCGGTATAGCGGCGTTCGGTATAGCGGCGTTCGGTATAGCGGCGTTCGGTATAGCGGCGTTCGGTATAGCGGCGTTCGGTATAGCGGCGTTCGGTATAGCGGCGTTCGGTATAGCGGCGTTCGGTATAGCGGCGTTCGGTATAGCGGCGTTCGGTATAGCGGCGTTCGGTATAGCGGCGTTCGGTATAGCGGCGTTCGGTATAGCGGCGTTCGGTATAGCGGCGTTCGGTATAGCGGCGTTCGGTATAGCGGCGTTCGGTATAGCGGCGTTCGGTATAGCGGCGTTCGGTATAGCGGCGTTCGGTATAGCGGCGTTCGGTATAGCGGCGTTCGGTATAGCGGCGTTCGGTATAGCGGCGTTCGGTATAGCGGCGTTCGGTATAGCGGTGTTCGGTATAGCGGTGTTCGGTATAGCGGTGTTCGGTATAGCGACGTTGCACTGTACTGCCACATCTGTCGTATTTTGTTTGACGCTTAAGGCGCGGTCTCATTAAAGACCGACTGTGCGGCGCCCCGGAAAGTCTGGGGGATACCCAGGACCAAAGTTAACAAAAGACCCCTTGACAACCCGGTATAACCCCGTCTGGAACGGTCATTTACATATCAAAGAACATGAATATTCCGGTCTTTCCGCGGAGGCGCCGGGCTACTCTCAGCGCCCAGAAGGCTAATTTAAATATGAATGGTTCATCACGGGGCCGACAGTCCGCGAAATACCGGCCTGCCAAACCACAAGTATTTCGCGGCATTTGGGTCTATAATACTAGAAATGCTGAGACAATCAACTTACGTACGAGTTGAATAAAAACAACTTCTCAGTGAATTTACGTGTACATAATGAATGCACCACCAAATAAATTGTGCACGTACGTACCTTTACAAGTAATTAGTTCAAATTCGCTGATGATTTAAAGGCGGATTCATACATACATACTTCACGAGAATGCAAATGCAAAACAAATTTCATATGTCATGAGACGACATTTTGCTTGAGAAATGTGTTCTACTTTTGCGAATTCACAGCGCAAAAACTCGATGAAGGGAAGGGAAGTCCAAATAATAAATACCCCGTTGGGCTTAATTCATTGAAATAACATAACCACTTTATGTGTGGAACAATCGGGGGACAACAATACCTAGACAGGGTTTCCCCTTAACTTTTGTTTTCACTAGCCGGCCGGGCCAGTTGTGTTGACTTGTTACTAGCCCGCCAGCATTTTCATTGGTCCGCCTGTTTTTTTTAACCTTTTAAGCTACCGCGGCCGGCCGCGGCCCTGAACTGCACTCAAAGGCAATGTAATACAATAGTGTTAAATATATAGCGTGGTTTCGTTATTAACTGTGTCTTCTCCGTCCCCCTGTATCTACCCACATCAAAAATAAACCATCCCATAAAAAAAAAATCCAATCTTGTTCTTCCTTCTAACAATCTCTTCTTTTCATTGGGTGTAATTGTATGCCACAAAGTGACATTTCCCAGCCTATTGAAATTCCAAAGTAATGGTCCGCCACAATGTTGGCCCGCTTGCTACAATGAGTACATTTTGTAGGTCAGCTGTCAATCATTGTCTGAATTTCTTGCCCCTATTGGAATATATTCGGAAAATACTCCCGAATAAGTCTCCCGTCATTTTACTTTATTCCTCTTGCACTATAAAGCGTTTATTATGTAAAATTATACCACGGAACCATTATAAATTAAAACATGTAACAAGCTCTCTCAATTTCCACGAAATAGATCGTTTTGTTAAATAAAAAAAAAACGGAAAATAAATCGTATTAAATTTCCCCCTTAAAACTGTTAGAAAAATGTTTAGGAGCTCAAAATATTAGGTGTTAAAGTTCCGTTTATTCTTTTTCTCTTCCTTTTTTAAAACAATGAAACCAGAAATAAATGTTTATAAACTTGGAATTTATTTTGCTAGCTTCGTAATTTAATGGTCGGGTGTATGTCGATTTTATTAGATATCAGAAAACCAAGAATAAATCGTATTATTATTTACCCCTGAAATCGGTTGGAGAAATTGTTGAAGTTCATTCACCGTCCACAGCGGATTTCTTCTATTTGCAAATGCACTTCATCCGAGAAATAAATATATCGAAAGTACCCCCACCCCCCCCCCCCCCCCCCCCCCCCTTAACAATTATAAAATCAATATTTATTTCTAAAATTCCTGTAAACATTAATAAACAACGGATGTTCACAATGAATATATATTAGATAAGGCCTAACAGGGTATACTTTCGGATTGTGCAAATGTGGGGTAAGAATAAAGCAACCGTTGATTATCCGTCCAGAGGCCTGCTAGTGCTACAGTGTCGAAAAACACATACGATCTGCACCCTACCATCAACATCGGGGAGAATTAATTTGCTTTTATTTAGCAACTTGGGGAGGAAACTTCTGTTCTGGAAGCTGTGCCACACAAAAATTGTCTGTTAAAATTAGTTGTGCGCTTCCCCTATCTTCATTTTTAGAGTGCATACATAAACTGTCGTCGTGTTCCCCGAGCTACATACATGTAGCAATATTACCGCTTGAAATATTGCGTGCCAGCGGGGATTTCCCGAGGCCGTTTTTCAAACCCCAACTTCGTCTCCACTGGGGCTTTGTTCATGTAGTTTGCCAATAGTGATGGAGCCCGTACTGGGCCTAGGCTGGGGATTGGAAAACGACACGTGTGTTTTTAGTCCCGAGTTGTGCAATGCATGACAGGCGTGGATTGCGTGCGTGGATCCCGGTGAGTATTGAGCTCGCAGCCGGCCACGCACGCGTGCGGTAGCAATTTCCCCGGTAATCTTTCCAAAACAAGTCTCGGTAAACGTTACTAGATTTTCGTCATTGACTAACGAAGAATTTGAATGTTTTGTGCTGAATTAGGATGCAAAATCAACGAAGACCGTTATAGACACGGCAGTTAATATTTTTATGAGGTGTAGTAAAACAAATGGGCCTACAACATGGTTTATTTCTGTAGAATAGTGGGAATTACTGGTCTCTCGGTGTAGGTCACCTCGAAACTATGTACCAGATCCCAGTTGCAAAAAGTACCCGCACAATTTATTACATTTATTTATTAAAGGCACGTTCTAAACCTGGCGTGCAGTCCGCGTGTATCCCGTTCGTATGCATGAGGTCAGTAGTGGGATCATGTTTATTCATTTCACCATTGAAGCGATGACAATAGCCTCGCTCATTAAACTTCGCCGCGCTTGAGCGCACACCCCGTCCAGTTCGCGGATTCCCGTTCTCCTTGACAACGACGGACCGATCTGGAAGAACGGGGTAAGAACGGGGCAAGAACACACAGTCTTTAATGAGACCGCGCCTAAGTTGGTTTTACTTACATCTAACGCTAAGCTCAGGGACTGGTCAGCCATTGTAGGTTTCTTACAGTCTAAAAGACAATAATACACATTGAATTACACAAATGTCCGAGTTAGGTTAGGTTTTAGAGTTTTGTATTATGGCAATATTATCTGTAAATTGCTCCTAAACAAGGGGAAAAATGACAATTGAATGAAATAGAATAGAATGTTACTGACAAGACCAACATGAATGTAAATATGAGGAAATATACTTTAATTAAATATTTTGTGAATAAAGGGATAAATACGTGGTTAGCCTGTTTTTTTACGCTGGTTTAAAACTGGCCTAGACGAGTACAAATATTTACAAATAAATAGGCTACCTTTTGGTCAAATACATCAACAAAGTCAAAAATTGAAGTTTCCAACAATTTTGTTAATCAAATACTTCATAATTTGTTAAACACACCTCAAGCTCTGTTTATATGCTCCTCGAATATCCTCAGTCATGTGATCAGCCCCACACGTAAACAACTCCTAATATGGACATTGACATTTGTGTCTCCTACACGTAAACAACGCCTAATATGGACATTAACCCTAACCCTCCAGTGTATTTTGGCTAGAAACCCTACGAGACGCAACAGATTGCATACTTTGTCACATTAGCAGGGGTTTCCCTCAACTTTTTTTTTCACTCGCCGGCCGGGCTAGTGAACCAGACTTTTCACTAGCCCAGAGTTTTTTTCACTAGCCCGCCCGTTTCACAAGATTTTTTGAGGCTTTATATAACATCTGAGTAAAACGTCTTATAAGTCCATTTACCGACAATTTCCCGATGTCTAGATAGCGGCCTAACGGATGATTGTGCTTTCTTTGTTGTCATTGTGATAAATAGATGCCTTTGAAGTCTATTTACCGACAATTCCGACAGCTGCTATAACTTGTGGTTGACATTGCGTCAGTGTTTTGTTACAGTTGTCCTTTGAGTAAGTTTTTCCGAGGTTTACTTTTGTATTTTTTTCCCCCTGTACTTTATTTGTTCAAGCTTTAATTCGCTATTCTTTAAGATAATGTTTTATATGGTACGCAACTTTTTGCCGTTTGTTACTGTGATTGTATAATAATCTTCTTAGTGTATCAATGCAAAATCTGCTAAATTAATTCACGATCCCATGGACCCGAACCTAGAATGTGGTTTTACAAACCTGATACTGCAGGAGAGGTATTTGCTTCTATTGTATCAACAGCCGGGAACATCTGCGGTCGGCTTTTTTTCGCTACATTTCGTGTCGGCTCACTCAAAGGATTTAGTTCATTGAACCTTATTTATTTTGGAAAAAGACGTGCCATTGTAGGCGTGCAATTATGGGGAGCAGCAACATTTATTACAAGCTGAGAGTAAACTCCACGCAATCCGGGATCGCTGTTGACAATCTGGCTCTGAAAACCACGCACTTAACTT
Organism: Crossaster papposus; assembly: GCA_037893245.1. Classification (NCBI taxonomy): domain Eukaryota; kingdom Metazoa; phylum Echinodermata; class Asteroidea; order Velatida; family Solasteridae; genus Crossaster; species Crossaster papposus. Next base: position 1,336,067 of record JBAIAA010000635.1, on the reverse strand, counting down.
ATCTTGTCATTTTTTTCACTAGACCGCCGGACTACCTAGAAAAGGGTTTTGACTAGACCGCCGATGTTTTGACTAGAATTTGTCTAGCGGAACCCTGAGTTGCAAAGTAGGCCCGTGCATTTTTTTAGTTGCCGAATGCGAGGAAGTAGGTAATTAAATACACGTTTATTTTGACTCGCCCGGCGGGCGACTGGGGGAAGGGTTTTCACTAGCCCGCGGCAAGTTTCACTCGCATTTGGCGACCGGGCGACCGCTAAGGTCGAACCCTGCATTGACTTGTGTGCAGAGTCTAGCAAGGTCAAGCAGTCACCACAGATGTGACCCGCTCCATCGTAATCAGGAATAAGGAATAAGTCGCTGAGGCCGTTTTACGCAATCGGCCTTTGAAGTGAACGCATGGGTGAAAATCGTGACCAAGTCGATTTTCTGAACATTGTATTTTTAGGAAGTGTACATGTAGTTATCACAGATTATTGTCATTATTGTCTTGTATGTAAAAACGATCAATAAAAATGAAAATGAAGAGGATTTGTGTGCGCTGTCCGTATGATTTTGGTCAATTTTGTTTATTTCAAAGCTGTTTTTCTCGGAATGTGGATTTGGCAAATAAATATACACCTGTCATCTTCATCGGACCATAACTTGTTAACCTAAATAGATACACACTTGTGATGGGTATCAATAGAAAGCTTATCAAATTCCCTTTCTCAGCATGTGCATATCTCAAATGGTCATTTTGAGACTTATTCGTGATTTCGATGGAGCGGGTCACATATGTGACCCAGTACGAGTAAATGAGACACTTTGAGGCAAAAATGAAAATTGAGATTTTGATTTCATCATTTAAAGCTTGTTTAGCTTTAAATGATGAAATCAAAATCTCAATTTTCATTTTTGCCTCAAAGTGTCTCATTTACTCGTGCTGGGTCACATATGCACTGTGCTGGATCTGGCAGGGTTAGGGTTAACATCCGTGTCTCATACACGTAAACCACTCCTAATATGGTAATTGACATCCGTGTCTCACGTACTGCACGATGTTATGCAGTACGCAAGCTGCCGGTACAGCGTGAATTAACCAGTTCGCGTCGGATCCCGTGTATACATGCGCAGTTTTTTCCAGAATTCAAAATAAATGGATGACGGATAAACACGTCACGAGCAAGGCCGAAAAAATCTGTCAGTGACTGGCTCGCCGGAAATATCAGGGTGTGCTACCAACAGATGCCGGCCTGAACCCGTATCGGATCGAGATTTGCGATAAACAATCCCGCGCCCCGGCCCGGTCAATGTTAAAATAAACCTGCTGTGAACTGAGTAAAAACAGCCATCCGATCCACCCACTTTAAACAAATAACTTCAATAACCCTTGCTTGATCTGATTTCGATGAATTTTTCCTGACTTTTTCCCAAATTTTCCATAACTTTTCCATGACTTTCCAGGACAACTTTTCTTTCCTTGACTTCCATTATCCATGGGAACCCTGTTAAACCAATAAAAGGACAAAGCGACTAGATTTCACGAGTGTCCAAATTTTATGCGACACTAGAAAAACCTATCCCAGTGTTTTTCATCATCCGTTTTAAATTAAAAAACTGCCCATGTGACAGGCTCTCGACAAATAGAAATGGGTAAACTGGTTAAGAAATGTGATTTAACTTACCCAGCCATGCACGTCCAGTTCTGCCAGCCATCTAGAAAAATCAATCAAAAAAGTGAATCAAAATTTGTGAATCAAACAAACTTGCTCTTGTATACACTATGCACTTCAATATCCCCCCCAAAAAAAATTAATATATAAAAATTTAAAATTAAAAAATAAATAAAAAATAAATAAAAAAAGTCTATTGCATGGCTCTTAATTGAATGCCCTCTTAGTAATACCCAAAGGAAACTGATAGTATACAGTGTATTACACTGATAAGCAAAGCCATATGCCAAGTTATTGCCTTTAACCCTAACAGACCATTGTTCACACAGCGTAACTTTAGCTAAAACAAAGTTAAAACGGTCGTAAAATTTAAACACTGAGCATCCAGACACCGTTTTAAGTATATCGAGTTTTAACTTCTAAGTGTTTTATCTCTGTTCTGGGGTCACGTAGAACTTCAGCTTGTTTAAATATTCCCCGTGCTACAATTCTTGTGCACATTAAAACATTCTGTGTGCAGCCGCAAGCAATAAACAACTCTCATAGAGCAAGGGTGAAAGCATCCTTTAGGGAAAACAGTGCTATACTACTGCAATTAATGTAGTAAGCATAATTATATGGTGCGGCTTACTGCAAATGATAAACAACAAATCAACTAATACAGAATCGACAGCCGTTTTGGGTGGAATAAACTTACAGTTATCTGCTTCTTGAGTGCCACAAACGATTCCCTTGAAGATGGGATCGAGGCGGCCAGATTGCAGGCAATGTGTCTGACTGTGGGCAAATAGACAAGGACACAGTTCATTATACTCCCACCTTCAAATAATGGCTCATTTGATTAGCTCATTTGAGTAGCTCGAGTTAATTAGGTCAATGAATTTGTGTACCAGCTCGCATGCGGTTCCTGACAGCAACGATTCCTGACAGCAACGATCGGTATACTGACAGCAACGATCGGTTACTGACAGCAACGATCGGTTACTAACAGCAATGATTGGTTACTGACAGCAACGATCGGTTCCTGACAGCAACAATCCGTTACTGACAGCAACGGTTCCTGACAGCAATGGCTCCTGACAGCAATGGTTCCTGACAGCAACAATCAGTTACTGACAGCAACGATCGGTTACTGACAGCAACGATCGGTTACTGACAGCAACGGTTCCTGATAGCAACGGTTCCTGATAGCAACGGTTCCTGACAACAACAATCAGTTACTGACAGCAACGATCGGTTACTGACAGCAACGGTTCTTGACAGCAACAGTTCCTGACAGCAACAGGTCCTGACAGCAACGGTTCCTGACAGCAACGGTTCCTGACAGCAACGGTTCCTGACAGCAACGGTTCCTGACAGCAACGGTTCCTGACAGCAACGATTCCTGACAGCAACGGTTCCTGACAGCAACGGTTCCTGACAGCAACGGTCCCTGACAGCAACGGTTCCTGACAGCAACGGTTCCTGACAGCAACGGTCCCTGACAGCAACGGTCCCTGACAGCAACGGTCCCCGACAGCAACGGTCCCCGACAGCAACGGTCCCCGACAGCAACGGTCCCCGACAGCAACGGTCCCCGACAGCAACGGTTCCCGACAGCAACGGTCCCCGACAGCAACGGTCCCCGACAGCAACGGTTCCTGACAGCAACGGTTCCTGACAGCAACGGTTCCTGACAGCAACGGTTCCTGACAGCAACGGTCCCTGACAGCAACCGTCTCTGACAGCAACCGTCTCTGACAGAAACAGTTCCTGACAGCAACGGTTCCTGACAGCAACGGTCCCTGACAGCAACGATTCCTGACAGCAACAGTTCCTGACAGCAACGGTCCCTGACAGCAATGGCCGGGTACTCGGGTACCAGGTCAGATGCACAGCCCTAATTTTGACATTCAACAACAATGCTCAAGTCTTATCATAAGCTTAGTAAGAAAATATTGTTATGGCAGTTGCCATCTACTTGAGTTAGGATCTCTAAGGTACTATTCAAAGATGACAGGCTTGTATCCAAGACACACCTACTTTTGGCATTGAGCTCATCATGCAATGACTCTCCAGTTTTTCTAGCCACTGCAACATTCCAAAGAGATACAGCACAATTCTGCAAATGGGTTTGAAAAAAAAAAGCAAATAAAAAGATCAGTACGGGTGATTGCACCACCAAGAGGTTGCCATGGAAAGCCCAATTTTCGCAGTGCATTGTGGGATTGAAACTGTATTTTGTCATTTTTCGCAGTGCATTGTGGGATTGAAACTGTATTTTTCCCGTGTCTCACAGCGAGTCTTCTGGCATTGTCTAGTCACATTGCGGTGTGGTCCGGAATAGTTGGTGACAGGTCAGACAGGTCAGTTAAACAATATTTACGATAAAAAACAAACCCCCCTGCAAATCCCCCCATTCCTGATAATAGAATGCAGGGCCCATACAGGGCCAACTGACAACTCTCGGTTTTATTTATCCTATTACATAGAATGGAGTGGCCCTGTATTCTTAGGCCGAGTTCGGGCGGTCTGTTCTTGACACGCGAACTCTGTTATTACGCTCGAACGGCGGGAACGCGACCCGTGAACATTGCACTCGGAACAAGAACAAGAACACACACCACCTATCCACCACATTCTATGTCCTAGGGTAAATAAAGTCGAGAGTTGTCAGTGGGCCCTGCATTCTACAATTGCTCCCCTGATAATTCAAGCAATTACCAATGGTGTATTCTACCTTTAATACGCCCCTTGGCTCCTGAAAATAAGGAATTTCTACCGAAGTGTCCTAATTAAGTACCAGTATAAATAAAAATTAATTCCGACACAAAAAACGATCTGCGTATTTAAAGGTATTTTGGTTGTTTTTTCTTCCTCACGAACCTGTATTTCAGCAGCCTGATTCTGTGGTAGTCTGGTATCCAGGCCTAATACTGACTGTGAGATGTCTAGTAACCGGTTGGTGATCTGATCACACTTGCTTTCATCTTGCTCCTGACATAACTGAGTCACTAGACCTGGTGTTAAACAATGATTGAATGTTTGTAAGTGCAATGGTAAGAAATATTTCAGGAGGTGACAGATAGTATACAAATATTGAGTGGCTCAGAGTAGAATTAAAGGAATATTATCACAAGGTACAATTTTGACTTTTCCATTTTACGAGGCGAAGCCGAGCGGAATGGGAAAAGTCTTAATTTTGATTCGGGCCGCCATCTTGAATTTTTGCCCACACGCACTTGGGCATTCGTAATCGGCCACCCGAGAACAACGTTCGTGGGCTACTCGTGAACGGGTTTTCTAATACACCCACTGGGTCCACCATTCAAACAGAATACTTATATATAATTGTATATTACCATCAATTTCCTTGACTGTATTAGCGAGGTCATCATTGTCAGTTTGCATTGCAGTCTCCATTCTGAAAGGTCACAGTGTTGTAAGCTCCTGCACAGCGTCAAGATCAGCTATTCTTTAGTCAGCACTGCAACATAGAAAGGCCAAATAATTAACCCTTGGAGTACGTACGTGTTAGGGCCGAACGCGGACTCGAGCTCTGCTGTTTCTGATTATCTGTGTGGGTTTGGTTCCCGGTCTTGACATGTGTGTTTCCCTAAGCAAGGCACTTAACAACTATTGCTTCATCCTTCGGATGGGACGTAAAGTCGAAGGTCCTGTGTGTTGTGTAAATTCACGTAAAAGAACTTAGTAACACTTATCGTTAAGAGGAGGAGTTTGCCCGGTGTTCCTGGCAGTGGCTGCAAAGTGCGCCGTAGCACTTTGTAAAAACAAACCTTACACAAAGGTGCTACAAAATTGTTCTCGAAAACATTATTAAACCTGTCTTTGAAAATTATAGAGCGTCTTGATGAGTACCAGTCTGGGTAGATACGTAACGTACCGGTACGTGCGCTATATAAGAACTGCCTATTGTTATATTATTATTATTATTATTAAGGAGTCACATATTTTTGTGACTCTCACAAAGTAAATGCGTCTATGTAAGTGTCCTGTCCCCCCCCCCCCCCCCCCCCCACCCTCCTCCCCTTCCCCTCCCATCCCACCATACTGATGAAATGGATTGGAGGCGTTAATACGAAAGTTAGACCTTTCGTTCCCCTTTTTTTTTCAAAGTTAAAGGACCTAGACCTAGGCCTACTTCAGTACCTGAACAACTTGAATTGCAGCTCTATGTTTTGCAAGTATCTTTGGTTTTCAGACTTAAAACGTGCAGCAAATCACGCATACAATTTTACCGCGCTGTGACCTTTGACATTTAGTCTCGTACAAGATATATATTTCCTGACTTGAAAAGTAAACTTTAAAAGGTACAATGTTTATGAAAACACTAATTATACTGCTTATAAACTCATTCTTTTTTTTAGTAGAAGTTCATTTATTGAGGTGACAGCTAGCTAGATCAATGTCTAAGTACGTAAAATGTTCATCCGTCACAAATTACTTGATTTGATACGCGCGTACTCGAGATACTCCCTATGCGGCTCGAAACAGTCGCGCCGCCTATTTTAATCAACAATTTGCATTGTTATTTCATAATTGGCAATTTACATCTCATATCAAAATTTTGAAATGTATAATATAAAACTAATGAAAATTATCACACAAAATTTAGTAGGCGCAGTTTTCCGAGCCGCATTCGTATTTTGTATATATTGTCCTTATTCTTTCCATTGCACGAATGTGAAACATTCATTATTTGTTAAATACAACGCCTGAATAAATCTTCGTCATTATTGGTCAGAGCGCGACCAATGGTGTGACCGTGCAATTCGCAATGGGAGTTCTAATCACTAAATAGAACTTCTATTTTTGTTTAATGAGGCGGCCGGCATAGTTTTCTTCCCAGCATGGTGAAGGCGGGTAAATGCATGGCGTTTCCCTCGCGTCATGATTATTTAGTAGTTTTAACGATAACGCTAAAATAATTGTTATTTTTTTGTCAACTAGTTATGGTTACACGTAGGCCCAGAGGTACATTAAAGCATTAAAAAAAAAAAAGTTTCTCTCGGCCTCCCACACTAGCTAATAATGGGTTAGGTTTAGGCCTATAGATCGTAATATTGGGGTTCGAGTTCGGATGATGCTAATATCATCGCTCGGTTCAGACAAGCGTTCCAAAGTCGCGCCGAACCAAATGATTGAATTGACCTCTGAAACGAATGATAAGGGCGACAAGGCGCGCCAGACGGCGAACTGAACGATCGACTGGGGGAGTTGTTAGAGCGACTCAGGAGCGGCTTGATTTCAATTTGGTTCGGCGCGACTGTGGAACGCCTGTCTGAACCGAGCGTAAAAGTATGCGATTGCACTTTGCAACGATTCAATTTCAAAGATTGGGCATTCAAATAAAAGTTACACTCGCTCCAGCTTTCATTTTTCTGTGTCAATTTGATTCAAATTCACCACTAAGCAAGCATTTATTAAGTATAGGCCTATACAAAACAAAATAAATCAAAAACTGTTCATGTTATTTATATATTCGTTAGAAATATATAATAAAAAAATATAATTTAAAAGTACTTTTCTCATAAGATTCTGCCACAAAGCAACAGTTACAAAATTGATCAAACTTGCCCGATATTTTGCACATCACAAATACAAATCATTTTCATGAAATGAAACATAAAGTGAATTGTAATAAAAAGATATGTAATACCACGCAGATCGCAATTTAAAACAGAAGATTAAAAAAAAAAAAAAAAAAAGCTTAGGCCTATAGGTTTTAAAAACATTTTAAAACTATAAAAAAATAAAATCATTCAAATTCACAATTTCTTATACCTTCATTTTCGTGCGATAACAAAAAAATCACACGCTTTTAATGAAACAATTTATTCGTTTTACCATAATAATCGGGCTTATATTTGCGCTTACCATCGCATCAACGATGTCAAAGAGCTTTACAATACCCCCGTTCATCAGGTCCCTTTATTTAGACTTCTGGGAGGAGAGACAAATATAATTGGGTGTCTTGCCCAAGGGCACAAACACACATCCTCAAAATGTGTATCCTTGTGGAGACATCTCTTTGTTCTCGTGTATAAAATGGTTAGAAAGTCGAGCACGTTTTGTTTTAATGCTTCTATTTTAACCACAATTAATTTCCTGGGTTGAAATTTTGACCCAATGTACCCTATTCTAACCCTATAACCCACATCCTAACCCTAAGTTTTGAGATTGAATTCGTCTAATATCAATCAATTTAAAACGTGTGTTGAATATTGTGCTTGAGTCAAGCACACATCGTGCTTTTACATAGCATAACGGATGTAATTCGTTTGACAATGTTTGACACGCTTATTTTGTACGCTGTTTAGTCCAAATCGGACGACATTTAGACTAACGTTACGGGACAATCTTAAATCTTTCATTTATTTTTCACATAATTCTAAAATATAATTATGTGTAATATTTCATTTACCTATTACTTATATTAAACAAAATGCTAATTCACAACATATAATAAGAAGAAATCTGAGCTAAAATTAAAAAACGCGTGTCCAAGACGTGCGTTGCTATCGGGCTATCGTTGATATCTGTCGTCAGGGAGTTGGCGCATGCGCGAGCAAAACATCAAACTATGCGTCAGTTGTATAATGGGATGAAGCCGCTGCCGTACTTGCAGGCTATAGGCCGTTTATTGACATTCTAATGTCAGACCAGTACTGCCAAGATGTTCGTCAAACAGTTGGTCGAAACGTTTACTCTCGTCTGCCGTCAGATGTTCCCGCCAGTCGCCAACTTTCCCTGAAGGAGAGAAATAAAATAGGTATCGAGTGGCTGTCCAAATAGAACAGAAGTCGTCAAACTAGCTGGGGCCAACTTCATAGAGCTGCTAAGCACAACAATTTGCTTAGCATGACAATTTGTCCTTTGCAAAAACGAGGTTACAGACCAAATTTTCACGTGATCTTACTGTTTTCGATTGATAATCAGCTGGTTTTTGCTTAGCATGAAAAACCCGTAAGATTTTGGCTGTTAACCTGTTTTTAATGAGCAAGACTTTGTTTGTGCTAAGCAAATTTTGTGCTTAGCAGCTCTATGAAATTGGCCCATGGTTATTGATAATAATTGATCTCACTGGTTTAAATGCCAATCCATTTTGAAAACCATAAACAAACTTAGTAAGAAAACACACAACATACAGATTTTCACGGTTAGTTTAACACTGCATGTATATATCAGTTAAATTCGTTTCAGCCAAAGTCGTCTGGCTCCATTGTTAATACCGATCTAGAATTTATACACCAATGAATTTCATATTTTGGTCCCGTGAAATTCGCGCTTGTACCAATCTGATTCATCCCAGTTCGTTCATCATAATATAGAGAGTGGCGTTTAATGTAGAGAAAAAGCAAGTTTGAGCATTTCAATCAATTCAACAACAAAAATTCAGTTTGTGCACAGAGCGGACCATTGCATTTAGTTGGAGGAGAATTGAGGATAACAATCGTGATAGTGATGAAATGAATCATCACTAAAGATACATGTTATCTCATTTCTGACGACGGACAGAACATACCGTCCGAAACGTCGAGTTTCCTTCGGTTCTTTTCAGAATCACACAAACTCACAACAGAGGTGCTACCGAAAACAACCTACCTTTTACCACCCTGTATAGACGAATTTAGCACAAATCGATCAGAATAATACACATTTGAATTAGTCACTTCAAATGAAATTTATTGGTGAATATTTTGAAATTGAAATCGAAAATAATTGGGATCGGCGATGTTCGGAGACGAAATTAAAGTGTCGTTATATGGAATTTGTTGGATTCAAGTGTTAAAATAATAATTGGGAAAACCTATAACATCAAAACGGTATCGTTTACCTTTTCTCACGAACTGAAGTTTCGCTTCGTCAATGATCATTGACATTGCCTGGGTGCTTTCGCTGAACTTTTTGCGCATGCTCGCAACCGAGCATTTACTGGAGATAGATGAGATATTTTGCACGTCTAGTGTTTTACCCAGAAATGTTCCCACTTGTTTGATGACAGCTTGTTCATCCTGTAACAAAATGGCGAAGTTTTCAGGTATATTACATGTATACTCTATACAGAACTTATAACACAAAAATCAAAAAATTATAACGGAATGCCACACGTAGAATGTGTTTAAAAAAAATAGATAATATGGTTTGAAAGATACAAAGTAAGAAATGTAATGTAAGAAATAGTGAATTTTAACGAAAAATGTTATATTTTAAAAGAAAAAATTACAACTGAAATATAATTTTATTTGTTTGCGCACGTATACCGTACCTTTTTCAGATCTTCATACTTAAGAAATAAGAAATTGCTGTGTTGTTTTATCTCCCAGTATTGCTTAACGTGGGTGAAGTAGGATCCATAAGGAACTTTGAAAGGAATGGAAAGAAAGAGACGATTAATTGTTTTACATCAACATGTTTTATCAAATAAAGGTATATACAAAAAAAATAAAAAAATATTGCGCTAGATATCCTGTAATTATTCTGAAAAATATAATTTTATAAAAAAAAACATCCGCGATCGCCGGACGGCGATCGCGAAAAAAAAAATTATAACATAAGAATATAACTGCCCGATGCCGGTTGAAAACAAACGCTGTTTTTCGTGCTTTTCTCGGCATCCATGATTGTAAAACTTCGGACAGGTCAGTTAAAGTATAGAAAATAAATATCCCACATTATTTAGAAACTTGGTGTTTTTTGTGTTATTCTTGAGTAGAATAGTCGAATTTCGGGGTCCCTTTTTTCGACCCCCAAAACTCGAGCTGTTTGGTATAGTCGTGATTCCAGGCGTAAAGTGTTTGCTTTTTAGGGATGTGTAAGCATTTATAGTATCGTCACCGACAACACGAACTGACACCCTCTGCTTCACGTGTACAAAACAACATTAAACAAATCGAAAAAAATATTATTGCCGAATTTAACATTTTGTGTCATGAAGAATAACATGGCGATTATGTTTCTTCGAAAATCAGCCTAATTTGCTAATTTTTACTGGTGAGTTTAGCAGAAATTAGTCTATTCTGGCGTTTTTCGGTTCTACGAAGTGACACTGCAACTGCACGCAGTGTCAGTCAAAATGGCGGCGGCCATGTCCGATTGTATTCGTAAATAAATATGTCCTACTTGTTTAGTACTTTTTCCCATTTATAATTGACCAAGACATGTTAAAGACGTGTATTAATTAAACAAGTATGATTAGAAAGGCATGATAAGTTCATGATGGAGGAGGGAAAATGCCTTTTTTACGCGCTAGTTAACGTTAACTATAACGTTAACTATATTGGGGATGTGCATCCCGACATCAAAACCCAAAACCGTCACCCCCAATTGCCTATAGTTAAACTGCGAGAATTTTATTATTGCACACCCATATCCCCGTATTTACATCTGTGACCTATCACCACAAAATGAGAGTAAAGTCGGAAATATTAAAAATTGAGATATTGGTATTTTCAAATTCTTGAGAAAGAGAGCTTTCCAATGGTACATAACACTTGGGGATTTTGCGATAAATACTTTTTACAGCGCTCTAGAAAGTCATGGGTTTCACAAAACGTATTTGTGAGAAAACTTACTTTAAACATCTCTAAAAAAACACGCAAAAGATTACAAAACAGGACAAGTAAGGTTTAGTTGAGCATAGCAACGGCTATGTTCTAATCATTATTTCTTCTTGAAATTTTTCACAGGTACCGGTACAAACTATTGTATAAACAACAAAATATCAAAATTTCGAAAACGTGGAATACTTACGAGAACCAGTTTTGCATATTTAATTACTGTGTTAATTAGAGAATCTATGGTCAGCTATACGCCTTATAAATCAGCTCTGAAGCCTTTTTTTATAAACCCACCTTCTCCCTTCATGAAGAGAGGAACAAACTTCTCCCAGGTCGGACAAGGGTCTGGCGCCTTTAGCGCATTGAGGAAGTGAAAGAACGACACCGCTACGTCTTTTGGGTTGCGAGCAATGTACACAACCTGTGGCAAAAACGTTATGACAAGAATCCATCATCAACTAAAATGTCCAATTTGGATCCATAACACAGACTTACACATACACCTGCACTCACACTTAAATCTGTATCCTAGTAGTAGAGATATCTCTTTGTTCTCGTGTACAAAATGGTTAAAAAGTTAGGCACCTTTTTCAAAATGCTCCTATTTCAACCACAATGAATTTCCTGGGTTGAAATTTTGACCAAATATACCCTATAGGCCTATTATACCCTAACCCAAACACTAACCTTAACCCACATCCTAACCCTAGTTTTCGAGTAATTTAGGTAAAATCCAAAAATATATTTCGTGAAATTCCTAGTGGAGATCTATTCATCTTTAGAAATTACCCTTTGGAGACCTTTTCACTCCCATTGTCCCCATTGTGTTCACGTCTCCAGAGGTTACCGTATTTCGCTCCAGGGCCCTGGTGTTTTTGTTTTATAACAGTAAAAGGTTGTTTTAACAATTTATTGTATACAAATAATCATTATCGCCGCGCGTTTAGAAGTGTTTTTTTTACGGATACCTTAGGATGTTTTGTCACCATCTGGAAGTGCATGACGTTTAATATAGATTTTTCCCGGCTATTTTGTTTTTTTAATCATTTAAATTCATCAACTCTCTCTTTCAATTTTGTCTGAGAAAAAAAATCACACACTTATACTAAACCAATTTTACCATTCAATTTTAAGGTTTGGTCATTTTGTGTAAATGTTGGTTCAAAAAAAATCGTCATTACAGATCAAATTCGTCTTAGCTTTTGCAGATTATAGGCAGTATTTAGATATCGAATTCGTCTTATATCAACCAATTTCAAACTTAGGCTATACTAAGTAAATTAGTATGTTGTGTGATTGAGTTAAGCACACATCACACTGAAGTTTGAAATTGATTGATAACAGACGAATTCTATCTCTGAATGCTGCCTTTTGGCAACATAAAGGTAGGATACACCATTTGCAAATATCGAAACATTTTACTACCAAATTATTAAGAAATATCTTACTCATTTGAAAGTAAATAATGATTGTAGGCATCTATCCAAATGATTGCGCTAGATATCCTGTTATTGATACACAATATTGAATTTTATAAACAAATACTTCCTAATTGCTGGACGGCGATCGTGAGAAAAAAAAGAACCACATAAGAACCACTGCATTAAAAACGAACGTCGTTTTTCTTGCTTTTCTCAGCATCCATGATTGTAAAACTTCGGGCAGGTCAGTTAATCGATATTTACTATAAAAAAACAACCTCCAAACCCACCCATTCATGATAATAAAGCAATTACCAATAGTGTATCCTACCTTTAAATATTTTGATCGGTAATGACAAATATTCCCGGGACAATGTTTGTTGAAATTGAACGGTAAATGACAACATTTGTTTGGTAAAAGCGTGTGCTTTTTATTTTCTCGGACGAAATTGAATGTGAAAATTGGTGAATTTGCATAAAAAATGTTTTAAAATAGCTTGAAAAAACCCGATTCGCTTTACCTTGGCATTTTTCTGAAACAGCTGAGCAGGCAGTAGATGGGGTAGTAGATGGGTCATCATCACTCGAGGAGAAACCCAAGATGGCGTCAGCTTGTACACTGGTAGCGATGCTTGTAATTCTTCCTCTGACGTGCCACTGCACATGTTCAGTTCCAACGGCAGGCCGATAACGGTTTGCTCATCTGGGCATTCAAACATGCAGCTGATGATATTCCTTAACCATGTTGTACCTGCCAAGAATACAGTAAGAACAAAACAACTCCCTTCAAATGTAAGCTTATCATTTGAAAAAAAAATAAAAAATTAAACAAAATGTAAGCTGTTTTCCAATCTGAAATTCCTTTAAAAATTGAAATATGGTGATTGTCTTAAGCGGGATTACCTGATTTTGGGTAGGAGATGACGAACACATCATTCTCCCGAAGTTCAAGATCGAGGATACCCTGTAGATTACTGTCTAGCGCCCGCCAGGGTAACGGCATCCCACGGAGAACTTGCAATGGCATCTTGGCAACTTGAATCGTGAGGATGTAAATGTATAAGGGATGACCACGAAATACCAATAAGCAATTATTTATAGGGAGAATACCATGACGTCATTATATCTACATTGTATATGTCTCAGGTTTATTGATTGAGCGATTGAACCAAACCAAATTTGTGACCCGTTCCTACGAAATCCGACATAAGTCGCACAGGCTATTTCGAGATACAGCTCATTAAAGTTGAAATGGGGTGAAAAATCTGGCGGACATCGATTTTTGTTTTTCGTTATTTTTGTTATTCTTTAATATGCTTTAACCCTCAGTTAGGTTAAACAAAATCAAGTTTATTGATGAGAAAGTACACAAATCATGCATGTATTGAGGCAAACTGTGTCCTAAAAGTGGTAATTTATCTCCCAAATACATCGAAATAAAATCCTCATAAAATTGAAAGTATGTATGATATAAAGGTGGTTTTGGTACCAAATAAAAGCTGAAGATGTGTACTAAATGGAAATAACAATATCTCACAATAACAACAAAACACTTATTTTCTGTTTTTGTGGGAGCAGGTCACATTTGCTCCTCGATTCTTCGCAAATTAGGAATGATTATTATTTTGGGCTTGCTATTAATTCAGTTCTCGTAGAATAGAGCTTCCCGCCCATTTAGAAAAATTGATGTAATGGCTACCAGAAACAAGTCTACCTTTAATCTCTTCAAAATAGCTGATAAAATCAACGGTTACAATTTATATGCAAAGTTAAACCGAATTCAAAGTTCTGTTCCTACCTTACCTAAACTGATTCTTCGTTCGTTCTTTGATTTTAACGCCCGGTCGGACTGGGTTCCCACAAACAGTCACACAATAACCAACACAAAATGATCAGAAGAGTTGAATTATGTAGACGTGGGGATTTGACATACGTCGTAGGATCGACTATTGTCGACTGAGGGTTTACAAAATACAGTGTGCCTGCATGTCTGAAGCTAGTCGAACAACTTGGGTCGTTTTTTTAAGTATAATGTAGTCTTGCTCCAAGACTTTATTTTATATTTGTTCCGGGGCGCGCCGTCCGTTATAGTAGCCAATCATCAATACTCCGAGTTGCTATTTGAGTTATGCTCGGAATGACTTCGAAATTGCACGGGTCTTTTCGAGCTTTGCGACAAGACTGGGTTTTTTACAATCGAGGGCGTCCTCAATAAGCCGGCCGTTTTCGGAGTATTGATGATGGAACTGCGTAGACGGACGGCGCGCCCTGGGAACAAAGTGGAAAAACCCAGTCTTGGAACAAGACTATGTATAATGCAACGCCTACTGGATTCAAATGTATTGTGTGACAGCGTTATGTATAGTTCAATTAACAAACAAGAAAAGATCTTTGATCCTTGTATGTTTACACATTACAATTTATATTTCTATTATATTCGAATAGCATAAAAACAAGTTAGATCATGCGTTGTCATGGTGGTCACGCGGTTATTATGAGTTTTAGCAATGACGTTATAGTGTGTGACGTAGTTTGCCCCTTGACCTAGCTACCCATGCCCCATTTAATGACACGTATATAAACCTGTGCCGATTTAACGATAACATTCTTTCTCAAAGTAGAAATAGGACGTATACCATGTGACATTCTCGCAGCACCTTCCTTGTGAAATCACTGAACCGGATGTGATGTGTTGTGGTTTTCAAGAAAAAGTAGAATTTTGTATCAATTATTGTAAACGATTGCCGGCCGGGAATCGTTGTAAAAACCAGATTATTTTTAAACACCGCCCCAATTTATCGAATTCGTCTGAAGATCACATCCGGGAGATTCTTCTTGTTCCATCTGGGGACCTTTCTAATTTACCTCCTCGGCCTCGTGGACTCGACCCTTGGTCACGAGCCAGCGAGCAGACTCGGTCAGTGGTTTACGATAGTGTGGGATTGAGATGCGAGGTGGTTACTCAACAGGACTTGGACTAGACTTCAGAACCATCCTGATTCATTGGTCTTAAATTATCAGACTCCCCTATTAACTAGCACAATTCAATATATCTTTGTATCATTTATATAGAAAGATTATCCATCCATTGGTACAGGAAGCTTTGGCTTTGGGTGGTGGAGGTATGTCTGTCTAGAAGGATTCTCCATCCATTGGTATAGGTGGTTTGGCTTTGGGTGGTGGAGGTGTGCTTGTCTAGAAGGATTCTCCATCCATTGGTATAGGTAGTTTGACTTTGGGTGGTGGAGGTGTGCTTGTCTAGAAGGATTCTTCATCCATTGGTATAGATAGTTTGGCTTTGGGTGGTGGAGGTGTGCATGTCTAGGAGGATTCTCCATCCATTGGTATAGTTTGACTTTGGACGGTGGAGGTGTGCTTGTCTGGAAGGATTCTCCATCCATTGGTATAGTTTGACTTTGTTCGGTGGAGGTGTGCTTGTCTGGAAGGATTCTCCATCCATTGGTATAGGTAGTTTGACTTTGTTCGGTGGAGGTGTGCCTGTCTGGAAGAATTCTCCATCCATTGGTATAGGTAGTTTGGCTTTGTTCGGTGGAGGTGTGCTTGTCTGGAAGGATTCTCCATCCATTGGTATAGGTAGTTTGGCTTTGTTCGGTGGAGGTGTGCTTGTCTGGAAGGATTCTCCATCTATTGGTATAGGTAGTTTGGCTTTGTTCGGTGGAGGTGTGCTTGTCTGGAAGGATTCTCCATCTATTGGTATAGGTAGTTTGGCTTTGTTCGGTGGAGGTGTGCTTGTCTGGAAGAATTCTCCATCCATTGGTATAGGTAGTTTGGCTTTGTTCGGTGGAGGTGTGCTTGTCTGGAAGGATTCTCCATCCATTGGTATAGGTAGTTTGGCTTTGTTCGGTGGAGGTGTGCTTGTCTGGAAGGATTCTCCATCCATTGGTATAGGTAGTTTGACTTTGTTCGGTGGAGGTGTGCTTGTCTAGAAGGATTCTCCATCCATTGGTATAGGTAGTTTTGGCTTTGGGTGGTGGAGGTGTGCTTGTCTGGAAGGATTCTCCATCCATTGGTATAGGTAGTTTGGCTTTCGGTGGTTGAGGTGTGCTTGTCTAGAGGGATTTTCCATCCATTGGTAGGTAGTTTTGGCTTTGGGTGGTGGAGGTGTGTTTGTCTAGAAGGATTCTCCATCCATCGGTATAGGTAGTTTTGGCGTTGGGTGGTGGAGGTGTGCATGTCTAGGAGGATTCTCCATCCATTGGTATAGGTAGTTTGGCTTTGGCCGGTGGAGGTGTGCTTGTCTAGAAGGATTCTCCATCCATTGGTATAGGTAGTTTGGCTTTGGGTGGTGGAGGTGTGCTTGTCTAGAAGGATTCTCCATCCATTGGTATAGGTAGTTTGACTTTGGGTGGTGGAGGTGTGCTTGTCTAGAAGGATTCTTCATCCATTGGTATAGATAGTTTGGCTTTGGGTGGTGGAGGTGTGCATGTCTAGGAGGATTCTCCATTTATTGGTATAGTTTGGCTTTGGACGGTGGAGGTGTGCTTGTCTGGAAGGATTCTCCATCCATTGGTATAGGTAGTTTGACTTTGTTCGGTGGAGGTGTGCCTGTCTGGAAGAATTCTCCATCCATTGGTATAGGTAGTTTGGCTTTGTTCGGTGGAGGTGTGCTTGTCTGGAAGGATTCTCCATCCATTGGTATAGGTAGTTTGGCTTTGTTCGGTGGAGGTGTGCTTGTCTGGAAGGATTCTCCATCTATTGGTATAGGTAGTTTGGCTTTGGTGGTGGAGGATGTGCTTGTCTAGAAGGATTCTCCATTCATTGGTATAGGTAGTTTTGGCTTTGGGTGGTGGAGGTGTGCTTGTCTAGAAGGATTCTCCATCCATTGGTATAGGTAGTTTTGGCTTTGGGTGGTGGAGGTGTGCTTGTCTAGAAGGATTCTCCATCCATCGGTATAGGTAGTTTTGGCGTTGGGTGGTGGAGGTGTGCTTGTCTAGAAGGATTCTCCATCCATTGGTATAGGTAGTTTTGGCTTTGGGTGGTGGAGGTGTGCTTGTCTAGAAGGATTCTCCATCCATTGGTATAGGTAGTTTGGCTTTGGCCGGTGGAGGTGTTGTCTATAGAAGGATTCTCCATCCATCGGTATAGTTTTGGCTTTTGGTGGTGGAGGTGTGCATGTCTAGGAGGATTCTCCATCCATTGGTATAGGTAGTTTGGCTTTGGACGGTGGAGGTGTGTTTGTCTAGAAGGATTCTCCATCCATTGGTATAGGTATAGTTTTGGCTTTGGGTGGTGGAGGTGATGTCTAGAAGGATTCTCCATCCATTGGTATAGGTAGTTTTGGCTTTGGGTGGTGGAGGTGTGCTTGTCTAGAAGGATTCTCCATCCATCGGTATAGGTAGTTTTGGCGTTGGGTGGTGGAGGTGTGCTTGTCTAGAAGGATTCTCCATCCATTGGTATAGGTAGTTTGGCTTTGGCCGGTGGAGGTGTTGTCTAGAAGGATTCTCCATCCATTGGTATTGGTAGTTTTGGCTTTTGGTGGTGGAGGTGTGCATGTCTATATGAGGATTCTCCATCCATTGGTATAGGTAGTTTGGCTTTGGCCGGTGGAGGTGTGTTTGTGTTTGTCTAGAAGGATTCTCCATCCATTGGTATAGGTAGTTTTGGCTTTGGGTGGTGGAGGTGTGCTTGTCT
Organism: Crossaster papposus; assembly: GCA_037893245.1. NCBI lineage: Eukaryota > Metazoa > Echinodermata > Asteroidea > Velatida > Solasteridae > Crossaster > Crossaster papposus. The sequence continues at coordinate 1,317,782 of JBAIAA010000635.1, read as the reverse complement.
AGAAGGATTCTCCGTCCATTGGTATAGGTAGTTTTGGCTTTGGCCGGTGGAGGTGCGCTTGTCCAGAAGGATTCTCCATCCATTGGTATAGGTATAGTTTGGCTTTGTAATAGTTCGATTGCATGTAATTCAATAACTAAACATAAGCAATTTTTGTTCTGCCCCTGGTCGGTAATGAGTAGAATATAAATGACCATGGTGATTTTTGGCATTGTCTGCACACCTGTAGTTTAAAAATGTGTGATAACATTGCAGAGGTGGCAACGTATTGGATGTTATCACTTCTTCCTTTTTATTGCCGCCAAAATGCTTGTTACCAATAATCCGTTAACAAGCATAATTGGCGGCCATTTTGAAAAAACAAAAAATGAAAATATGTAACACCCAGAAAGCTGTCACCGCTTACGCTGAAATGCTATCAAACATTTCCCAACTCTAGGTGTGCCAAAAAGCAGTAGCAACCAATCTGAATCTATATCTATAGTACCATAGAAAGTCGAATTACACACATTATGAATAAATATCAATATAAATAATTTACGTATACCTTTTAACCTTCGGACTCTTTGTGTCAACATCAACCGAACATGGGGCTTGCATAGTTCAGTTGGTGTTTCTTGTCCATAAAAATAAACAATTCATTTGTACACAATCTCGACAAATGGGTTTGTCTATTGAATTGTTAAAAACTCATGAATAATTCGAATAATTCAAATAATTTTATGAACACACTAATCAGATATAGAGCCAAAGATGAACGATCCGGCTATAATCCCGACAAAGAAGACCAACGTCATAGTGTTAGTCACGCCCTCAATCTCACAGATAAGCTGCCACTGCCACAAATAAAAAATAAAAAAAGGAGTCTGGAGACCTGACCTAATTAAATATTCATTACAATCAACCAATCAAAGGTTAAAGGGACCAGATTTCACAGGCGTCCAAATTTCATGTGACACCGAAATAGTGTTTAAGACCGCCGCCACACGATTTATTAACCGTTTAAACTACCTACGTGACGGGCTCTGTATATAGACCAATAGGAATGAACACATTGTCTCAGATATTTATGAAAAAAGAATAAAATAATGATACACGGTTTTAAACAAATAAGCTGAACACTATAGCTCGGGGCCCTCGGGAAAATTTCATGGAGCTGCTGAGCACTATAATTGCTTATCACACACACAATCTTCCTCACTAAAAACATTATTTACCATGCCAAACCTCCATGTGCTTGTCATGCTAAACAAAAACCAGCTATAGTAACAAACAATTAATACACATCGGCTGAAAAGTTGGCCTGAAACCCTGCCAGGGTTTCAGGCCAACTTGTTTTTTTGCCAACTAATACCCCTGTCAGACCGGAGTGCGATCTCACGGCAACCTTACTGCGATGCAGTTTTCATCAAAAACGCAGTGGGGTCGCCGAAAACTGGCAACAAATCCTGAAATCTATATGAGGTAGGTAGCTCACAGTACGCTCTTGACTCGCTCACTGCGCGCTCACTGCGCTCTCACTACGCTCTCACTACACTCTCACTGCGACCTATGCGTTCCCAATTTGATCATCGCCGCGCTCTCACTGTGCTCCTACTACGCTCTACGCGATCTCGCCGCGACCAAGACGACCTCGCTACGACCTCGCTACGACCTTACTACGCACTCACTACGTCCCCACTACGTTCTGTGTGTTTGTACCGCGTTCGCGCGGCGACTATAAATACAGCGAGCTCGATGTTGCTGGGTATTTGCTATCTGTTGTACAATTATTATGTTCTGCCTCTCTACAGCCGTGGTAATACCACTGTCACACCGGAGCTACGCTGCCGTTCGTTGCGCTCCCACGGCAACAAAAAAAAGTTGCAAAACGCAGTAGCGCAGGGATCGCCAAGAGCGTAGTGGGAACGCAGTGGAGTCTACCTAGGTCGTGGAAGGGTCTCCATGGTCGCCAAACCTCGGCGATTGTTTTGAGCCTGCTCAAAACAATCGCAGAGGGTCGGCGACCTGGTCCAAAACGCAGTGGGCGAGCAGTGTATGAGAGCGTAGTGGGATCTCAAAGAGCGTAGTGGGATCTCAAAGAACGTACTTGGGACGTCATGAAGTCTACCTGAGCGTGTCATGATGGTAGCAAGAGCGAGTTGGTATCGCCGTCTGCCCAATCTGCGACAGAAGTACGTCTGAAGTACGACCACTGTACGCTTGTCACGCTCTCACTACGCTCTTACCGCGCTCCTATTGCGCTTCTACTACGTCGTATTCTTCACGCTCAAACTGCGTCCACACGGGGCTGCCAGTACGACTATGGCGCCCCTAATGCGTCCATGGCGATGTTACGGAGCTTCCTGTACGTTCACAGTGCGATTATACTGCGATTATACTGATAGTACGTTCTGACTTTAACATATGCGTATGGCCACAAATGGTATAAATGCAGCCTATTTCCTCCACACAACATACGAATGTGCATCTCCTTTTCACCATGGATGTAGAGAGGCAGAACATAATAATTGTACAACAGATAGCAAATACCCAGCAACATCGAGCTCGCTGTATTTATAGTCGCCGCGCGAACGCAGTACAAACGCACAGAACGTAGTGGGGACGTAGTGGGAGCGTAGTAAGGTCGTAGCGAGGTCGTAGCGAGGTCGCCTTGGTCGCAGCGAGATCACGTAGAGCGTAGTGGGAGCGCAGTGAGAGCGCGGCGATGATCAAACTGGGAACGCATAGGTCGCAGTGAGGGTGGAGTGAGAGCGCAATGATGAGAGCGCAGTGAGCGATTCAAGAGCGTACTGTGAGCTACCTACCTCATAGATTTCAGGATTTTTTGCCAGTTTTCGGCAACCCCACTGCGTTTTTGATGAAAACTGCATCGCAGTAAGGTCGATGTGGGATTGCACACCGGTCTGACAGGGGTATCAGTGAGATTGGGCATACGGCGATACCAACTCGCTCTTGCTACGATCATGATACGCCCGTAGACTTCACTACGTCCGTAGTACGTTCTTTGAGATCCCACTACGCTCTCATTGCGTTTTGGACCAGGTCGCCGACCCTCCGCGATTGTTTTGAGCAGGCTCAAAATAATCGCCGAGGTTTGGCGACCATGGAGACCCTTCCACGACCTAGGTAGACTCCACTACGTTCCCATTACGCTCTTGGCAATTCTACTGCGCTTCTACTTTTCTAGTCGCCGTGGGAGCGCAACGGCAGCGTAGCTCCGGTGTGACAGTGGTATTAGGAAGGATGTTTATGCTAAGGAATTGGTTATGCAATATAGCAGCGCCATGAAATGATGATACTTCAGCTCTACCATATCAAGTTCATTGCCAAACACGCATTCCAAGGGGTTTGGAACCACACTGATGGCGAATTTATTTCACATATTATTTTCATCAGACCTAAAAAGGATGGTTCTTTTCGCCCAATAATTCTTCTTATAAGAGGGCTCAATACGTCTGTGACATATTTTCATTTGAGATGTAACGTATACCCGCACAGCAATTCAGCGGTTACGGCCTCAATGCATACTTTGCAGTATACCTATTGCTAGCTGTTGAACATAGAAAATATTTGCGATTCACTTGGTATAATGTGGTATACAAATATGCATGCCTGTCTTTCCTTTGGTTTAGCGTGTGCACCACATGTGTTGTTTTTTTTGCATTCGATTTTGTGGCTTAATGGCGGGGGTGATTGGAATCAAACCCGCTGATCGAGTCTCATCATGAAGGTATAGAAAACGCCTTTATGGTCTTATGAAATTTTTAGCTAGTCTTGATTGTTCTCCCTTTAACGGCAAATTATAATAATAATAATAATAATACAAGCATTTGTAAAGCGCCATCTATCTATGTAGACATATTCCGAGGCGCTTTGAGAAAAGTTACCGTACAATAATAATTAATTTCCAGGTCACTTGAAACAAAACAAGCATTCTAATTATAAGTTGAGTTAAACATGAATGTTTTAAGGAGGCATTTGAAGGTTTGTAAAGATTGACAGCTACGAATTTCCTGAGGCAAAGAGTTCCATAGAGTGGGGGCCGAGACTGAGAAGGCTTGGTCACCATACAATGTTCTAGTTCTTGGTATCACAAGAAGATTTTTGCCAGATGACCTTAGGTGGCGATGAGGGGAATACTGGGTGAGGAGATCCTGCAGATATGTTGGTGCACTGTCATTGAGGGCTTTCCATGTAATTAGCATTATTTTGAAGGCAACCCTCTCTTTGACTGGAAGCCAGTGAAGATTTCTCAGGACTGGAGTAATGTAGTAGAGATAATAAATATAGAAATTCCGAAACAGAAATTGCGTCTAAAAATTTAAATATTTTCCCGATGAACTACTCAAGGCTAACTCCCCACTCGTGGAGTGTCGTGGCCGAGCGGTTAAGAGCTTGGTTTTCTGTTCCGCAGAGCGTGAGTTCGAATCCCGGCCGGGACACGTGTGTCCTTAAGCAAGGCAATTAAACCACTATTGCTTCGTCCTTCGGATGGGACGTAAAGTTGTAGGTCCCGTGTGTTGTATAATTTATAATGTGTGTATATATCTTTCCCATTATAACATTATAAAATTGTATAATGCACGTAAAAGAACCCAGAACACTTATCGCTAAGAGAAGGGGTTTGCCCCGGTGTTCCTGGCTGACACAGCCTCTGTCTACGGGTTCCTTCAGGCTTACGAGCTACAGTGCCTTGAGCACTTTTGAAGGATCCTTGGTTTCATTACCAGAAATTAATAATAATAATAATAATAATAATAATAATAATAATAATAATAATAATAAAAGATCCTAGTCTACTTTGCGGAGGCTCGTGAAATCAATAAAATTGCCCCCCCCCCCCCAAAAAAAAAAAAAAAAAAAACACTGAGAAAGAAAGAAAAACAAAACCACCACAAACCACTGACAGCGATTACAGGAAACTCCATTTTCCTGAATAGGCCTATCCTTATATTATGAGGACTATTTCCTTTTCTTTAATAATCTTTCAATCTAATTTCCTTATTTTATTGATACACACCCGGCCGGCCGGATGGAACTAGATCAGATAACAAAACTAGTATTAGTGTTCCTTGTTCCGTGTCAATTAATTGCACTGCGAGGATCTCGTCCACAATTAATTCACAAATCGACAAAAAAAAACATGACTAGAATTAATAGGCTATTATTTTTTTGAATAATATCTTTTGCGTGTTAAATTTGAATAATATCTGGTACACTGACTTGTTCACGCAGCTTGGCACAGTTTAACTTAATTCTCCTAACCAAAGACACTGTTGCTATATCACGTGATTCCGGGCAAGCCTTACGTTAGCATGGTCTGATGTCTTTGTGCCATTCTCAGAACCATTGTAAACAATGTATTGGCGCTGGGCGTCTCCGTCTTACGTAACTATGCAAGAGCTGTGTAAACAAGTCAGGCACCAGATATTATTCAAATTTGACACGCAAATGAATAATTTATTGCAAGTTTTGAAACTCGAAAGCTGTCTTCATTTTTTTTTAGTGATTCTGATGTCACCGGTGGTTTATTTTGTGTCTCTTTTCTCTCTCTCTCCCCCACCCAACCACTAACACCCGCCCGCCCAACCCAACCCAACCACTAACACCCGCCCAGCCCAACCCAACCCAACCCAACCACTAACACCCGCCCAGCCCAACCCAACCCAACCCAACCCAACCACTAACACCCGCCCAGCCCAACCCAACCCAACCCAACCACTAACACCCGCCCAGCCCAACCCAACCCAACCCAACCCAACCACGCAGCTTTACCTTACATACGCACTGTGGACATTCCTTTGTATTCGTGTAGTTAACAAACTTTGACTAAATACTCATTTTTATCGCTTCCCCAAAACAAATTTACCCTCAAATTAGGATTATGGGCCTCTCAGCTGTCCCTTCTATCTTTTCTATATATAACCCTAACCCGTTTTTCCTCTAGCGCTCTTTTTCGGAAACTGAAAAACGGATTATGGACGTGTGCAAGTCCACACACCGTAACCTCTTCCCGCATCGTGTGGACCTATATTGTTCGGAGGTCCACAGTGCGTATGCAAGACTAACTCACTAACACCCGCCCAGCCCAACCCAACCCAACCCAACCACTAACACCCGCCCAGCCCAACCCAACCCAACTCCTAACACCCGCCCAACCCAACCCAACCCAACCCAACCCAACCACTAACACCAGCCCAGCCCAACCCACGCAGCTTTACCTTACATACGCACTGTGGACATTCCTTTGTGTTCGTGTAGTTAACAAACTGACTAAATACTCATTTTTCTCGCTTCCCCAAAACAATTATGGGCCTCTCAGCTGTCCCTTCTATCTTTTAATATAACCCTAACCCGTTTTTCCTCTAGCGCTCTTTTTCGGAAACTGAAAAACGGATTGTGGACGTGTGCAAGTCCACACACCTCTTCCCGCATCGTGTATGTGCAAGACTAACTCAACCCAACCCAACCCAACCCAACCCAACCCAACCGACACGATCACCTCGCGTGATCACCGTGACATTCCAAACAACTCAAGGGTCGTGTTTTGGCGAGCACACCAAGAACCGTTTCTGTCGACGGGTGACGTGATCAGTAAGCCAGGCATGGTTGAGATTTTTGTACTGTGCATGATCACTTGACTGTTCTGTCCAAAATTCACAAAAGCCGGGGAAGTTTTCGAAAATAAATGTTTTTTTAGTTTTAAGTTGTCAGTTGTATTAAAAAGATTATATACCGTTGACAATTATATATTCGTAAGCAAACAGTGAAAATTTATCAATGTATCCCAAATTCAAACTCGTTGAAACAGAAAAGAGAAATCTGTCGTCTGCTGACCGAGCATCATGTCGTCTGCTACTCAAATTGCTAATAACTAAACAATTATCGGTCACAGAATGCGTTTCGCTTTTTTAATGAACAATATACATGTAGATACTGTACTGCATGTACACGTTTTCGGTCGAAGTTTATGACGTCAGAAAAAGCGCGGTTGACGACGGTCAAAACGCACCCAGAACAATATTTGGTTGCGTTGACACCGCGCGCCGTTACCAAACAACCAATCCCGCGCTCGTTTACGTATATAATGCGCGGCCGGCCGCGCGCGTTCGTCACATATCTCACGAGTCCCTACTTCGAGACGGGTCGAGTCGAGTTAGAAAACCACTTCGCTAAGCGCCAATTCCGAGTCTTTTTTTTGCCGAATCTACTTAAAACCACTCTACAGCCATGGTAGGTATTCCAAAGATTGTCTAGGACAATTTTGGTGTTTTGGAGTGAAGTGTAAAATGTGTATTTTGAAGGATTTTTTGGACGATGTTTCCGGCGGGAACGGTTACTCGACCGTTGCGATGTGGCGCGGCCATTGCGCAATGTTTGCACACGATATCGGATCGGCGGGCGGGAAGGGAATGTACAGCCTCGAAACATAGAGCAAGGAGTTCCTTGCTCTATGCTCGAAATAAAATGAAATCTATTAAAATTATAATACATACAAAAAAAGCAAGATCACGTTATGTAAATTAACTCCCAGAAATATGATTTTTCCATCGATGTTTGTTGAGGCATTTTTACGACATTTGTTACGATGTCGAAATTCAACGTTTGTTCCCCGTCCAATCCTTCGTGTTTTTGGCTCTTTTAGCGCACGACGGGTACCAGTTTTTTTAGACGAGCGATCGCGATGCGGGTACCAGTACCTGCACTACAGCAGCTAGGCTGGCCAACACGCGGCAGCCGACTGCAGTGCACTTCGTGCACATTTTTCTCACAAAGACATCAACAATATTTAAGTCTTTTTTGTCAAGATTTGGCACGCTAAGGCAAAAACATGTAAATAACGGTGCTAAATAATTGTTATTGTGATAGTTGCATTATCAAAAAAGGAAATAATCCCGCCAGTGGTCTTGCTAACTTTAAAAAAAAATGCGAACTGGTTAACTGACCTGTTTGAAGTTTTACAATTATGGATGCTGAAAAAAGCAAGACAAATGTTTGGCTGCTTTATATAGCTCTTGACAAGTAAACCCATTGCATTGCAGGATTCAGGTTAAATGGAGTTTTAACACTTTGTCTTTGGGAATGCAGGATTTTGCAGGATTAAAGTTGTAAGAAAAATGGGGTATGAAGTTGGGGTTAAGTTAATACTAATTACTATGGAATTAAAAGTGAATTTCATTCAAAAGATTGTGTGCATGGTTGCTAGGCAACAACAATTCACCAAAAGTCATTAAATACACTAGCTGCCTTTAAAACCATATCCATATGGCCAATTTTTTTCAAAATACCAATCTTTAAACTCGTTGAGACACATTTCAGATGTATTCAACCAACTTCAATTAAACTACACGGTTATACAATTTAATTTCCCATCATAATTCCCGATAGCCTACCCCTCCCCCCCTCCCCCCAAACAATTTAAAAATAAAATAAAATTAGGCAATTCGGGATTAAAATAATATTGATATTAAGTTTATTGACCCTAAACCTCCTAAATCCTTAAAAATCTTTGCAGTTTTAAGAGGGTTTAATAAAGATGAATGGCAAAAAGTGCCAGTTAATTTTAGAAGATGCAATGGGTCGAGGTTGTAGGCTGTACCCAGCATTTTTTATGTTCAGCCATGCAAAATCGTACTTTATCATCCGTACTGCTTCTAAAATGTCATTGGCACTGACTCGACCTATTAGCAGTGATTGGTGGAGGATTTTGGAAGATTGGGGCAATTGTCACCCCTCCACTGAACAAAAACGAGGATGAATCCAATTTGTACGTGGCGGCAATTGGATTTAAAAAGGATTTAAAAAGGATGATAACTAGCCAAAAGGCCTTCTGGGGTTAGGCTTAAATTATAGTACAAAATAATAACAAAAAGTGAAAGCTCGGAATAACGTACGTTCAACATTTACTTTTCAGCGTGAATGTATCTCTATCCATGTCGGCCAAGCCGGAGTCCAGATGGGCAATGCCTGCTGGGAGCTGTACTGCCTGGAGCACGGCATCCAGCCTGATGGTCAGATGCCCAGTGACAAGACCATCGGAGGTGGTGACGACTCCTTCAACACCTTCTTCAGCGAGACCGGTGCCGGCAAGCACGTACCTCGTTGCGTCTTTGTCGATCTTGAGCCGACTGTAGTGGGTAAGATTTTCAAGATTTAGATTTTTTAACTGCTTTTCAAGACATTGTATTGTACGGGTCACTACGTGACTTGCATTAAAAAAAATTAAAAAAGGGCATGACGCTAAACATTTTAATAATTATTTGGCCTTTATTTGGCATTTTAATAATAATTATTTTTCATTGTAATTTATGTCGTCGTCATTAATTTGCAGATGAGGTTCGCACCGGCACCTACCGTCAGCTCTTCCACCCTGAGCAGCTTATCACAGGCAAGGAGGATGCCGCCAACAACTACGCCAGGGGCCACTACACCGTAGGCAAAGAGCTCATCGACCAAGTACTTGACAGGATCCGGAAGTTGGCGGACCAGTGCACGGGTCTCCAGGGTTTTCTCATCTTTCACAGCTTCGGTGGAGGCACCGGCTCTGGCTTCACATCCCTGTTGATGGAGCGTCTCTCTGTCGACTACGGCAAGAAGTCCAAGCTGGAGTTTGCCATCTACCCGGCACCCCAGATATCCACCGCAGTTGTTGAGCCCTACAACTCCATCCTGACCACCCACACAACCCTGGAGCACTCCGACTGCGCCTTCATGGTCGACAACGAGGCCATCTACGACATCTGTCGTCGCAACCTCGACATCGAGCGTCCGACCTACACCAACCTCAACCGTCTGATTGGTCAGATTGTGTCCTCCATCACTGCTTCTCTGCGCTTTGATGGAGCTCTCAACGTCGACTTGACCGAGTTCCAGACCAACTTGGTGCCCTACCCTCGTATCCACTTCCCCTTGGCCACCTACGCCCCTGTCATTTCTGCCGAAAAGGCCTACCACGAGATGCTGACCGTTGCAGAGATCACCAATGCCTGCTTCGAGCCAGCCAACCAGATGGTGAAGTGCGATCCCCGTCACGGCAAGTACATGGCCTGCTGTCTGCTCTACCGTGGTGATGTTGTCCCGAAGGATGTCAACGCTGCCATCGCAACCATCAAGACCAAGCGCACCATCCAGTTCGTAGATTGGTGTCCAACCGGCTTCAAGGTGGGCATCAACTACCAGCCACCCACCGTCGTACCTGGCGGTGATCTGGCCAAGGTGCAGCGTGCCGTCTGCATGCTGAGCAACACCACGGCCATCGCCGAGGCCTGGGCTCGTCTGGATCACAAGTTTGATCTGATGTACGCCAAGCGTGCCTTTGTCCACTGGTACGTGGGAGAGGGTATGGAGGAGGGCGAGTTCTCCGAGGCTCGTGAGGATCTAGCTGCCCTAGAGAAGGATTACGAGGAAGTTGGTGTCGACTCGGTTGACAACGAGGGAGAGGAAGAAGGCGACGAGTACTAAACCCAGGATGTCAAACTTTAGATCATCTTAGTACCTCATTGCTATACAGGATAGCCCCACCCCCCCACAAAAAACCACAACCCACTAAACAACAACAACACCACCACCTTTCTAGAAGAAAAATAGTACAAACAAATCTCGATTTAGTCCAGTATGGTTGAACATAAAGAATGCTAGGTACAACCCATTGCATCCTCAATCCTCCTACAAGTAGGATTTGGGAGGATTAAGGAGGGTTAGGGTTAAAAACCAAAATATAAATGATTTAGCAATGATTCCAAAAATCTAAACTTAATTTTTAATTATTTTTTAAACCCCAAAACAAGCTTGTTTTTTGGGGTTTTTTTTCTACAGGTTCTGTAAAGCATAAAACCAAAGAATCATGCGAGGTGAAAAAAAAATGCAAATAAAAGTTGGTACTATTCTTTAGCTGCTGCAAAAATATTTTCGGTTGTTTTATTTCAAGTTGTCACTTTATAAAATACATGCAATTGTCTGGTCAACTTTCAGCATTGAAGTAACAAATCTTTGAGTACACCTTCAATTACGTTATCTGTGAGTAACCAAAGATCCGCCATATCTTACCTCTGTTTAGCTGTCGAGGGTACAACGCAAACTTTCCCCCAGATTCAAAACGGATGGTGCATAAACATAATCCCATGTGTCGGCGATGTTAAAATAATTCTGGCGCGAACTGGTTAACCTCATCCCTGCTAAATGCACCAATGGTAACATGTTATTGCATTTAGCCTGGTATTATGCGGCTTGCTGGTCAGTATACTCGCAGAATACCCCGTGGGGGTTAGGGTTAATACAAGTTTATCTAGGACAACTCTCGGGTTAGAAGCTTTAGGAATTTCTCCAGTTTTGGTAACGTGACATTGGACCGTCAATCTTCGTGCATTGTTCGCCTCGAATTCCAAGATGTCGCATGAACAAAACCAAAAGGCTTCTTATAGTGACAAAACTGACGAAAACCAATTAATAGCGCACCCTTTGCATGCATACAATTTTATTTTAAATACTCCATATCCAAGACATATTAAACAACAAACAGGTGAAAGTACTTCTTAATGACGGGTTACTGTATGAAACGTTCCATATATAATTTCCAAACAAAAAATCACCATGTTTATGGTGAGAGTAAAATTAGTATTTTGGTCCAGGATTCTTAACTGCCTTATTCAAAGGAATGTCCACACAAAGTATGTAATGTTTGACTGGTTTGTTTTTTTGGCAGTTGCAATACTCCTGATACCATAAACAGCGTCGTGTGCATACCCAAAGCCCTTCATTGTGTGATTTACATGACGGTGTGTAAAACTGTTTTGAAAAATATTCCGACAATGAGATTTTGGTTAGAGTTGTTGGTCAAAAAGGAAGGAGCTATCAATTAGCAATAATTAAAAGCCTGCATTATATAGATAGATTTTTATATATTTTTTTTAACCACTACAAAATCCTTAAACATCCCAAACGAAGTATGATTCCAAATTCTTACAGAACTTCCACTTTGGGAGCCTCCCCAGGGGCGTCACAAATCACCGCCCTATCACTTGCTTTTTTTTACATATGCATGTAAGCAGATTATTTTAGAAAGGTCGAGTTGGTTGCAATAAATCAACAAAGAACCAACTTTCGAAAGTCATCTTTTTTTCGACATCAAGTAAAATGGCTCGTTTTGAGTAACTTGCCTTTACGACAAAATAATCCGAACCCATTTTGCATATTAGATAAATATACATAATAGTATAACATTTGAAGGCAAGTTTGTTTGAACTCCACCAATATGTACAAAAGTGACTTTAGGAAAAAACGCCCAGTAACAACTACACTAAATTTACAACATCGTTATGAAGGCTTGTTAAGAATACAATCCGTCATTCCTTTCTGCCCAACTAACTTGTGCTATGGGTTTTATTCATGAGTCTGCCATTTTGAATTGAAAGCAAGATAACATTTTACAAGTTAATTACAAATTAATACCAGTCTTCTCTGGTGAATAATTTAAAATTGGTGATTAAACATACCCTAATGTTTTAAGCCACATTCAATCTTTTGTTTTTAAGTGAGGCTAGAATGCAAATATAGTCTGGCACCATCTCATTCAACAGTTCACAATTTATAAAATACATTCAGGGAACACAACCAAAATGGCTTCCTCGTGAATAAGGCCCATTGCCAATCTCCTTCATATTAAACCGCTTGTTCATTTTGTTTATGCATTGTTCCAACTGCTTTTATAGTAGTTCTCATAGTATTAGCTGTGTCAATGGAATGATAGATTGGAGAGGAGGGGGAATAGACCATTAGCCTTGGTCAGTATAAATATTATACAAATATGGACTGGCAATGAGGTCACCGTAGAGCACGTCTATTCCCCCAGGGACTGCGAGTGACCAGAAGGGGGACCTATTTCCCCCGAGGCCGAAGGCCGTTGGAAATAGGCCACCCTTCTGGTCACTCACAGATGTGCTCTAAGGACCGAATCAGTCCATATGTGTTTTATAACACACCTCGGTCCAAAAGATCCAGATGCCGCCATTTTTCATATTAAGATGAGCCTGGCAAACCTCTTGAGGGCGCTGTAACCAGTCAACAAATTTTAGTCTATTGCCCGCTTCGGGGAATATTTCCCGCAAATTCACGATGGCGCAAATCTCATGCACTAGCCTATATTAGTTAACCCCACGTGACCGTGTTTCAGCCAACCAGAATACAGAACTAGCAAGAGGTGTGTTAATTATAAAGGGGAATAATGCTCATGGTAATTTTTGGCAAGGTATGCTCCCCTGTAGTTGGAAAATATCTGAGAGCATTGCAGCGGGCGTTACAAATTCAGGACGCTTTTAATTTTCTCGGAATAGTTCTGAGTATAGTCGTACCAATGTATTTAAAAGCTACATACATGTTATTCACGTAACGTTTCTTGGTTATAACTTGAGACATTCATCTCTGCACATTTTCATCAGTAAAATGTACAGCAATAATTATGTACATTTCAGGTTTTTTTTGGGTAAAACATTAGAAAGAACCAAACCATAAAATCAAGTGAAGATTTTTGTATGGTTATGTATCAATACTTTGGATACGTCAAGTGACTTGCACGTCAAAGTTTAAACTTCTACTACTTTACATTATCAACATTTTCTTCTATCATCAAAGCCTATTTCTTGCTTCAAGACTTCAAGTATGCCTTTTGCAGCTATCCAAAAAGTAACCAACCAAAATACTCTTCAAAAGCTTCTCTTTAGTAAAGATATTATTGACACGAAACTCCCTGTAAAATTATTTCTTCTGGCATGCTGTCATTTTGTAGAAAAACAATAAAAGAAGGTCATTTCCAAAAGATGCGTCTCAGAGACGCCTTTCTGAAAAGTGAATAGTGCGCACAAGCATTTGAACGATGCACATGTGCGCACAAGCATTGGAACAATGCACATGTGCGCAGTAGCATTTGAACGATGCACATGTGCGCACAAGCATTGGAACGATGCACATGTGCGCACAAGCGCTGAAACGATGCGCATGAGCGCTATTATTGGTCTGTTCTGTGCGTGACACGCCTGCCTGTAGCTGGATTCAGGTGAATTAAATTCCGTCCTGAATCGGCAAATTTAGAATCGAAATCAAAATTTTATAATATTGTTTTTCTCAGAATATACAGCATTCACAGCGATAAAACGTCCTCGGGATACTCGTTAGGCACCTTTCTTTAGACTTATAGCACTTTTGCTGCTTAAAATGATAAAAATAGAGACTTACTAAATGGCAGCCTATAGATTATGCACACTAAGACTTATAGAAAGTACGCGACAAAAATGAAATGCTAATATACAATACTAAAACCCTTGCCCTAACAATCAACATTCGTATATATTTAAGTGTTTTAGAGCATGTAAGCAAAGTTTTTTTAGCAAAGACTTGTAGCATTTTTTTTTCCTTGGCTATTTTAGGTGTCACTTTAGCTGTAATTATTGCACTGAATAAATCTTTCCCGAGTATTGCTGTTTTTACCTTTGGCCACAGCAAGAAAGCTTTGGTCAATCTATAAAAAAAAATCTGAAGTAAAGTCCAATATGTATTTTTAACGAAACTCGATCCAAAGCGAATTCAGGCCAATAGTACCAGGAAGCACACCCACGCATTTCCGGCCTTGCTCGCTGCTGACAGACATTTCCGGCCTTGCTTGTGGCGTGTTTATGCGTCATCCGTTTTGAATCTGGGGAAAACTTTGCGTTTATATACGTCATCCGGCCCAAACTGGTTAAGTGATGTTTTTTCTTGATAAGGCCTCTGTCATTGTATAAACATACTGCTAGTCCCCTTGCGGCACCATTTATTGCATTAGATGCTCAACATATTTTTTCTGTGCAACATTTCGATTTATTGGCAGTTTCACAAAAATTTAATAGTGTGTATTAAGTTCGCGACTTGCGCAACAATCATGGCGTAGCTTTCGCAGTCATATAAGGTGGCGCAGCGACTGGAAAAATTGCCCTATTTTACCAGCAAATCGTGATCGCCGTTGAGCCTGTCATTGCTCAACTTATTAAGCTTGTTCAAAAACATTTGCAGCGTTGTGCTTGAAGTAAATGAATTGCTATTTTACCTGTGACAGAATTTTTTTAAACGCCACACGAAACGCCAAAACTTTACGATTGGAAGGACATTACAATGTGTACATGTACATGTTTCTTTCTTTTTGAATATTCAAACCGGCAAAAAGCTGTTCGGTTGATAATCTAATTTTTGTATATTTGGGACAGCCCTGTGTGCAGTTAATAAACCTGAACCCGTCTCAGATCGAGGTTTGTGAAAAACAATCCTGTGCCTGGGCCCAGTCAATGTTAAAATAATCTCGGCGCTAAACTGGTCAAATAAAAAGCACAGCCTGGGAACTGGTATGCTAGGAGCTCGCAAGAGGAACCAGGAAATCTCTCTCCATGAGTCTCTGGATGAACTCCGCGGGTGCTAGGTCTTCTACCTCTACCAAGTCTTCTATCCTCCATCCCCGTCCCGATGAAACGGTCTTGGCCTCCCTGTCCAGCGTGATGAGGTCTGGCGTCTGGTTGCCCGGGCCAGTGGCAACGTCTGGGCAGACGGTGTTAAAAAACGGAAGGAGTTCCTCGATGGATCTGATCTGATACATTGTCAGCAGCGGTCGACCCGGTGTAGACTTGAGGGCGGGCACTTCATCATTGTTCTCCTGCCAAAACAAAGAGTCGACAAACATCTTGTGCTATCATACTGTAATTTGATTGGCCTAGAATAATCACATGTCCGGTCTATAAAAACGCATGGCACACTTTTAGTGCATCTGGCTCTTAGGAGCTGTGCTGCTCTTAATACATCCTATTTCATTACTTACCTGCTTATATCTGACTCTAAGGAGCTGTGCAGCTCTTGATACATCTCTTATCATTACATACCTGCTTATATCTGGCTCTTAGGAGCTGTGCTGCTCTTGATACATCCTATGTCATTACATACCAGCTTATATCTGGCTCTTAGGAGCTGTGCTGCTCTTGATACATCCTATGTCATTACATACCTGCTTATATCTGGCTCTAAGGAACTGTGCTGCTCTTGATACATCCTATGTCATTACATACCTGCTTATATCTAGCTCCTAGGAGCTGTGCTGCTCTTGATACATCCTATGTCATTACATACCTGCTTATATCTGGCTCTAAGGAACTGTGCTGCTCTTGATACATCCTATGTCATTACATACCTGCTTATATCTGGCTCTAAGGAGCTGTGCTGCTCTTGATACATCCTATGTCATTACATACCTGCTTATATCTGGCTCTTAGGAGCTGTGCTGCTCTTGGTACATCCTATGTCATTACATACCTGCTTATATCTGGCTCTAAGGAGCTGTGCTGCTCTTGATACATCCTGTGTCATTACATACCTGCTTATATCTGGCTCTAAGGAGCTGTGCTGCTCTTGATACATCCTATGTCATTACATACCTGCTTATATCTAGCTCTTAGGAGCTGTGCTGCTCTTGGTACATCCTATGTCATTACATACCTGCTTATATCTGGCTCTTAGGAGCTGTGCTGCTCTTGATATATCCTTTGTCATTACATACCTAATTATATCTGGCTCTAAGGAGCTGTGCTGCTCTTGATACACCCTATGTCATTACATACCTGCTTATATCTGGCTCTTAGGAGCTGTGCTGCTCTTGATACATCCTATGTCATTACATACCTGCTTATATCTGGCTCTTAGGAGCTGTGCTGCTCTTGATACATCCTGTGTCATTACATACCTGCTTATATCTGGCTCTAAGAAGCTGTGCTGCTCTTGATATATCCTTTGTCATTACATACCTAATTATATCTGGCTCTGAGGAGCTGTGCTGCTCTTGATACACCCTATGTCATTACATACCTGCTTATATCTGGCTCTTAGGAGCTGTGCTGCTCTTGATACATCCTATGTCATTACATACCTGCTTATATCTGGCTCTTAGGAGCTGTGCTGCTCTTGATACATCCTGTGTCATTACATACCTGCTTATATCTGGCTCTTAGGAGCTGTGCTGCTCTTGATACATCCTATGTCATTACATACCTGCTTATATCTGGCTCTTAGGAGCTGTGCTGCTCTTGATACATCCTGTGTCATTACATACCTGCTTATATCTGGCTCTAAGAAGCTGTGCTGCTCTTGATATATCCTATGTCATTACATACCTGTTAAAACTCGCACTTAGGAGCTGTGTTACTCTTGATACATCCTATGTTATTACATACCTTCTTATATTTGGCTCTTAGGAGCTGTGCTGCTCTTGATACATCCTGTGTCATTACATACCTGCTTATATCTGGCTCTAAGAAGCTGTGCTGCTCTTGATATATCCTTTGTCATTACATACCTAATTATATCTGGCTCTAAGGAGCTGTGCTGCTTTTGATACACCCTATGTCATTACATACCTGCTTATATCTGGCTCTTAGGAGCTGTGCTGCTCTTGATGCATCCTATGTCATTACATACCTGCTTATATCTGGCTCTTAGGAGCTGTGCTGCTCTTGATACATCCTGTGTCATTACATACCTGCTTATATCTGGCTCTAAGAAGCTGTGCTGCTCTTGATATATCCTATGTCATTACATACCTGCTTATATCTGGCTCTTAGGAGGTGTGCTGCATCCTGTGTCATTACATACCTGCTTATATCTGGCTCTTAGGAGCTGTGCTGCTCTTGATACATCCTATGTCATTATATACCTGCTTATATCTGGCTCTAAGGAGCTGTGCTGCTCTTGGTACATCCTATGTCATTACATACCTGCTTATATCTGGCTCTTAGGAGCTGTGCTGCTCTTGATATATCCTTTGTCATTACATACCTAATTATATCTGGCTCTAAGGAGCTGTGCTGCTCTTGATACACCCTATGTCATTACATACCTGCTTATATCTGGCTCTTAGGAGCTGTGCTGCTCTTGATACATCCTATGTCATTACATACCTGCTTATATCTGGCTCTTAGGAGCTGTGCTGCTCTTGATACATCCTGTGTCATTACATACCTGCTTATATCTGGCTCTAAGAAGCTGTGCTGCTCTTGATATATCCTTTGTCATTACATACCTAATTATATCTGGCTCTGAGGAGCTGTGCTGCTCTTGATACACCCTATGTCATTACATACCTGCTTATATCTGGCTCTTAGGAGCTGTGCTGCTCTTGATACATCCTATGTCATTACATACCTGCTTATATCTGGCTCTTAGGAGCTGTGCTGCTCTTGATACATCCTGTGTCATTACATACCTGCTTATATCTGGCTCTTAGGAGCTGTGCTGCTCTTGATACATCCTATGTCATTACATACCTGCTTATATCTGGCTCTTAGGAGCTGTGCTGCTCTTGATACATCCTGTGTCATTACATACCTGCTTATATCTGGCTCTAAGAAGCTGTGCTGCTCTTGATATATCCTATGTCATTACATACCTGTTAAAACTCGCACTTAGGAGCTGTGTTACTCTTGATACATCCTATGTTATTACATACCTTCTTATATTTGGCTCTTAGGAGCTGTGCTGCTCTTGATACATCCTGTGTCATTACATACCTGCTTATATCTGGCTCTAAGAAGCTGTGCTGCTCTTGATATATCCTTTGTCATTACATACCTAATTATATCTGGCTCTAAGGAGCTGTGCTGCTTTTGATACACCCTATGTCATTACATACCTGCTTATATCTGGCTCTTAGGAGCTGTGCTGCTCTTGATGCATCCTATGTCATTACATACCTGCTTATATCTGGCTCTTAGGAGCTGTGCTGCTCTTGATACATCCTGTGTCATTACATACCTGCTTATATCTGGCTCTAAGAAGCTGTGCTGCTCTTGATATATCCTATGTCATTACATACCTGCTTATATCTGGCTCTTAGGAGGTGTGCTGCATCCTGTGTCATTACATACCTGCTTATATCTGGCTCTTAGGAGCTGTGCTGCTCTTGATACATCCTATGTCATTATATACCTGCTTATATCTGGCTCTAAGGAGCTGTGCTGCTCTTGATACATCCTATGTCATTACATACCTGCTTATATCTGGCTCTAAGAAGCTGTGCTGCTCTTGATACATCCTACGTCATCACATACCTGCTTATATTTAGCTCTAAGGAGCTGTGCTGCTCTTGATACACCCTATGTCATTACATACCTGCTTATATCTGGCTCTTAGGAGCTGTGCTGCTCTTGATACATCCTATGTCATTACATACCTGCTTATATCTGGCTCTTAGGAGCTGTGCTGCTCTTGATACATCCTGTGTCATTACATACCTGCTTATATCTGGCTCTAAGAAGCTGTGCTGCTCTTGATATATCCTTTGTCATTACATACCTAATTATATCTGGCTCTGAGGAGCTGTGCTGCTCTTGATACACCCTATGTCATTACATACCTGCTTATATCTGGCTCTTAGGAGCTGTGCTGCTCTTGATACATCCTATGTCATTACATACCTGCTTATATCTGGCTCTTAGGAGCTGTGCTGCTCTTGATACATCCTGTGTCATTACATACCTGCTTATATCTGGCTCTTAGGAGCTGTGCTGCTCTTGATACATCCTATGTCATTACATACCTGCTTATATCTGGCTCTTAGGAGCTGTGCTGCTCTTGATACATCCTGTGTCATTACATACCTGCTTATATCTGGCTCTAAGAAGCTGTGCTGCTCTTGATATATCCTATGTCATTACATACCTGTTAAAACTCGCACTTAGGAGCTGTGTTACTCTTGATACATCCTATGTTATTACATACCTTCTTATATTTGGCTCTTAGGAGCTGTGCTGCTCTTGATACATCCTGTGTCATTACATACCTGCTTATATCTGGCTCTAAGAAGCTGTGCTGCTCTTGATATATCCTTTGTCATTACATACCTAATTATATCTGGCTCTAAGGAGCTGTGCTGCTTTTGATACACCCTATGTCATTACATACCTGCTTATATCTGGCTCTTAGGAGCTGTGCTGCTCTTGATGCATCCTATGTCATTACATACCTGCTTATATCTGGCTCTTAGGAGCTGTGCTGCTCTTGATACATCCTGTGTCATTACATACCTGCTTATATCTGGCTCTAAGAAGCTGTGCTGCTCTTGATATATCCTATGTCATTACATACCTGCTTATATCTGGCTCTTAGGAGGTGTGCTGCATCCTGTGTCATTACATACCTGCTTATATCTGGCTCTTAGGAGCTGTGCTGCTCTTGATACATCCTATGTCATTATATACCTGCTTATATCTGGCTCTAAGGAGCTGTGCTGCTCTTGATACATCCTATGTCATTACATACCTGCTTATATCTGGCTCTAAGAAGCTGTGCTGCTCTTGATACATCCTACGTCATCACATACCTGCTTATATTTAGCTCTAAGGAGCTTTGCTGCTCTTGATACACCCTATGCCATTACATACCTGCTTATATCTGGCTCTTAGGAGCTGTGCTGCTTTTGATACATCCTATGTTATTACACATACCTTCTTATATTTGGCTCTAAGGAGCTGTGCTGCTCTTGATACATCCTGTGTCATTACATACCTGCTTATATCTGGCTCTAAGAAGCTGTGCTGCTCTTAATACATCCTATGTCATTACATACCTGCTTATATCCGGCTCTAAGAAGCTGTGCTGCTCTTGATACATCCTATGTCATTACATACCTGCTTATATCTGGCTCTTAGGAGCTGTGCTGCTCTTGACACATGAGGCACAAACTGCATGGGGGAATCCTTCCTCTTACCAAATCCAACAAACGCCCATTTGTAGCTGTAAGTAAAAAAATCATATAGATTGTTGTTTATAATTCTTGATGCAAATATCACAATCAGCTGTGGCTCCCTCCGTGCATGCCCAAGAGAGGGCGATGTTTGATCACTTTAACAAGCCTCATGGTCAGAAGACACAGGCTGGGTTCGGGCTTACTGTTGACACGCGAAACTCGTTCTCAAGGTAGAATGGCAGGAACATCGCACTTGGGACAAACGAGTTTTGCATGTGAATGCCAATACCAGGCTCAATCTCTGTTAACCGCAGAATTATGCTTTGATGATCACCATTTTACACTTACTGAACTAAAAGAAACATTCTGCGCTAACCTGGTAAGCACTTAGACCACCTGTTGTCCCTCTTTTGTATATACTTTAACTTTTTCGGAATACCTCCTGTAGATTTTTTTGGTACACAAATCTCTATCATACATGTACACCTTTGTCAGTCATGGACCCTATTGTCCTGTATGGTTCAATGACAATGACTAAAGACGTACACAGTCGTGTTTTCCGCTTTACATAAGAAGACCTGATATTGTTACCTTCTTTTGCTCCTATTGTTTGCACTTCAACAGCTTCTATGAGGTTTGTGCAAGAGAAAAACCTACCCAGGACTTGGCCCAGGTCCTCGGGATCATTGTTATCACTAATCCCCCATTGTCCCACGTCCTCAGTCTGAATGGATAACCAACCCAAACGCTCAAACCTTACACTTGGAATTGTGGTAGCTCCTCGGAAGGCAGACAGATAGCCAGATCCAGGAGCTTGCAAGCGGCTAGGTACAGCCCCAACCACGGCTTGGCTACGTTGCTCAGTGTTAGCGGTGTGCTACCGTTACCACCCAGGAAGAAGCTGGCAAAGTCAGTGGTAGCCACTCGCTTGATGACCGACTTCTTGGTGTTTTCGGGTGCACTGCTGGATAGCTGCTCCTCCATGTGAAGGAAGACTTGCACCTGAGAACACAAAGATAAATGATTCTTGACAATTTTTTCTGGGGGTGGAGGGTGCCTGTTTCTGTACATATGCCATATTGACGAATAAGTTTAATCAGATCAGCCGGAGGTACTGCTAGAGTTAAAACAATTACAGCATGATAAACGTAGCACACTATAACACACTGCATTATTTGGAATCCAGCGGCAGTTTCTTATTTCACCAATTCATTTTTGAGGTCTTCAAGATCATGACTAACACCAACTTACCAGCTCAGATATGACGGTCGGCCAGAGCCCGGTCAAATGATGAGGCGAGATGCGCAGTAAGAGCACCCGGAAGCAAACAAAGACCTGCTCGTGGACCGCCGGTCCCTGGCTCTGACGCAGACTCTCAGCCAGTCGCTCCTGGACGTCGGGCAAAAAGCGGACGTATTGGTCTGTCTCGCTGCAGAAGACTGTGAAGCTCAAGCGCTTCAAGAGCTGCGCCCGCTGGTCAATCTCTGCCTCCTTGCTGGTGAAGAGGTTGAGGGAGGTGTTCTGGAATGCAGCTACCCGAGCTGCAGATAGGTTATGGCAATGGAAAAATCAGGTTTGGTCGATTGTCCAGATATCAAAGTTGACAACACGTATTAGCATCATGAGCATCAACAGTATACAAATGTGACCTGTCACCACAAAATAAACTTAAAGTCAGACTTTTTAATCCCAACTCCCTAGAGTGTGTGCAAAATTATATTGATTTCGGAGGATTCAGGATCGTTAGAACCAGAGCTCTCTAATATACAACATTAATCCTAACCCCTTGAGTGCTTTTACTAGGATGTGTCCTGAATCCGCCAAAGTACATTAAGTTTGTCATGCAAAAACTGCTGGTGTCCCAAGTCAATCAGAATTAACCACTATGCATTCTGGAGAAATCCTGAATCCATCAACAATCCACCAGCAAGGGTATGATGGATTCTGACTGATTCAGGATACCCTGCTGGCAAACAATTTTTTTTGCGGTGTTTCTCCACAGAATCTTTTAGAATCCATAAAATCTATTTTGCAGTACTGCACAGTTCTGCAGTAGTGCTAGGCTTAAAATCCTGAATCCATCACATTCTACCAGTTTGTTCAACATGGAGGTATCCTGAATCTGCCGAACTTCTCCAAAACAGGGAATGCATTTTTGGATTCAGGTACGTTAGAGTTAATGGGTACCGAATTCAGTATAAATGAAAATACAGACCAGCAACTTGACTTAAAGTAGTAAAACTGACTCTTGAGAAAATGCCATTTAAAATCCTGCAATTGTGTTGCATATGATAAATATATGATAAATATGTCATAATAAAAATGGGAAGCAATAGGTTTCAAAGATGTTTTGACCGAAGAACAACATTTGAAAAAGGTAAAAAAGGACATGCAGATTATAGTTCACATAAAAAAAAATCTACCACCCCATAACATTTTGTCTTTTTTACCTCTGTTCTGCCAAATGGCATTTTCTGACTTCAAGCTCATTTTCTTGTAAAAGGTCACAGATAAAACATGGTTTGAGAGTGGGTAGTCACTAGCTCCCAGAGGTATTGAAAGTTGACAAACTAGTTCCCGTTGAGAAGCCAAGAAAACGAGATTGTCAACTTCCAATACCTATTACCTGCTGTGCCTAGCTACACAATCCTTGACTAACTACTTTGAAAACTCACCCATGAGATCTCTGTATGTGGTCTTATCGTGCGTCATCAGATTATCTATCACTGGCAGCCAACTACATTTGGAGAAAAAAACCACAAAGAATCACAGTCAATCTTAAAAACCTAAACACTCATGCCAAAGTTGTTGGTTTAGTTATGAACTATTTGCATTGATGATTTTATTCATGTCCGTTGTTCATGATTTATAGTGTGAGAGAATGGTATATAAATAACAATGGAATAAATATGTGGTTGGCCGGTTTGAAACGTACATTTAAAACTGGCTCATGGGCCTGGACGCGTTAATGCGAGGACATTAACCAGTTTGCGCCAAAGGACGTATATACACGCAAAGTTTTTCCCAGATTCAAAATGAATGACGCATAAACACGTCAGGAGCAAGGCCGGAACTGTCTGTCAGCAGTGAACAAGGCTGGAAATGTGTGGGTAGGGTGAGCTTCCCGGTACCATCGGCCTAAACCCGCCTCGGCTCGGTGATGTTAAAATAATCC
The DNA here is from genome assembly GCA_037893245.1 of Crossaster papposus. Classification (NCBI taxonomy): domain Eukaryota; kingdom Metazoa; phylum Echinodermata; class Asteroidea; order Velatida; family Solasteridae; genus Crossaster; species Crossaster papposus. Next base: position 1,293,861 of record JBAIAA010000635.1, on the reverse strand, counting down.
CGGCGCGAACTGATTAACAATGTAATGGCACATAAGCCGGTTTTAAATGTACATTTAATACCGGCCAACCACATATTTATTCCCATTCATAAATACCTCTCTGTAAAATACGTCAAAACAAAGTTGAAACTTGAAAAGTATAAGTTTCCAACTATTTTGAAACAATTATACTTCATACATTGTCATAATTGGGAAACACCCCTTTAAGCTACGTTTTGGGTATGTTTCTCGAATCGCGTGGTCGTCCAGGAGGTTTTAATATAGACATTGGCGTGCGCGTCTCGCGTACTGGGCAATGTCACGCGGAAAGCAAACTGCCGGCACAGCGTGAATTAAGGACTCTAAAATACAGACTCGTTTGTGGTATTGCGCATGCCTTGTGAGGTTTCAACTAATAAAAGTGTAAAGCGACAAGATTTCACGGGCGTCTAAATTTTATATGACATAAAAAAAAGTGTTTAAAACTGGCACCGGTGTTTTACCATCTGTTTAAAACCAGCCACGTGACGGGCTCTCGACCAATAAGATTGGGTAATCTATCTAAAGTATTTATGAATGAACATTTATGAGTGCAATGGTAAGAATAATGTTATGACATGAGGTGACATTCAGCAAGAAAATGCTGATAAGTAAAACCCAACTTTTATTCATACGAATTCAAGCATTTGCTTTCTGCGTTAACTTCCTAGCATGTGCCACTTACTTGTGAATAGATACAATATCTAGTTGGAAGAAGGAAGGGTCTAGGAGCAGATCAAAGGCGTCTTTCTTCCAGGATTTGCGGGTGTACTGGTAACCACTCAGGCTGGATAATAAGGCAGTACAGGCACGGAAACTTGGTGTGTTGGGAGAACTGTGTACAAGATTGAGGAGGAGAGAGCTTGTCAGTAACTGCAGAATGACGTATCATTTTATATATAAAAGACAGGTTCACTCATTTCATCACAGTACGCTTGATAGTCTGAAGGTTCAATAGTCCAAGGGTTTATTGATCGGAAGGTTCGATAGTCTGAACACACAAAGTTGCTACACCCGGGGTTCATTAGTCCAAAAATGGAATAAAGTTCGTTAATCCCGGCATTTGAAGCGATGGTCCGAAATTTCAATCATTGGAAAGTTTGATAGTCCAAACACAAAAGGTTTCGATGTGTGAGGTTCATTAGTCTGTAAGTGTGAGGTTCATTAGTCTGTAAGTGTTCGTTAATCCCAGCATTTGATGCGATAGTCTGAAGGTTCATTAGTTGGAAGGTTTGATAGTCTGTACACACAAAGTTCTATGCTTCGGGTTCATTTAGGTAATAACAGTGCGAGGACCCGGTTATTACTGCGTGATAATGATCGGGTTGGGGATGACCGCTGGTAATGGATCGAGCCGAACCGCCAACACAGGGCTGGATAGCTTAGTTGGTAGAGCACCGGAACGGCAATCCGGAGGTCACTGGTTCAAGCCCAGCTCTAGTCGATCTCCTTGTTCATTTTTTTAAATAGTATTAACTGTACCTAGGCAGTTTTCCTTGTGATTCATTTGGAATATTTAAAACTGGTTAGGGTTCTAGTCGCCGATAATAGCCCCTGCCTTTAGCTCGGGTCGTAACTGGTAACCAGCCTCCTAAACAGTTTATAACCACACTGGTTGTATTTTCCTTCATCATACTGCTACCTCTGATAACTGACACTCACAGAACCGACAAGATACGGCACTTTACCTGTGATTCTTGAGGTAAGGAGTGACATTGTGCATTATGGATGTCAGTAGGGGAACCACTTTCTCTTTCTCATCGCTACCAAAGACCATGTCCAGTAAGGTTGCCAATAACTGAAACATAGAATACAGAAAAAAGAAGAATTTGTAAGGTTAAAAAGACTGGACTATCTTATTTATATTTCAGTTATGTGGTAGAGAACCCGCACCGCTTTTGTGTTGGTCATTTTGTTTTTTCCAAATCTGAGGAATATATTTTAGATATGTGATGCGATCAAGCAAAATCAGTCTAAAGTAGGCCTTGGTAATTTTTGGAATTTTTACATATTTGTTTGTAGCGTATTTCAGGCTCCATTTCGGTGAAAACCCCATGTTAATACAACCTTTGGTTAAAAAAATACAACCATTTGAACACCAGCACGTTAAAAATAAAGAAACTGAGAAAATCATGTTTTTGTATCACTTCCCTTCTGAATTTGGTTAAAAGAGTATTTTCATTATATTTTCCCCTTCTGTTTTTGTAAAAAAAGTCAATTTTGATTTGTCCACCCCTACGAACATATTTTGGCTTGATCTCAAAAGAAGAATTGACGAGTTCCGACTGATTTTGCTTGATCGCATCACATATCAAGGGGAATTAAAGCCAAGATACACTATTTGCAGATATAAAAAAAACTTTACTACCGAATTATTAAGAAATATTTTACTTATTTAAAAGTAAGATCCGATGAAGAATTGGGTCTTCCCACCCAAGGATCACTGCATCCAAGTTTTATCCAAATCCAAGAAAGCATTTAGAAGTAATTATAAGCTTTCTCCCCCAAACTTAACCTAAAACTTTAGCATACATACGAGCATACCGGAGATACGGCCGTACTGAATTTTGGGCTGGCATCTCCCAAATATTTGTTTTAGGCGACACACACAAAAACAGCGCCATGCAAATTATAATTTGGTAATTCTTAATTTGAGCAATTACAACAATAGAAGGTAAGAAATAAAAACACATTATGGCTGAAACACGGTCACGTGGGGTTAACTAATATAGGCTAGTTCATGAGATTTGCGCCACCGTGAATTTGCGAGAAATAGTTCCCAAAGCGGGCAATAGACCTAACATTTTTGACAGGTTACAGCGCCCTCAAGAGGTTTGCCAGGCTCATCATAATATTAAAAATGGCGGTGTCTGGATTGGATCACGATTATTTCATATTTTGGACCAAGGTGTGTTATAAAACACATATGGACTGGCATGATTTGGTCACTAGAGCACGTTTATCCCCCCTCGGGCCTGTGAGTGACCAGAAAGAGGACCTATTTGCCTCGGCTTTCGGCCTCGGGAAATAGGTCCCCCTCCTGGTTACTCACGGTCCCTCGGGGGAATAGACGTGCTCTACTGACCTCATTGCCAGTCCATATGTGTATATATATATATTTCAACTTGATAAAAACCTTAAACTCAAAGAGTTTCTAGATGTCCAATCTTAACTTGGGTAGTTAGCGAGATACTGAATAGTTACTTTGGCAATTTAACTTGGCAATTCCAACTTGGTCCCTGTGCATTCTCACCTCTGCTAGCAGATTGAGCGCTTGTACACTGTACTGCGAGTAGTTCTTAGTCGGTGTACCAGACGGTGTGCTGGGGTCTGTAGGATTGACTGAAGTCATCTCAGAGGCCGAGTCACCACCTGCTGTCTCTGCAGCTATAGGCAAAAAAAACACTACGTTAACAAAATCACAAGCAATAGTATTTACGTTGTATTCAAGTTTAAGTCAAGTGGTAGGTTTATCACAAGTTAGCTCAACAGTACACTCACAAGGCCGAAAAACCCATGTGTCTATCATGCGGAAGCGCAGTGCGCACTGCGTGATGTGTACAAATCACTTGTTCGAAAAGCAGCGCGCGTACGTCAATGTTGCCGTATTGTGCATTGACATGTGGGAACTTGTGAGGACTAATGATGGAACTATTGGGACTTGTGAGGACCTGTTTGTGAGGACCTGTTTGTGAGGACATGTTTAGGAAGACTTGTTTGCGAGGACATGTTTAGGAAGACTTGTTTAGGAAGACGTGTTTGCGAAGACGTGTTTGCGAAGACGTGTTTGCGAAGACGTGTTTGCGGGGACTCGTTTGCGGGGACTCGTTTGCGGGGACTCGTTTGCGGGGACTCGTTTGCGGGGACTCGTTTGCGGGGACTCGTTTGCGGGGACTCGTTTGCGGGGACTCGTTTGCGGGGACTCGTTTGCGGGGACTCGTTTGCGGGGACTCGTTTGCGGGGACTCGTTTGCGGGGACTCGTTTGCGGGGACTCGTTTGCGGGGACTCGTTTGCGGGGACTCGTTTGCGGGGACTCGTTTGCGGGGACTCGTTTGCGGGGACTCGTTTGCGGGGACTCGTTTGCGGGGACTCGTTTGCGGGGACTCGTTTGCGGGGACTCGTTTGCGAGGACTCGTTTGCGAGGACTCGTTTGCGAGGACTCGTTTGCGAGGACTGGTTTGCGAGGACTCGTTTGCGAGGACTCGTTTGCAGAGACTCGTTTGCGAAGACGTGTTCGCGAAGGCTTGTTCGCGAGGGCTTGTTCGCGAGGGCTTGTTCGCGAGGGCTTGTTCGCGAGGGCTTGTTCGCGAGGGCTTGTTCGCGAGAGCTTGTTTGCAAAGACTTGTTTGCAAAGACTTGTTTGCAAAGACTTGTTTGCAAAGACTTGTTTTCAATTATAACATCTTGCCAAAGATTACAAAAAAGTATTCCTTTGAATGAGTCTACCCACAACCACCTACCATCAGCCTGGCTGATATTCTGTTCTTGTAGGCTGATCTTGACGGAGACGTTTCTTCGTAGCCAGGTTGATTGTTCCAAGGAGGAGCCAGCGATGGTATTACAGGCTTCCACCAGACGTTGAGTCACCTCCTGTAGCTCCTTCTGGTCCTTCCGATCGTCAAAGGCAGGAATCTTGTGCACTATCTCATTCAGAATGCTGTCAAAACCAACGCATTTCAAATTTTGTTTAAATGTTGTTCAAACAGAACCAGATGAAAAATTACGGTAAGAGAAAAGTAGAAACGCAAATTTGTACAAAACTAGCAGTAGGACTTTGGAGGACAAAATCAGGATATAATTAAGACTTTTGCAGGATTTCAGGAGTAGTTTTCATCGATACTCACCCGTGTCTACAGCATCATAAGCCTCATTTGACATATGTTCTGTACTCACAACACCTGTGATCCGTTCTTAACTGAGCTCTTGAAAGCACAGTTGCAGTACTCCTGCGCCCAAGCCCTTCATTTTGTGATTTACATACGATAGTGTATGTAACACTGTGCAATGAGACTATTTTAGGGGGTTGTGTAGAAAAAAGGTAGGAATTTCATACAAAAAGTAGGAATTTCATACAAAAAGTAGAAGCATGGTAAAGAAAAAAAAATAGGAAAAAGAGAAATATTTGAAAGCCTGCTGTGGACTAAGCTATCAACAAAATCTTTGTGAGAACTGAGCTTACATGAATATTACAATAGAGCTTTTACCTCATATCAGACACATGAGTTTAGGCAACATGTTTCGTGAGTAACAGGTGTCGCGACGACAAGAACTAGCGAACGCTATTTTAGTCTGTGCTCTCGGTGCCGTTTGTATAAAACACGAGTATAGAGTCTGGGAACTAAACTACGAGGGGATTTTGAGATCAACGGAGAGTGCACCTTATTTCTGAGGCCAGAGCACACATTTTATTTGCTGTGGGTTGGCCGCTGGTCGCATTACGCAGTGGCAGCATTAGCAAGGCATGGTCACTATAGGTTTATGCAAGAATCAAACTGGGACCAAACAGAGGTGCCCAGTTTTAATAGCCAAGTGGCCGCTGTAGTAAAGGTGGCCGCAATGGCAAGTTCGAATGTAATGGAATTGGGGCGTACAAGTAAAACAGAAGTTAACTCGACACAAAGTGTGCAGTAAACTATGCCAATTGTTATCGGACAAAATACCGACAATTTGTCGGACCTTAAAATCATGTACTGTGATTGGTCAATTTTGCGAGGGGTGTGGCCTTCTGCCTGTCATCTTACCATAGCAGCAGGAACTGTCCCGGTGGTGCTAGAACAAGCTGCAATCCTTCCTTCAGCAATGACAGCAACGACTGCCAGGAATCTCGGACCGACATGACGGACATGCGACCGATGTAGCAGTATACAAACTGAAGCATGCTAGTCTCTAAACCAGGCTGGTCCTGCAAATCCACAACAGAGTGCAACACAACTGTCACATACGCAAACTGGATTAAGGCTGGTTTATACTTCATGTGAATGCAAATAAAAAAGCATTCACAGTGAAATGTGCTAGTGTTGAAATGTGTTAAACTTTTCCAAATCTTTTTTTTTCCTGCACAGAATTTGAATGGCTGTTAGACGATTAGGATTTACTCTGACTATGAAAACACCCAGGATTTTGATTATTTAACAATAGCATACATCATTTGCTTTTGCGGTAATTTTTGGAAATGAATGAGTTAGCGGATTCATATTTTATAGTAAATATGTGACCTGTCATCACAAAATGAGCGTAAAGTCGCACGGAGTGATTTCCCAGTACGGCCAGTCAAAGTCAAAATTTGAAGGGGTGGTCGATTTTGAGATTATATGGGTTTTTTAAAGACTAAATCCCCAACAATCAATTCCCAATTTTTCAGGACGATCAGATAAAAACAAAATTAGTTTTTGAGACAATTTTGACTATGCCTTTCTATGCCTTTCACACAATTTCTCGCAAGAAATGCCCATTTTCTCATAATCTCTTTATTAAGACTCCAGACTAAAAAATAAAAATAAAAAAAATATTGAGTATCAAACCTCCAAGTGTTATATACCATTAGAAAGCTCTGTTTCCACAGAATTTAGAAATATCCATATCTCAATTTTTGATTTTGCCGACTTTATGCTCATTTTGTGACGACAGGTCACATATTGTGACGCTGGCCTGTTTTAAAGTTTTGTGTTCATAGAAGCTGGTTCCTTGACTTCCTTCAGATGAAACAGAGTTTCACGTCAGGGAATTATCAGGTCAGGAAACCAGACTAGTTGGCTTGCACCCATTCACGACTGCAAAACCGTATTGCCAATAAAATGTGAACTTTGGACAGGTCAGTTAAACGATATTTACTATAAGGCCAAATAATAAAAAAAAACATGTTTAGCGTCACCGCTCGCTTCCTTTTTGGGGGCCACCTCCTTTTGTTTTCTTCTAAAGATAATAAAATTTTAAGATCGTATTTTAGACTTTAGCATCACTGTGTACATGCTCTGGAAATATTTGTTGTTCTAAAGGAAGGCTAGGGTGTGACGTGCAGTCGTGTACGGTGCATACATGATCGACCCACATGAATTTTGATTTTTAATCGTGGGTGAACCATGTTTTGATTTTAAATTGGAAGATAGGGTGTGACATGTTCACTACATGACTCGAATTAAGATGTCGGGCGGCCATTTTGAAAAAAAAAAAAAAAAAAAAAAGGGCCTCCTCCTTCCTTTAAAAAAAAAGGCCTAAAGTACAACCACGAAAATCCACCCATTCATGATAATTCAAGCAATTACCAATAGTGTATCCTACCTAACAAAACTAAAATAATATCCAATAATATCCAATTGACAACTGAACCATGGGAACATCAATGCAGACATCGGGCATCTTTGGTCTGTCTACTTTACCTTATCTCTGATTGTGAACGGCGGTGCTTTCAAGACCTGTTTGATCGTCTGCATCAATGTGTCAGTAGGCATAGCTCTGATGGCACTCACCAACTCTACCAACACAACCTGCTCCTCGCAGGCCTGTGGTACAACCTACGGAACAGACGGAATATCCACATGTCACTGATATAAGATCCGAAAGTAGTTGTGAATTCATATTCATAAATACCCAAGACAGTTTAGCCATTCCTATTGGTTAAGAGCCCGACACGTGGCTATGTTCAAACAGCCAAATAAAACATGGCCCAGTCGGTTTTAAACCCTTTTTCGGTGTCACATTAAATGTGGACTTCTATGAAGTCTGGTTCATGACTCTTTTAGTTGTTGAAATCTCACACAGCATGCGCAATACAACCAATGAGTCTGTATACTAATAGTCCCAATGCCACACATCTATTAACCAGTTCGCGCCGGAGGACGTATACACGCAAAGTTTTTCCCAGATTCAAAACGGATGACGCATAAACATATCACAAGCAAGGCCGGATATGTTTGTCAGCAGCGAGCAAGGCCGGAAATGCGTGGATGTGCTTCCCAGGACCATCTGCCTGAACCCACCTCGGATCGTGTTTCGTTAAAAATAATCGTGTTCCTCAAAACACAAGGTTAATTTGTTGAACACTGTTGTTTTTATTGTATTGAATTTTTGACCGCTAGGTATTCGGCTTGGGCATTAACGTGTCCAGGCCTATGAGCCGGTTTTAAACATACTTGTTTAAAATCCAGCCAACCACATTTTTATTCCCTTATAAGTTATTAGTGAAACAGGTAGAGTCAAAGTATTGCTACCAAGCATTTATTCATCAATTTCATCACTTTCAAGATCAATTTAACAATCAGTTTAACAAAAGAAACACTAACTAAGGTTTTAGCAATTACATAATGTTGGTTTCATCAATTTCTCTTTTGTGGTTCGAGGGATTTTTTCCCCAAAATTCATGACAATCAATGCCACTGTCTTGCAATGAATAGCTCTCATAGAGCAAAGGATGATACTTACTATAGATTGTTTAGCTCCGCTTTTCTTTTTCCAGTCACTCCACACCACCCCAATGGCCGCCATCAAATTGACTGGATGATGCAACGCTATGGGACTCAGTAACTCCAATATCTGCTGTCTGGTGCCCTGTTCACAACCAAAAAGAGTGGGTTATAAATGTGTCAGTCTGGTATTCTTTTTAAAAACACAAACAATTGTCACCAAACATTGTACAGTCTCATTGTTTAGACTTGTTTCAAGTCTGAGATGGTTACATTAATGCATAACCTCGTGTCTTTTTGTCTCAACGGGACAAAATTAGATTTTGCTATACAGTTTATACATAGAACCTTGGCATGCATTGGCAAGGACTATAATATGCAGCTTGAATCAAGTCTATGAAAATATTCCATTTTCTAAATACTACATTAGGCTAACACATACAAATACATTATGAATCAGCGAGTGTAACTCAATTTCATTTTGTTTCAATATTATCTTGAAAAGTGCCATTTACCAGCACAGGCCGTATTTGTAAACAGCACAGGCCGTAATTGTAACCAGCACAGGCCGTATTTGTAAACAGCACAGGCCGTATTTGTAAACAGCACAGGCCGTATTTGTAAACAGCACAGGCCGTTCTTGTAAACAACACAGGCCGTATCTGTAAACAACACAGTCTTCAATAAATTGTTCATTTGCCATGGAGTAATACTAAACTTGAATGATTAATCCTAACCATCCTAACCAAATTCTAGATTTCAAAAGAATATCTGGGCTAAAACAATAGCTTTGAAAGGTCACCCGGGGCCAATTTTAAAGAGCTTTTTGAGCACATTTTATACTTAAAGCACAATAACCCTTGCTTGGTAAAACCAGAGCCAAATTTCCATGTGTCAAATATTTAGCTCAAGTCAATTTAAGTCACAAATATTTTAACGCTATATAAGGTGTCCCTGCAACAGCATAGCAACGGCCGAAGTCACAGCCAAAGCCAACAATTGAAACATATGGCCTATTACACCGCCTTTGCTGGCCAGGCAAGCGTCACGTTTCTAGGTAGTTGCTATGATCATGATCATGATCATGATCATGCATTTGTAAAGCGCCATCTATCTAGTTGCCTATTCCGAGGCGCTGCCAGGAACACCGGGGCGAACCCCTTCTCTTAGCGAAGAGTGTTACTGGGTTCTTTTACGTGCATTACACAACGCACGGGACCTACAGCTTTACGTCCCATCCGAAGGACGAAGCAATAGTGGTTTAATTGCCTTGCTTAAGGACACACGTGTCGACACCGGGACTCGAACCCACGCTCTGCGGAACAGAAAAACCGAGTTCTTAACCGCCCGGCCACGGGTGTGGCCTACTGGATCGATGTACCGTATTTGGGGGCTTGTTTATGACTGTGTTTGTGTGAAATAAAAGTCTCATATTTCCCAAAACATACAAAAACGACAAGAACAAAATCTTATATGCGAAGTGAATGTGAATGTAAAGAAGGTTTTGCTCTGAAATCTGCCGAAATTGAAATCTGTTCCATGCTTGAAAATCCGGCATTTAGTTGATATACTGATACACGTACACATGTACACGTGTTTAAAGTAGGATACACCATTTGCAGATATGAAAAAAAATTACTACTGAATTATTTAGAAATATCTAACCTATTTGAAAAGTAAATAATGATTCTAGACATTCAGCAAAATGATTGCTCTAGATATCCTGTAATTGTTCCGAAAAATTGAATTTGATTTTAACAAATTTGCGATCGCCAGACAGCGATTGCGAAAAAAACAAAAAAAAACTGCTTGATGCCAGTCAAAAAATGAATGCCGTTTTTTTTCTTCTTTTTTCGGCATCCATGATTGAAATACTTTGGACAGGTCAGTTAAACGCTATTTACTATAGAATAAGGTCCTTAAATCCACCCATTCATGATAGTTCAAGCAATTACCAATGGTGTATCCTACCTTTACATTACAACCGACAACAAACCAACAGCTTCTCTAAAGAAGATATATTTTTGTTAGTAAGAACCAATCTATAATCAAAATAAAATTGTGAGTGTATATCCTTTAAAAATTATGAATAATAAAAGGAACATTGAAAAAATGATAAGAAATATTTCGAATCTATAAAATAATGTCTAATCTATAAAACAACACTTAATCACGCAAATTACAAAACATTTTGGGGTATAATTAAAAGTAAAATCTTACAGTTTTAGTCTACCATTTGTCAGTTGTGCATTTTTAACATTTGAAGCAGCAAAAGTTCTCAAAATCTAAAGAATGGTGCTTGACAACAAATTTGCTGAAGTTCTAGCCCTGTGAATGCAGTATAATCTGATAAAATTATAATCCAAAATTTCAATTTTGAGCCAACTACTCAAATTTTGAGCCAACTTCCAAAAATGCCTCTCCGAGATGCATTTTTGGACTTTTTTTAAAATTATTTTCTTACAAATGAAAGCATGTCAGAAGGAATAATTTCACATCATGTAAGCTTTTCAACAATACTTGGTCTGTTTACTTTTTGGCTAGTAACAAAAGGTATACTTTCCCTTTAAAAGATTTTCTTGAGGGGTACTCGTATTATAAATCTCAAGCTTTCTTTTTAATCATTACCAAAGCCAGAAAAAAAAATTCAAATGTTTCAGAGAAATTTTCCAGAGAAAGCTATATTAAATGACTAAAGCGCTGGGTCGATGTACACATTGATGCGAGCTGGGCGCATCCATGTTTGTGCACAAACCTATGGAAACCTCAACATTTTGTACGCCTATTTGCATATCTGCGTTTGTATTCTATACAGTGCGTTACCGAAGCCGATACGCCTAAAACCGAAACGCATGATCAGTAAATGAGCGCAAACATCGCAAATGCGCGTGCGTATCCGCGCGCTGCAGTCTTTTGCCGCGCCTTTTTTAAAAACTGACATGACGCGCGTGAAGTTGTTTGTGTCTGTTTTCCTCGCACGCGCGTTGCATTTAGAGTACACTTTCAAAATTAAATCTATCTACTTTTACTATGTTTTACAATACGCACATAAATTTCAAATTGTCTGCGCGCAGAATGGATTCGTAAGAATGAAGAGTTAGCGCTCTAGTAATTTAATATAGCTCTATAGTTTTTATACATGCCACTTTCCTGACAATATATGTACTACTGACTCAATCATACAAAGAAGATGAAGAAAATATTGAAAAACAGCAACAAGCATTCGAAAATATGACAAGATCACTGTAAATAAGATTATCCTGAAAGATTCACATAGAATCTGAACAAAAACAAACTAAACGCGATGCAGCTTTTGCAGTTTGCAGCTGTTGGTCATGGTTAAATAATAATAAAAGAAGAAATATACGGATGAGACTAACTTTTCTCTTATTCGGGAATTTTTAAATTTGTAAAAAGAGGTAAAAATTTAACAAATGACATGCCATACTGTAGTGATTATCAGCACCAGTGTTATCTACAATTTTTTTTTAAGCAGGGCGAGCCACTCTACCAATATTTTATGCCGCCCCGCTAAAGTTTTACCATCCCCTCCCCTCTTCCACCTTATCTGATTATCCACTGCACACTGTTTTTTAGAGTACAAAATGGTTTACCGGACTCTGTGGAGTCCCAAACATTTTAAAACACATAGAAAGGTGAAGATTAATGTCCGTATTGTAGTAATCTGGACTAAACCACACACGTATTTAGGATAAATGCAACATATGCATCCACAATCAACATCACATATTCAGCACAAAATTTATTTGGGAAACATGGGTTGTGCCTACCGGTACTTTGTTGACCCAACTACTAAAAATTGTATCGTCTGATAAATTTGTTTTTTATCATTTCATTTTTGTAACAATGAAACCCCCCCCCCCCAAAAAAAAAAAAATCCTCGTCTGTAAAGTAAAGTGAGTGCTGGCAGTGCAATGAGCATCTGCCCAGCCTGCTCAAATTTAAAGGCTGTGGGGATCACTGAGCACATTGGAGGAATAAACTAAACTACAGTTGGCAGCTACATAATCATGCTAGGATACATAAACTCCTTGTCTGAGTTCAGTTATAAAAGCATGGCGACAGATTGGTTGGATTATAAACAAAGTCTAACCAGTAAAGGGTTAAAATACCGGCGGCAAGGTTCTCATATTCTGGCATAAAGCAACAACATCTTGGGCATGTCTGAGACATCCCACCGCTGCCACCGCTTTACAATACAACACACAGACACTATAATACATGTATCCTAGCAAGTTCATGCGCCACTAATATTAGTTCGGTAGTAGCCAAATATAACAGATGTCGTTCCTTACCTCGGTCGACAGCTGGTAGGGGAAAAACAATGCCACGGAGAGACAATACAGGAAAGAAATTATTATTGTTCTGCTCGAAATTATTTTGATTAACTACAGGTAGGTACATGCTAAAGATGTGCATCGGATTGGGTTGACTAGGCCAAAACGACCCGAAACATTAAAAAAAAGAATCCGAACTGAAACCGATCTAAACTCTCCAACCCGACCCGACCCGACCCGACCCGACCCAAATTCAGGGAACAACTGACACGAACCAACAAAAAAACAGAACCGAAACCTGAAAAAAAAAATGAATGTCTGCTTTGGGCAAATCATTCTAAATTGTACAAAAATTGTGTCCGTTTTGTGCCTGAACTTATACCAGTATTGCATAAATATCGATCGATCAAGCAACGTCCGCCTGTTTTACCATGTATCTTTTTGTGCGTGTATTCCCGGTCTACTGTTCTTTTTTTTTATTTGGATGTGCCGTTACCAACATGTAAATTTGGCTGTAATTGGAAGCTGTAAAACGGTGAATACACAACGTGAATTTCCCATTTCTAATTTTTTACAACATAGCCTAACCGACCCGACCCGACCCGAAAATCCCTAACGCAAAACCTAAACCGACCCGACGAGAATAAAAATGATGGGGAAAACCGACCGGGTTGGTTTCGGGTCGGTTTTGCACAACATTAGTACATGCCCATGCTCTACAAAAAGTAATTCAGAAAAACGTTGAGGAACACCCGTCATATGGGCAATTCCGTAAATTCAGACGAATGTGTCAGACACTACTTCAATGAGCTGCTGTTGAAAAATAATGTACATGTAATACTGTACATCAATAATGAATATGTGACGTCTTATGGGTTGAAATTGAGTACAGATCAAACTAAGTTACACCACCGACATTGTACATCATGTGGGCGGAAGTACTTGTACCTGTACCGTATATTTTACTTGTTATTCAAAGCTAAATCCCAGGTATATTGAATAGAGTCTGTACAGGTCAAACAGCCCAGTGGCCTCTCCTCGAGACCGCGGCTATATACATGAAGTTGTCTGTTGGCCACAAGGGGTTAACTTCGACTGGAATCGCGATGGACTCAACTAGTGCATTTTCCTCGAACACCGGTGGCCTGACAGCTTTCATATTTGGCACGGGTACCAGCACAGATCCCGAGCAGACAAAACATTGACGGGGCCGGATTTTTGAATTACATAATTTGGAGCGATTAAATGGCAAAAATGACCAATTAACATTAGTGATAGCCTGGCAGATCCGAACAACGTGTACTAATCAACTTGCACAAGTCCTTTGATCACTTTAATCTGCCCGTTCCCGACCGCCACATTTTGAACGGGCACTGCATGATAATTCATGGTGTAAGAATTTGTACGTGTATGATGATCGACGGACGTCATCGTTGCAACAGGCTCGCAATAATAATGGGACAACTTGGCATTGCAACCAATCCCTGAATGTACATCCGGCAACTCTGTGCGTCCTACATCCTACGTGTCCTACAGGTAATCGATCTAGTGTTAAAAAAGGTGATGCCTGTTCTTTGACACATACGGGTAAATCTATGAACTCCCCCTCCCCCCAAACCCTCACCCCCACATGCAGTCCAAGAAAAACGTCAACTGGACTATGTATGTAAATATTTTGTAATAAGCAAGGTTTTCCTCTTTTGCTACGTGGGCTTGGCCATTGTTTGCGGTAAAGTCGCAACTTGCATGATGTTCCTTTACTTTAACATACAGGCAGGTCATTCCACTAAGTTGGAACATGGCATCCCTATCATGTCCAGAAACGGTTGCACTTCTACATATCACTACACAATTTTGCTATGCAACACAAAGAATAAACACCATACAAGCTTTAAGTTACATGTAGTTACCCTTATCTGAAATACAAGTGAATCAGTACATGTACAAAAAGTAGCTTCAAACAATTGAACATGGTTACCCTAGTGACATTTTTTGGAACATATGTTTCAATATATCCCTTGTAATTTATCTACAATAACCTTATAAAAATATGCATGGTTCTATTTCCAAGAAGATGTACAAACGTAAAAGAGAAACAGTGTCCCCTGTTGAATCGGAGTATTAAATTTGTCGTGAAATGTCAACAATTTCTCAGGAAAACCAATGTTCAAATGGTACAAAATTTGCCCAATTCTGTCCATTATCCAAGACAAATATTCGGACTAAATAGTCAAATAATTTAGTAACAAAATGTCACACTTTGTGTTTGAACTTTATGGAATAACCCAAGACCACAATTACATGCTTTTCTGCTTCATGATCATAGGGTACTTGACATGTCGGAAGGGCATTGGGTCTACATGTACATTTACTTTACATTAAAAACATGCAAGAAAACTAGTCAGGGTTCTTAATCTAACCATGCTTATTTTGTTTAAAAATGCACATCATACATGTAGAATACATTGAAATATTGACAGAAACACATCAAGGCATAAACTCTGCAAAACTGCAATGCAATTTTGTCTACCATTTTTATCGTTTGAAGCAGCAAAAGTGGTCAAAAATGAAGAAAGATACTCGACAATTAACCTGACGCAGTTTTATCTCTGTGAATGCTGTATATATTCAAAAACAAAAATATATATTCAAACATTTCAATTATAATTCAAAATCAACATTTTGGGGACGTTCCCATTCAGCTTACTGCAGCGACATGCATGTCACAGACTAAAACCGACCAATAAAAGTGCCCACACACTAGTGTGTGCCTCAATCAAACACTTTTAACAAACCTTTCACGATTAACAAACCAACTACGGTACATGTACTGATGGACATTTCCAAAAATGTGTCTCTGAGCATCTTTGGAAATGATATTCTTTTATTATTTTCTTCAAGTTTTAGAGTCATTTACATCTTTCCAACAAGAAAGCTTTATTTGTGGTTTATAGCTGTAGTAAATAAGCTTTTTAACAGCATTTTGGCTGGTTACTCTTTAAATAGCTGCAAAAGGTATACTTCATCTTTAACTGCCTAACAAATGCTCAAGAGCAACTGATATTCAAGAGGGTTATTTATACGTAGGTACATTTATTTCCTACCTTCGGTGGTCCAAAGCTCCAACTGGGAGGCTCCTCAGGCTTGGAGATAGAGTCTCGCAATCTCTCGCATCTTAAGACCACCGACCACAGCTTGGCCACGCTGGAGACGATACGAGGCAACATCCCCAGCAGACCCTTACGCGCCTCTGTCTTGGGGCTGTTGGACTGACCACTGGAGGGATTGGAGGTACTCTAAAAGTCCCAAAATGAAAATCACCTTATAAATCGTCACCGTTTTCACGAAGGGACGGGCATGTCAACAAGTGATCTGCTTATCGTGAGTGTCGCCTTTTGCCGCGGTCGATGCCTGTATGTTTCGTGTTCTTAAAAAGTCAGTCAAATTTGTAAACGACGATCCCAAATAGCCTCTACATGACCCTTGACCTCCTATTTCAAAAGAGTTGTGACGAACCCCCACCCAAGAATCACTTCATCCAAGTTACATTAACCCTAACCCCCTAGGCCTTACTTTGGGCTAAAGAACTGCGTACTACAGAATACTACCGGTACTTAGTATTTTGTAGCACTGGGTCTCTCCATGACTGATGATTGGGGGTAGACTGACAGAGTACAGATACTGCCAACTACAAAATACTAATAGTAGCAATACAGGTCAGTAATACTTACCTGACAAAAAATGCAGTAGTCCAGCCTTGACCCATTACTGTGTCCCAAGTGACATTTTTTGCTGTGGAGTTTAGAGTTTAGAGTTGGTTACGGTTAACCAAACCGTGAAACATACGGTTAATACACGGATAATTTGATAAGTTCCACAAACTTGCAGGCTTATTTGCATACCTTGCTTTTATCCCTCGTCAGTGCTCCCAGTAGACTACTAAGAAGTGGCGTGGACGTGCTGCCTTCCGATTCCAACGAACTGGTGTTGCCAGAGATCGGACCAGAGTGTCTGCTCCCCATAGCAGACAGGTTGGAGGTGCTCTCCAACAGGCAGAAATGACAGATGGTGGTCAGGCCTTCCAGCATGGTGACTACGTGGTCCGGGGGAACATTCTCAAGGTTCACCTCCAACCTGCTGGGTCAGGAGATAGGAGATACATGTACATGTAGGAAAAAGGCACTCGGCAGACCCCAGGTGCAAAACACAAAGTCTCCCAATGTTGAAAAAATCATTCAAAGTCATCCAGATTCCAGATCTGGATCCAGATCAGGAAATTTAAAGGAATCATCCATGATCCTTGACCCATTAGCTATCTACCCCCCAAGTTTAGTTAGAATCCCCCCAGTAATATTCCCGTAATCCTGCAGACAGACAGACAGCCCGCCCGACGCAGTGACAGCCCGCCCGACAGACAGACAGACAAACATACATACAAACAGCCCAACAAACAAACAGACATGGTGAATACATAAACTCAGGTAACAAATGTGAGGGGTTCTGGCAAAATGAGTCGGGACTGGGCAGAGGTTGAAATGAGGGTTTCTCAGGTATTAGAAAAGAGAATACAATTCTCCTTACAATGCTGTTTGTTGCACTCCAATCGAACATTACATTAACAAGTTATAGCTGTAAAATGTTGAGAAAAAGAGCATTTGCAGTTTCGAGTTTTGTACATGTGAAATCGAAAAATGCTAATTGTTTTTCCTTAACCCTAACCCCCTAGGCCTTACTTTGGGCTAAAGAACTGCGTACTATGTACATAATACTACTTAGTATTTTGTAGCATTGGGTCTCTCCATGACTGATGATTGGGTGTGTACTGACAGAGTACAAATACTGCCAACTACAAAATACTAATAGTGGCAATACAGGTCAGTAATACTTACCTGGCAAAAAATGCAGTAGTCCAGCCTTGACCCATTGCTGTGTCCCAAGTGACAATTTTTGCTGTGGAGTTTAGAACAACTTACACAGCATACATGGGCCATGCACACGCAGCAAGCAGAGGGACCCAATGCTAAAAAGTACTACGAGTGCAATAAGGGGTGAAGTACCAAATACTAAAAATTACTACAGGCATTGCACACAAGTCAGTGAGAGTACTGCATACTACTTTTTACTACTACATGTAGTAGTAAAAAGTAGCATTAGGTAGGGTTAGGGTTAAAACACTTTTTTTCCACTACTGTACGTCCATACTATTTTTTTAACAAAATATAGTTAGTAGGCATACCAAAAACTACAAATATCAATCAATCTGAAAAAAAACACCAAATTCCCATTATTAATTTTTTTGGCAGTTTTCTCCACTTTGCCCTGTGCCCAGTTCCATCTCATTTTGCCAGAAAGGCTCACAAATATTGAGACTCATCAAGTAACACACAGGTATGCAAATAACTGGTACAGTATCAAAGTACTCAGACTAACACTAACAATGACCATAATATATGACGGGTGATTAATAAATTTGTGTGCAGTTTAACTATCTCCAGGGTCTACTACGCTGATCTCCTGCAACATTTCCGAGAGAAAATCTAAAATATTTGGTGTGGAAAGTTGACAAGAGGGGTGCTCTTTCACCAGGACAATGCTCCAGCCTACATGTCCACAGTCGCCAAAGCTGTCACCCAGAAATGTGGATAGCTATTAATTCAGATCAGGTTTTTACGGATTCTATTCGCAAGGTGGGTTCGCAAGATCCAAGATGGCGACATCCACGACAAGCTATTTTGTTTTAAGATTTAAAGTAGGAAATGAGCTTTTGTGAAGATATTTCTTCGTTTTTCTTTTGGATTTTTTTCTCGTGCTAAAAAACTTAAGATAGCATATTTTACAAATAGCCTGTCTGCCTACAAAATGCAAAGCAGACGACCTTATTTTTGTGTGTGCTCAGATTCGATGTGCGAGAATGGTAGCGTTTGTTGTTTGCACAGCGTTAGTTCACATGATCTGGCATTTGAAATAAACAAACTCAGATTAATGCTCTGGTCAACAGTTCTTCCCCAAAAAATTCATCTACATATAATAACACGTAATGACTGAGAAACTTACTTCTTGGACGAATCTCCTGGTGTATAGAGAATAGTCAACTGCTCCAGGTTCTTACAGAGTTGATTGCAGACGGGTAGAGCCAGCTTAGGCAGTCCTCGCTCAAGGTGTGGAAGCGCCTCAGTCACTACCGAGACCCAGTGTCTATGCATGTGGCAGATCTGGTACTGCTTGAGGGCACTCAGGACAGCTGTGATGAAGATGGACTGGCTGCCGAAACGCTCCGAACGTACAAAGCCGACAGACGAGGTCTTCTGCGGGGTGAACTTCATGCGGAGATATTCCCACTCGCTGTCGGCATTGCTGCCTGTGTCCGTGTCGTCCTTCAGCATGAAGAGCTGGTCCTCCAGAAAGATAAGAGTCTTGGCCAGCTTCAGCAGCTGGATCTGGAAGGCCTGCGCACCGCGGTCCGACATGTCCTGTGAGATGTCCAGGATGATTTCTGGCTCCCTGCTTTGGTGTTTCCCCTTGTGGTGACTGTTGAAGACTGATGAAAGAAGGCAGTACAGGACTGCCTTCTGGACTTTGGATCTGATGAGGAGATCACTGATGAATGTCGCCAGGCCACGTCCGCTGTCCTTGACAATGTAGACGAGCTCGTGCAGGATGAGACGGAGAACCTCCATGCCGGCTATCTGCACGTCTCGATTCCCATGGACGTCATTTTCGCTAGCTTTAAGATCGCGAGGATAGTAGCTTCTCATGTAGTAGACACAGATGAGAACTACTATCTCCAGGTAGGTGCTACTCCGGAAGACCGTCAGGGCCTCTTGCTCGAGGGTCGAGTAGAAATCCTGTCCTGTGATGCAGCGTTTGTGTCTTGCCAGGAGCTGCTGTAGTTTAATCAGCTGTGGGGTGTTGGTGCTGCTGATGCTGGTTGATGACATTGCACAGACAAATGGCCAGGGGTTGGTGCTTAGTATTGCTTTGATCGTAGACAGGACATACAGCATACGTTGCGCATCGTACACCTGCACGTAGAGTAGAATATGCTGCTGTAAGGGCGGCACAGCATTCAGTTTCAAGGCAGGAAGCATCTTGGTTTGCCCCTGCGGCAGCCTATCTTCGGTTGCAGCTTCTGCACTCTCAACGTCACTAGGTTCAGTTTCGATCCCGGACATGGTATTCTCGAGATCGTCTAGCATGTAGTCCTCCGGAGACAGATTATCCAAGTTGCAAGATTTGAGGGCTGCCTTGGATCTTGGAGATGCAGGGGTCACAACGTAGGACTGCTTGTAGCCAGCAGGGACTATATATTGCTCTGCTTCTCTGCTATCACTGTCTTGGCCGACAGCGTCACCTTGTCTCATTGCTTCCTCTACCACAGACATCAAAATGCTCCTGACAGCATCTTCCGGACTCTCGTCTACATCTTCATTGTAGACATATGAGGGTTCCTCACATAGATCGTCAGTGCTTGTACTTGGAGAGTCCTTCCCACCTAAGGTTTCCGTCAAGTTACCGAGGTCAGACGGTCGTCTCTCTCCAGCAACTCTGCGATTCTTTCTTTTATCTGCGCTGTCGTCCTTGGAAGGCCTACGAGACGGAGTGGCTTTTGTCTTCGGACTGGCAGCTGCATCACTGTCAGTGTCGCTTATGTACGCCGATTGGTTCATTGGATTGACGGTGACGCTCAGTGTCTTACTGAGCATCTGAGGTGGCACGCTGTAACGCAGACCGGTGTTTGCTTTGTTGGTTACGTATTTCATCTTATCGTCAATAGTGGTGCAGGCAAAGACGGGATCTTGTTTGCTAGGATTGATAGCAATGGCTCGCGTACCATCCTTGATGACATAGTACTTCACCTAGAGAAACACGGAAAATAACAATTTGTTATGGGTGTGTTTGAGTAGCTCACCCGGATTGACTCGGGTAAGGGCAGATGGGTTAGCCACGAGAGCCTTCCTAAACAAACGCTCAAACGCGGCCATCACAATTACCACGTGAAGGTCGCAGCTGCGGCCGTAGCCATTGTAAACAAGGTTCTCAAACCACATATCTCGCCTGCCTGCTTTTGCGATTGCCCTTTTTTTTTAGCAACTTAACCTAAATTTACCTTCGACCTCAGTACTTGATCTTTGACCCAACTACGATATGAAGGTTACACTAAAGCATCCATGACCAAGTTTGATTGGAATTGGGCTTCAACTTTGTATATAACTCCATTTGTTTGAAACTTTAACCAAAATGACACATATACATACATGTACATCACACACACACACTCACATACTACAGGACTGCGCACAGAAATAGTGATCCTATAGTCTCTTCCTTAACTTCTAGGTGCTATACTTTTAGAGATATAAGTATTGAAAGTTTAGAGGTCATGCTAATTAGTCTAAAGTTCACTAACCTGTATCTCCAAAACTACTGAGCCAAAGTACAAAATAAATACAGTTGTGGGGGTTTCTCATATAGGGCAATTATAACACTAAATATCATTTCAATATGCGAGGATGGGGTTCCAAAAGCATGTTAAATAGACACGGAATGACCCAGTACACCTAACCATATTTGTAATCCCTTTAATATCATTTGTACACAACCAAAGATGTGGCAGCAGAATACTACCTCCTTTTTAAAATTAAATATTAAAAGCAAGCTTTAAAAAACTCCATCATTCTAAGAGTGTTATGCTGACCTCTCCGTCGACACTGCTGATGCTGTAGATTCTATTCTCCACATCCTCCCCTCCCGCATCGTCCGTCTTACCATCCCCCAGCGCCTTCTGATCTGGCTTGGTGTGCAGGAACTGAACGGACACGCGGGCCGTAGCCGGGTGGAGCAGCACCAGCAGGATGGGCTCCAGGAGTCTGGCGATGTCTCCCCGGTCTATGGCATGCACTAGCCAGGTCTGCGTGACAGAGCGTATCATGCAGTCGGGGCACTCCAGACTGTCCATCATGACTAACAGAGATCTGGAAGGAACGGAAGGAAAGACAAGGATGGTTCTCGAACCACGTGTCCCTCCTACTTTCACGAATATCCTATTTTACAACTGGACCTCAAACGACACTGGACCTCAAACGACACTGGACCTCAAACGACACTGGACCTCAAACGACACTGGACCTCAAACGACACTGGACCTCAAACGACACTGGACCTCAAACGACACTGGACCTCAAACGACACTGTACCTCAAACGACACTGTACCTCAAACGACACTGTACCTCAAACGACACTGTACCTCAAACGACACTGTACCTCAAACGACACTGTACCTCAAACGACACTGGACCTCAAACGACACTGGACCTCAACACATAACGGTTACAATATGGCATGCATGACCCACGTTTTATTGCGATTGAACTTCCATTTTTAAATTGACCTTTAACACAACCATCATTGCAACCATGACCCAATTTGGATTGGAATTAGACTTCAATTTTGCATATAAGACATTTTTCTCAACTATACATGGATGAACAACGTACTACGGATGTACAGACGGACGCAGTATGGACGGACGTACAGACTACGTACAGAAATACCGATTGTACATGTACATGTATAGTCTCTTTCTGAACTGGCTGGTTCGAATCTGAATAGCAGCAAGTACCACAACTAAATGTTTTGTAAGATGGAATTTTAGTGAAGGTTACATTTTTGTAAACTAACTTCTTCTCGTTGTCTTCTCTCTGCAGATTTCTTCAGGCGTTTGTACAGCACTTGCCTATTAAAATACTAAGGTTTAGCTCCATAATACCCTTTTCTTGCACAAAATCGGAGACCCAACCACTAAGAAACACTCGTGCTATATCGCCAGTGCTATTATGCATTTTATTTTTATTCTGCATTATGACATTCACTCTTTTAAACATGTGTTATTAAAAAAGTGAACAATCTTCAGTGAACAATTTGGCACAAAAACTTTAATCAGGCTATGAAACGCAAAACACACCACACATTTTAGTGAGTCCAACAAATATTTGATGTAATTCGACTCACTAAAATACTACCTGTGAACGACGTTGCAGGAATAATCTTAGACAAAAATTGAATGATTGCGAGTGCAGTGGTACGCATAATTTCATTTTTGAAGTGACAGATGGAATGTTCTAGTCCACGAGGCAAAGCCGAGTAGAATGGATCATTCCATTATGTCACCGAATGAAATGATTCTTTCTATTGCACAAACGTAAAATATTCATTATTTGTTTTATACAACACTTCGTCATCTGATTGGCCACAGTGCGACCAATAATAATAAACTTTTCTTATTAAGCGCATTACACACAGAGTCCCAATGCGCTGTACAGAGGGGAAATTAATCAACATTGAATAGATGGGTTTTAATCCAAGGTTTGTGCATCTTTGACGTTTTGGGGGAGTTTGTTCCAAAGATTGGGAGATGACGTAGAAAAAGTACGCTGGCCGTATGTCTTTGTCGATGACGATGAACAGGTAAGTAGGGATTGAGATTGTGAGCGCAGTTTTCTAGGAGGTTCATATTTGTGACTCAGATCCTGTAGATATGTTGGCGGGTTGCCGTGAATACAGTTATATGCAAGCACAAGTA
The DNA here is from genome assembly GCA_037893245.1 of Crossaster papposus. Lineage (NCBI taxonomy): Eukaryota > Metazoa > Echinodermata > Asteroidea > Velatida > Solasteridae > Crossaster > Crossaster papposus. The sequence continues at coordinate 1,270,565 of JBAIAA010000635.1, read as the reverse complement.
CTTTGTACACAATCCAATAACTGGAAGCCAGTGCAGGTCGCGGTGAAATTTGGTGAAGATTGGTGAAATGTGGTCACTACTTTTAGTTCTTGTGTGCAATCTGGCTATGATATGACCGTGGTATAGAAGTTCCATTCACCGTTAAATTTGTCGTGGATTTGATTAGGTGATGTGCAACATACCTGTCAAACGTTAGTACTTTGCTTGCTGGGCTGGCACTGAGAATCTGGGATCTGATTAGATGCCAAAGCTGAGCATACTTGATGTGTGCTGCTAAGGAAACGGCCTGTAAGCGCAGAAAATAAAGAAATCACACGAGTCAATGAAGCCATGTCATTCACAAACTATAGCTGGATTTCTAATAATTTTTGAACGATTTTTGTCCTGACCCTAACTCCCTACGTACCCAACCTTTCTTACACACAACCTAAATCCTGCAAAATCTTGCAAATCCAAAGTGTTAAGAACTCAATGTAACCTGTATCCTGCATAAAATTTGTTACTGGTGACCACTGCCTTAATCCTGCCAAATCTGCAATAGGTTTTCCATTGAGCTATAAAGCAGCCAAACATGGAACAAACAGCTGCCCTCATTAATCCTACAATTTCCTCCAATGCATCAACTTCCAAGTGCCCACAATCCTGCAAATTCCCGCAATTTTCAAAAAAGATTTTGGAGGATTTGTGGTGGTTAGGATTAATAGATGTAATTATAGAAAGAAAAACAAATTAAACCTACCCTTCCCAAATCCATCAAAATCCAAAGTTTTACAATGATGGATGCCAAGAAAAAAGCAAGAAAACGGTGTTTGTTTCCAACCGGCGTCGGGGCAGTTGTTCTTGCTCTGTTTTTTTTGCGTTCGCCGCCTGGCAATTGTGATTTATTTGTTTATAAAATTCAACTTTTAAAACTAAAATTCAACTAATTACAGGATATCTAGCGCCATCATTTTGCTGGATCTTAGAATCCTTATTTACTTTCAAATAGGTAATATATTTCTTAATAATTCGGTAGTTAAATTGTTCAATATGTGCAAATGGTGTATCTTACTTTTAACACTTGAAGGATACTTGAAGAAATTAAAGAATACTGGAAGATTCAGGTAGGAAACATGGGGGTACTAGGGAGTTAAGTTAAAGAATGGCACTCAATGGTGATTATATAATGAGAAAGCACGCTGTCAATGTACCTTATTGGTCTGTACCAGTGAATTTCCAATGATGTCTTCACAGATGTAGACATCAGGAGCCACGTTGTGCAGTTGATGCAGTAGATCAGCACTCTTCTGATGACAGTTGGGGGTGATGGCACTCATGTGATGCCACAGACTGGTGGCTACTCTCTAGTAAGAGGAAAGCATGATGTACATGTACACGTATGCTTGCAATGGACTGTGCATGAACTGTATACGGTGGTTCATGACAAAAGCTATAAACCTGTTAAAGATTAGCTTTTTGTCAAGGCTTTCGTGGCTGCGATCCCAAGCGATTAGCGAAGCAGTGGCGAGTGGCGAAGCAGGAAAGGCCTTTTCCAACTTGTTTGCGGTTTTTTTTGATGAATTATTCATAGAGTATAAAACGTACATTATTCATAACTTGTATGCAAACAAGTAAATTCCCTAGTTTCGTTAATGTATGCTGACCCGCTGACCCCCGTCGCTTCTGATTGGTTTGGATTTTTGCTACCGTTTGGGTAGCAAAAATCAAGATTATAAAGAAACACATAAGAAACCGCAAACAGTTGGAAAAGGCCCTTGTGGCTTCGCCACTCGCGTGCGTGGTCTCCTGTTCCAGTCTCTGTAGAAGGTGGGTGAACAATCACCTAAAATTTGGGTGAACTTGTTTTTATCCACCCTTTAGAAAGTGCTGTGAAGCTAACAATGGGTGCATTCGTTTAGCTAAAACGTGCATGCAAATGTTACATGAGACCGTTTGATTAGCCATCACGTGACCCCTGTGTCAGCCACCACTGCCCACGGCTCACGAACAGGTCTCTGGTGGTTGCTCGGGTGTAATGACTTCGCAAGGAACAATTTCGTTTGCGGGAAGATTAAAGATAACTTAATACCTGGAAGAAGCTGGTGCCAAAATTGATTGTGTGCAGATGCGAGGCGGATATAGCTGGAATCAGAACCACCGAGATGGTTCCCGAGTCGGTCTTAGGGGAGTTGGGTGGGTTCGGCAGTACCAGCCTACTGTCCGAGCGGTCCGTGACCGACTTGGTCAAGGCTATCAACTCCAAAGTGGTGGAGATGGCCGTCGTCTGGAGAACAAAGTTATTGACGTAGCAACTGCAGGCGACTAAGGTCTTGAGCCAGTCTGGTAAGCCAAGCGCAGAACCTGCAGAGGGGAAATGAATGGGCTCGTATTCAATATTATAACAACACCAAAAACAAATCCCCACCATCAACATGCGTTTAATTATTCGTCCCAATGCACAGCGGCCGCAACGCAAAAATGTGACCTGGCACCCCAAAATAGGTGGAAAGTTGCAAAATTACAAAGTTGACATTATTACATTTCTAGAAAGAAGAAGTCCTAAGCTTTCAAATTCCTAGCCGCTGCTATACTCTTTTGAAATAGCTGAAGTTCAAAGTCTGTGAACTACAATGTATGTCAACTATACTATCACTCGTTGCAATTCAGCCACAAAAAAAACCACACTTTAGAGTTTTTATTGAGCTATACAATTTCGGGATATGATAATAAAGTTTTAAGATACAAAATCGTCCTTGTCAAAAACAGGAATACAGACAAAATGTTCAGGTAATGTTGTTACTGACTATTCAACTGTTTTTTGATTGGCATGAAAAGCACATGAAGATTTTGGCTTAACTCGTTATTATTGAGCAAGACTTTTTGGTGCTAAGCAATTTGTTTTGCTTAGCACCTTCGTGAAATTGGCATCTGGGGCCAATTTCATAAAACATGTAAGCAAACAAATTTGCTAAGCATGAAAATTCTTTCTTGGCAAAAACAGGGTTACAAACCAATTTTTCAGGTGATGTTTATTTTTTGTGACTGGTATTCAGCTGGTTTTGGCTGGTAACCTGTTTTTACTGAGCAAAACTTGTTTGTGCTATTAAAGCAAAAGGTTGTGCTTACACGTTTTATGAAATTGACATCTGATCTGGGGCCAATTTCATAAAGCTGCTAAGCACAAAAATATGCTAAGCATGAAAATATGTCCTTGGCAAAAACAAGGTTACAGGCCAAATGTTCACGTGATCTTTATTGCTTCTGATTGATAATCAGCTGTTTTTTTTGCTTAGCATGAAAAACAGGGTTAATTTGGGCTGGTAAGCAAATGTTTGTGCTTAGCAGCTCTATGAAATTAGCATCTGATTGGACCTACCGGTGGTAGTCGGTGTTACAGTATGCGCAGCTGACGCTGTCTCATTACAGTACATCGGGAAGCAAGCAAACTCAACCAGGAGATGACAAGCTGTAGAGAAGGCTTGCAAGGCACTTGAAGAACTGCTGCACTGTAGCTCTACATCCCCTGTAAGAAGGAAAACAAATCAGACAAAAGTCTGGGTCTCCCAAGCAATAGACGATGTGCCCTCTGACGTCACGTGTTTACATCTGTATTCAAATGTGCCCGGCGATATGCGCACCCATCGTGTTTTGCATAAAATTTGGTTGAGGAGTGACGCCACAGGTCAGACCACCTTTGAATTATGTGACCTCTGATGTTGCCTCTTAACCAAATTTATGTAAAACATGATGCGTGCGCATATTGCCGGGCACATTTGAATATAGATGTAAACAAAGGGCAAATGGTCTATAGACTGATCCAGTAGGCATTACGGTCCAACAAATTGTCGCCATTTTGTCCGACCAAAAATATTCTTTATTTCAGCATAGTTTACGTCACACTATTGATTTAAAGTTTGTTTCACTTGTACGCCTAATTCCTTTACCAGCCTGGTATTAATTATAATGATAATAATAGTAATAATGTGCGGTGCTTATACATGTATAGCGCTTTATCACCAAAGTCTCAAAGCGCTTAACATTATTACCCCAGTCATTGGGCCCATGAAACATTCCAAATACCATCTCAGCTCCCTGGGGAGTATATAGCTCGATGCTGCCATTTCGGCACAAAGCTGTTAAATCAACCACAATAACCATCTCTGCCCTCACAGGTACCCATTTACTCCTGGGTTGAGAGAAGCAATGAGTGACAAAGTGCCTTACCCAAGGGCACAGGCACCATAGTCCCAGGCCGGACTCGAACCCACAACCTGTAGCTTTACCCACAGATTACAAATTCAATGCTCCAGACCACGAGGCCACGGCACTTCGTGGTTAAGTGGTGCCGTTATGTTTATTGTAAATCCGACTCCCTGTACAGTTAATAAAAGGGAGGGAATTGTTGGCCATTTCCTAAGCCAGAGACATTACCTACTTGTATGTAATTACGCTAGGTTGTAATGCACAGCACTGTGCAAGTGATTTGGCAGGCACCCGTCACGCTACTAGGCAGTTGCTATGGCAGACGTGGGCTACTGAATCGGTGTATTCAAACTGCAGCTTTACCTACAGATAACAAATTCAATGCTCCAGACCACTAGGCCATGGCACTCCACACTCCACACTGATTATACCACACGTCCAAACCTTAGGGCTTTAGAGTATTTCTGAAAGCAGTATGGTCCTGAACAAAAACTGTTTTAGGAGGGGACACTCTGTAGAGATGTGGAAAGAACGTGCCACTAGATTACTGCATGGCATTGGGATTTTAATACGTACTGAGGTATGCAGTCACAGCCTCATCCGTAGTTAGGGCCGAGTTGGTCCGTAGTCTACCGTCCTCACTCATCATTTTGTCGGGCACATCTCCAAGGTTTTGAGGTTGTGTACCCTTCAACCCCTCCCCGCCAGACGGCTGTCGCTTCTCTTGCGTGCTGTTGCACTTCACGTTCATTTTCTGCAGGTACCTCTTGACAACCTCCGCCTCCGGAAGAATCTTGCTGCTGACAAACTTTGCGAAGAACGTCTGGTAGCACTGCACGCACGCCTGCATGATGAAGATTGGCTGGCCGTCTTGGTCGTTCTCAGCCAGACTGGTCGTCAGAGAGACGGAGCTCGGAGTCCGGCGGTGGGAGGGACGGAATTCAACTGCCTCTTCCTTGGAATTGGAATCGAGGCTCTGCATCTTCGTCGGGCGTTTAACCCGCTCAATTTGAAAGTCGTCTTCCAGGGCAGCCAGCTCTGCATCCTCGAGGCGTTCGGACGAAAGCCTGTCTAATGACCTGCGAGGGCTGAGAGGAAACTTCTTGGATGTACTTGGCTTGCCCTGCTTAGTTTTGTCAACTCGTTCACTCTCTGGCGATTCGTCCTGCACAGCACCTGATCCAGATCCGTTCTCCTGATTACCATCAGATGAATTGACCGCAGACTGGGTTTTGGCGGGTTGTTTTAGTGTGGACGATTGCCGTTGTGTGGCATCCGTGCTGGTCATCCCACTACCGACACCGTCGACAGCCTCCCAACCCTTCTCAATGATATCAACGTGAGTCATCAGACGCTGAGGCGTGCTGGTATCCCACTGATTAGGGCTGGTAACCATCGACGGTTGTACCTTAGTCAGTAGCTTGGTGCACAGGCACAGTGTGTCCTTAATTTCGGAGAGGCTCAGGTACTGACAGTAGTTGGAGAGCGACACCGTCAACTTGCAAAGCAGGTTCGGTAGGTACTCTGTGGTCGTCTCCAAATATGTTTCCTATCAAAATAAAAATACATCATCATAGACATTATGCACTTTAAATGTGTTCTCTGAGTCATCGTAACAAGGAAAATACTGGTAGCACTCTATAGCAACTGTCGAGCAATTTAACCATATCCAAGGCATATTACAGCAGTGACCTTGTATATCTTATGCATGAAAATGCAGGTCGGCAGGTACAAGTACAGTAGACCATTTCTCAATTGTGCATTTTTATTGTTTAACCCTGCGACGTGCCACCGCATTTTTTTTTAAAGTTGCTTCGCCGTGAAAAAACAATTGACTTTTCATCATTTAAAAACAAAATCTCATATTACATGTATTCCTAGTTCAAAGCATGCCGAATAACATGGTAAGTGCCGCTTAAACCCTGGTTGAACCGGTGACACAGCTTTTTGCAAAGGAAAGTGCTGCCCCACGAGTATCTCATTACTTTGTGTACATAAAGGGGCTATTCAAGTCTGGGTTTACCAGACCTACCCAAGCAATTAATCATGCTATTGTTGCCTTGCCCCATTCAACAACACCAGCCGGGATTGAATATATTCAGACACTATGGGAAAGTACTGTGTTGACATTAAAAGCCATAAAACCGAACAGCATGGGGGTTAGGGTTACACACAAAATACAACCGACTTTGAAAAAACTACAGACGCGGGTTCGTGTAAAAACAAAATGGCCGCACGGCGCAAGGTTAAAGCAGCAAAAGTGCTGAAAATCTAAAGACAGGTGCTTGACAACTAACCTGATCTAATGTATCTTTGTGAATGCTGTATATTAAAAAACAAATACTGCAAGATTTTGATTTCCATTCACAATTTGTGACCTGTCACCACAAAATGAGAGTAAAGTCGCACAATGTGATTCAGAGATATGGCCATCCAAAGTCAAAATATGAAGGGGTGGTCAATTTTAAGATTTTGCGTAATCTACATTGCGTAGTCCTCCTCTACATATTCCCATTTTTTGGGTGCGATCAGATGATCGAAAACCTCTTAAATTATGCGATTTTGTGTAGTTAGTGTTTGGATTAAAGTCCACTAGTGGTCTAATTAACACGGTAATTAAATATGCAAATCAGGTCCTCGTAAGTATCCCACATTTTCGAAATTTTGATATTTTGTTGTTTATACAATAGTTTGTATGTGTGAAAGATTTCAAGAAGAAATATTGATTAGAACATAGCCGATGCTACGCTCAACCAAACCTTACTTGTCCTGTTTTGTAATCTTTTGCCTGTTTTTGTTTAAAATGTTTAAAGTAAGTTTTCTCACAAACACGTTTTGTGAAACCCATGACTTTCTAGAGCGCTGTAAAAAATAATTATCGCAAAACCCCCAAGTGTTAGGTATCATCGGAAAGCTCTCTTTCTGACGAATTTGAAAATATCAATATCTTAATTTTCAATATTTCCGACTTTACTCTCATTTTGTGATGACAGGTCACATTTGCCATAATTTGAATTGTGCCTCAAATTAGCATTCGGGGAACATTCTCGTTCAGCCGATTGCAGCTCCGTGCTTGTCATGCACTGATCCGTGTCATGTTCCAATTCTTGCGTGCACTAGGCTTGGACGGTATTGCCTTTTACTATACCGGGATACCGTGACAAAAAAAACCGCGGTATTCGGTAATACCGAGGTGTTATGTTAAGTGGGTATTACGTCATTATTATCAACCCAAACAAATTACAGCGATCACTGCATGCTACGTCGAACCGGCAAACCACGTAATTGCATCTTCATGGCAAATTCTTCAACACCTAAGATTCATTATCAGTCTTTATATTTGTAAAAATGTATCACTGTGATGGATTATTGAAAATTAAAAGCTTACTTTTTGTGGAATCATTGTTTGAGTTTGTAAAGTCATTGATATGTCTATCAAAGAAATGCCGATTGTTAGCGACCGATGCCCAGTCGTAATGCCCATGCACTGCACCGGCACACTGCGAACTTGCTTCCCACGATCATGCTAGCTATCAGTTGGTATCCTGCATCAATGGCAGTGATTCAATTGGCTCATCATGCGATTCATGCCGGCCACCAGCGATTCCTACTGCGTGTGCGTTCGCAGCATATGCACTATGCAGCGGCGATGTACATGTACTGGTACATGTATTATAATATCGCCCTGTTTGCAGGGCGGGCGTACGACGATACAATCAGAGCAGGCGCCAATAGGAGGCCGTACTGGAGTAATCGGTGTGACGAAACCTTATTTGTGAATGAAAAATGTTCTGGTCGTTGTTTTAGACGGCCAATCAGATTTGTTTAAAATGACATTAGCTCGCGGCGTGCAAGTCGTGCGTGGGAGAAATGCACGTGTATTACCTTGTGCATGCTGTGCGTGGAGTATGCGCTCTTATTGTACCGACATACTATGTACACGCGTACGACTGTACATTGTACAAACACGTGTAGTGACCCAATACGCTATTTGTTTTCGTTTCGCCTGAGAAGTTGGGAACAAGCAATAGATGACGTGCAATTATAAAAAGTGATTTTTAGTAGTGATATTAACCACGAAGCAGTTCCATATATTAACTCAATAGCCTAAAACTCGGTTGAACATACAGATGTCACTTCCCAAATCTTTATTTCGAGTAAATATGAAATAAAATAAATGATCATGAAACATGTTTACTGTTTAAATAATGTTCGAAAAACGAAAATCACAAGTTTCTGGTTAACCTCTCTGTCTCCGCAGTCAACAACAGAAACAGTGCTTTTAATAACAAGTTGGTTGTCTGCGACGTCTGCGAGGTCTGCCATGTTTGATTCGAGAAAGTAAAGTGGGTGTGGGACTGGGAGCAGCTTTTGGGCCGCATTTAAAAAGTTGTTTGAACTTTCGTCCAGACACTACACACAAAGAAAACCGCAAACACGGCGGCGTAATAAGCAAACTTCAAAGGCCTTTCTGGAAGGACGGCTGCTGCTGAAGTATCGGGTTATCAAGTGGAGATTGACAATAACGTCTTATCTTTCCACTTGATTTAATGCAGACATGACACTGAATGGAATAAAACATGTGGATCGGGTGTTTCTCTTTCTGTTTGAAAGACTTTTGCGAGGTTCTGAACAATATCGCGGTATTGCAATTCCATACCGAGATCACCGGTATTTCGGTTTTTGTAGATCATTAGTACCGACTAGTCGGTAATAAAAAAAAACCGTGACTATCCGGTAATACCGAAATACCGTCCAAGCCTAGCGTGCACCATTTGCAGATTAAAAAACAACTACTAACAGAAATTTTTTTAAATGTGTCTCTGAGACGCATCTATTTTGAAATGATCTTTTATCGTTTTCTTCCAAAAGACAGCATGCCAACAGAAGTAATTTGTACAAGTTTAGTGCCATTAATATCTCTAAAACAATAATTTTTTTAACAATAATTTGGTTGGTTACACTTTGAAAAGCTGCAAATGATATACTTTTTCATTACCTTTACCTTTTACCCGATTCTGTTAGCTGTACCTAAACCCGTCTCCAAAAGAAAAAATTCCCATCGACTCACCAGTGCCACAATGTCAAGAAGGAAATCCACCAGTCTACATATTTCTGAGCATGTCAGTGCGCTGCTGTCATCACCTATAGAGGGCGCCATTCCACCTCGCATCACAGTCTGCTGACAGCAGTGGTCAAACCGCATCGCGATGAACTCCCACATGAAGTAGGGCTCAAAGACACCAAAGAGCAAGTTGGCCGTCTTGATGAGTTCCACGGGACGAGCGCCGCGCGTCAGGAGCTTCCGGGACGATGCGGACAGCAGCAACGACTCCCGGGAACCTGAGATGAGTCCCTTCCAGACGTCGTTCTCCGATATGGTGGTGCATCGGTTGTACAAGGCACGAAACACCTCAATGAAGACATCCTCCACGATGATCATGCTCAATTCAGGCTTGTCCAGCAGGCTGATCAGGATCTTGTAAGGTTTCAAAACGGCCGCCTTGGCCTCGTCCTCGCTCAAACCACTCGGAAGGGTATGCAACCAGGATTTGAGTGACTCCACTAACATGACTTTGGAGTGTGTCTCAAAGTACGCAGAAGTCTCCTCCTCGGCACTCCGAATGCTGTCAGATCGCTCAACGGCCGACAGTTTGACTGCCGCGTTCTGCTCTGCGGTCCTGGCATCTGTTCCTAGCAGCCAGCTATACAGGCGGCGATTCAGGGACATGTCGCGACGCAAGAGGACGTTAAGGGCAGCAGTCAGAATGCGGTTCTGCTCGTCCCGGGATAAGCAGAAGTCGTGAAGCGGGAAGCAGAGCAGTACCAGATCGAGGATGGTACGCTGCACCAGAACCACAGAATCATACAGGCAATCACAAACTGCATTGACCTAAAGATAAGAAGATGGTACAGCACATAGTTACATAAAATCTCTTCCATCCATCCATTTGTGACCCAGCACGAGTAAATGAGACACTTTGCGGCAAAAATGAAAATTGAGATTTTGATTTCATCATTTAAAGCTAAACAAGCTTTAAATGATGAAATCAAAATATCAATTTTCATTTTTGCCGCAAAGTGTCTCATTTACTCGTGCTGGGTCACATTTGATTTGCTTATTGAGTGTTTTTGGTTCAGTACATAACCTATTTACACCCAGCAGTGCTCAGTACTACATATTACTTTGTACAGTATTTGGGGTGAAATACCAAATACTACAATTTACTACAGGCATTGCACACAAGTAGGTGAGAGTACTGTATACTATATTTAGTATTTTGTAGTATTCGGTGGAGTAAGGGTTTAATAAAGATCTTACAAATGTGATTCTGCTATTGCCGAGGATGTGTTGCTGTTCTTTCATGGAAGCCTTGCGGTCCAGCTGAGATAGGACAAATGACACGGCAGGTAGACGCACGCCGGGATTGGTTGACACACATTCCCACAGAGCACTGTAGAAGCTAGACTTGACCATTCCCGCACACAGCTGCTCCAATAAAACATTGGTCCTGTGTGTAACAAACACGCGAGTAGAACAAAATAAAACACTTGAAAATTACATCTACACTCGACATACTGCGTTCTGTACTGCGTTCTGTGCATCTGAACATAAAAAGGATTGGCATTTCAAAATGTACCATTGATGTCAGGAACCGATTCCAGATTCTGGAATCGAGTACCCGTACCTGTAGCCAACTTTACAAACTACAATTACATGTGGTAACCTGTCAGACAATGAAAACAAAACAAAAATTGAAAAAAAAAAGTTAGTTACGCAACGTAACAAAGTGTCTTGCCCAAGGGCACACGCGCCATAGTACCAGGCCTAACTCAAACTCACAACCTGCAGCTTAACCTACAAACCACGAAGCCACTGTACTCCTGACAGTCGAGTACCCGGTTCCTGTACTACCCATAAAAGCACACCCCTAGTCAGCTTTCTTTCTACTTGACATATTTTTTGTTTTGCTTACAATGTTGCAACATTCTCACCTATCAGAATACTCGGATCCTTCTTCCAAACCCGGCATGATTCCCTGCAGCAGACCAGTCAGGCACGGCTTGAGATGCTCACCGAGCGGCAAGTAATGCTCCTCGTACAGATGAAGCAGTTTCGGCTTCACCGCCATGGCCGCGCTGCCCAGCAACGGGAACAAACCGGCGCTGTAGATGAACATATCCTGGCAGAGCTGCTTGGGACCGATAGTACGGAAGATGAGATCGTAGGTCTCCAAGGCCTTGAGATGCACACCGCTGGGGAGGGCGGGGTGGGTGCACTGGGCCAGACGTTTACCGATCAGAAGACGTTTGGGGATGACGGAGTAGCGAGTCGAGTTACTCTGAAGGACCTGCATCACAAAATGCAAAGTTGAAAATACTCATCGCGTGAACCCTTTCCTCAACACATGGTGAACACTTTAAACTAAAAAGGGGCACTCTGCAGAGCGCAAACCTTTGCATCTCCCAATGTTAAAAAATCATTCAAAGTGCATGATCCAGAATCCTGATCTGGTCCAACATCAAAAAATTGATAAATGTCGGGTGAGATATGTATTTTATCCAAAATCTATTTAAGTGAACTTTAAATAAAGGTAACAATTATTGATTTATCTTAACCCTAACCCTCCACAATTTTCCAAAATCCTGGTTTGTTTGATTGATTGATTGATTGATTGATTGAGGTTTATTTCATTTATATCGTGGCCCACACGCCAAATTACACGAATGTTACATTTTGTTAAAAAATTACATTAACACTAATCTTAACCAGTTCGCGCCCGAGGACGTATCACGCAAAGTCAGATTCAAACCGGATGACACATAAACATGTCACGAGCAAGGCCGAAAATGTCTGTCAGCAGCGAGCAAAGCTGGAAATGAGGTTTAGTTCCGTTAGGTTCAGTACCAATAATAATTACTGAACCTGTGTGCAGTTGTTGAAGTTTGTTAGGTTTGGTATGCTTTCTAGTGCGAGAGCCTCTAGGGTGTTAGGGTTAATCACAGAAGAATCAATTTACTGTACAAATACAGATTACAGATTACCTAAGGTTAATTGTACTGGTGTCGGTGGTAAGCTAGGGAGCATATTAGGGGTAATTGTGCCTTAAGCCGTGTTCCCATTGGACTTTTTCTTCCGCGGACACGCGGAAACTTACCGCGGCATTCCTTAGCGTGAATCTACCACGCGTTCCCACCTGGACTTATATTCCGCGACGGAACGGTTCATTCGCTGTTCGAGACTGGCAGAATGTTACACATTGCGGGCGCTGTGCACAGTCACCTTTGACCTATGCTGGATATGACGTGCCTGTTTCACGTTCATCTAGCCCAATTAAACTCCTCACAAAATCGATCAAATCTGACATGTTTCTAACTAGTCAAGTAGCGAAACTGCAGCAACTGGACGAGATTGAAAAAAGCGCTGACCCTATTGCATCCTACACACGCTGCGTACGGTACGATGATATACCACACCGCCATCAATGCAAACGAGACAGGGAACCATACTACCATTTTCGCGCAAGTTCTGTGTATAGTTGTGACGTATACAGGAAGTGTTGTTGTTTGCATAGCGTTTTACAGCGTGGTCGCGGTAGGTTTACAGCGCGGAGCGTTCCCATTGGACTTTTTAGCGGCCCTGATAAGTTACTGTGGCTGCGCGGAAGTCTTCCGCGACCTCTTTCGGCCTGTTAGTTTTACATCACGGTCGCAGTAAATTGACAGGGAGGTCAGTTTACTGTGCGTCCCCATTGGATTTAATTTTGTCATTCTAAGGAAAAGTCGCGGTACTCTAACAAAATTAAGTCCAATGGGAACATGGCTTTAGATGATATGGTAAAAGCATGACATTTAGCACACGGAGTACAAATGTATGTCATGGGAAAGATATTTGGCTAACTATAGGGTCATCGCAGATTTGTTCTATACATATAGATTGAATAACAAGCAATTTTTTTAATTTTCAAAATGTGATGGCACTTGTCTTTTTAATGACATGTACATGTACTCTGCGTGCCAAATTTCATGCTTTTTTTCATAAAAGACACAATCCCATCACTATATGTCGTACTACATGTTTGTATACAATATGTTTCACAAATGTGCATTAGTACTGATTCAGTGGGAAACTTCTTGACTACAGTTACAGATGCCTACAATTTCCATTTTCCACTGGTAACCTCTACACTGCAGAACAATGACAAACCTTGGATGACACATCGCTTGAAGCAGTTAGTTAAACAACGACAACACGCCTTCAGAAGTGGCAACATGGACAAATGGCGCTCACTTCGTAGTAAAATACGGCGGGAAATTAGGTCTGCCAAATGCGAGTTCTACAAGCACACTGTCCAACATCTGAAGTGTAGCCAGCCTGGCAAATGGCAGAGACAAATTCAAAAACTTTGTCAGATTAAACCCAAATGTACCTTGATCCCTGGTGCTGATGTCGACCCAGAAACTACATCTGAAACAATCAATGGCCACTTCGCTGATATATGCAATCAGTTGCCTGCCCTTGATCTCCAAGGGTTACCTTCATATCTACCAGCCAAGTCACCACCCCCTCGTATATACAGGGGGCAAGTGCTTAAGACCCTCAAGGGTCTGAAGCCAACTAAAGCTGGCCATCCCTCCGATTTGCCAGTACGGCTGATCAGTGAGTTTGCTCATGAATTGGCTGACCCTCTCACCGACTTGTACAATGCCTGCCTATTTGAAGGAAAATTTCCCTCCGTTTGGAAGACAGCAACTATTGTGCCCATTCCTAAGGAGAGGAATATATCAAGCCTTGACCAGCTTCGGCCAATCTCCCTCACACCGATTTTCGCAAGAGTGTTTGAAACCTTTCTTGCAAAGTGGATCCTCGAAGACATTTCTTCAAAGCTGGATGTCAATCAGTATGGCAACGTCAAAGGCAGCTCCACTGTACACTATCTTGTGGACATGCTTAACTTTGTGCATGAGGGTCTTGATCGATCTGGTCATTTTGCTAACCTTTGTGCCATAGATTTTACGAAGGCTTTTGATCGGGTGAACCATAATATTGTTATTCGAAAGCTCATTCAACTTGGGGTTAGACATTCTATTGTTCCCACTGTCTGCAGTTTTCTCACTGAGCGTACCCATAATACTAAGCTCTGTGGTCATCTGTCAAAGACTCAGGGTATTTCTTGTGGGGTTCCTCAAGGCACCAAATTGGGTCCAATTCTGTTTCTGATTTTGGTTAATGATGCATCTGTTGAAAACTGCAGACATTGGAAATATGTTGATGATTTAACTATAGGTGAAATAGTGAAGCATGGCCAACCATCTCACATGCAAAGCTACATGTATCTTGATGATTTGTGTATAACAGTGTACTTCCAAAGCCATCTAAATGTCAGACCATGACAGTAAGTTTTTTGAAGCGTGACATACCTAGGTCCTCATTTAAACTTGATGACATACATGTAGCTTTGAATCCTGTGACCTCTATGAAGTTACTCGGTGTTACTGTACAAAACAACCTGAAATGGGACATCCATATCACAGATATTGTCTCTAAGGCATCCCGTAGGTTGTACACTCTGTGTATTCTTAAGAAGGCTAATATACCCACCTCTCACATGGTTGCTGTGTACACTGGCTACATAAGGCCCATTTTAGAGTATGCTGGTCAGGTTTGGCACAGCTCTATTAGTGTTCGCCAAAGTGATGCCATTGAAAGCATACAGAAACGTGCAGTGCGTATCATTCTTGGCCATGGCTATGACTCCTACACCGCAGTACTCGGAGTGCTTGGTTTGCCTACCCTTAAAACTAGGAGGGAGAATCTGCTGCTTAAGTTTGGTAACAAACTTCTTAACTCTAATAGATTTAGAAACATGCTGCCACCACTTAGGGAAAGTGTGTGTAGCAGAGAGCTTAGATCAACCACCATCACTGGCATGCAGGTCCCTAAGTGTAGGTCTGTTAGATACAACAAGTCCACCATTCCATCATTAGTTAGCATATTAAATATTATCAACTAGTGGTTTAACTTGGGTATGTAGTACAATACACTTGTGGTTTTATATATTACCAGTGATACCAGTAATTGAATGTAAATTTTCACCTTTGGTGTGTGAATTTTATGCTTTGTATCATGTCTGTTTGTTAGCTTTTTCCTTTTAAATTTTACTGTAACTGTGACGATATGAACTTTTAGCCTGATTTTGTAAATATTGTAATTGTCAGCATTTATGCTGTTGTGTGCAATATATTTTGTTGTTTTAATAAACCAGAATAAATAAATAAATAAATAGACAGTGAAATAATTACAGTTTGTGTTGTATGTTCACCATGCCGTTTGTTTATAATTTATAACAGCAATAGGCGGGGATTAATTTCTTCTAACCAACAGCTAGGAAACTGGAAATAATTAACACGGCCTCCTGCAGGGTATTAATGTACACTGTATGTGTGCTTCACTAAAGGTGTAATTGGATTTATAGACCAGATGTTTTTGTTTCTGTGTACACCTGTGCACTTCGTATTAACAGACTGTAAATTATTTACCAAACTTACCAATATTTTTACAAAATTGAAATACACTGTACTTTTATATTAAATACACTAGTTTTCTTTGAGAGAATTTCATTAACTGAGTCTTAGGCCGTGTCCGAAACGAGTGTCTAGAGATACGGTCTACAGCTACACCTACGTAGGCGCTAAAGCTTAAGTCACATAGAAGCCGGCGTGTTCCCGGTGACCCACGGAGAGCCACGGTGCTGAAAATGGCCGCGCCATGGCTCACCGTGACGAAAATTGCAAGGTGAACCACGGGTGGAGCCGGCGTGGACCCGGCGACAATACGGTTTCTTCCCGGCGTGCTCCCGGTGAGTTCCCGGCGTCGCCCCGGTAGGGCACGGTGCCCCACGGTGGAATACGGCGAGCTCCCGGTCTGCCACGGCGAGCTCCCGGCGTCGGGCCGGTGCGTCACGGTGCGACACGGCGTGCTCCCAGTGCTGCACGGCGAGCTCCCGTGGCGCACCGTGGATGCACCGTGGCTACGCCGTAGCTCTGCCGTGGCCCACCGTGGTCCACCGTGTCGAGGCCGGGATGCACCGTGCTAAAAAATACACTCCCGGTACGTCATGGCCCCAACACGGCCCCAACACGGTGCTCCCGGCGTCAATACGGCGCCGAGACGGTGTCGTCCCGGAGCATCACGGTGTCACGGCGCCTCACGGCGCTTCACGGCGAGTCACGGTAGTTTAAAGCATGTTTAAAAATTATTTTTTGGCCCACGGCGCGCCACGTTTCATCACGGCTTATCACGGAGTGCCAAGGTGTCAAGACGGCGTCAAGACGGCGTGGCTCCGATCGACCATGGTTCGTCACGGTTCTCACGCCGTGGCTCGCCGTGACTCGCCGGGAGCCCTATGTGACTGTAGCTTAAGGCAAATGGAATTCGGACGTGGCTACGGTAGAGCCTACGGCTAGTTATTGCGCCCCCAAGCGATGCTTGAATTAGTGTTTGCAAAATTACGACGTAAGAATTTACAACCATTATCGTCTTCTAGATGTTACGCAATATTTGTTTACAGCCAGTCGAAATACCTGATGATATTGATGTATTTGTTGATCTGTTAGTTTCAATTCAATGCACTATCATTGAAAAAAAACACGAAAATCTGCTCCAAAATTAACGTTAGTGTTGCCGCCATTTTGTTTTGCCTGAGCTAGACAACTTCTTTTACGGCTACATTTTTGTGACGTTGTAGCCGTAGCTGTAGCTGTAGACACCCGTTTCGGACACGGCCTAATATTGCATCATACATCTTTATAAAAGAAAATAAGCTATTGTTGCAATACTAAACGACAGACTTGTGTGGGTTTAACCCTAACCATCCCAAATCCTCCAGAATTGTCTAAGTTGCAAAGTGTAGGATTTTGCAAGATTGAGGTCACTTGGAAGTTGATGCGTTCAAGAAATTTGCAGGATTGAGGGCAGTAAGGGTTTTGTCACTGAAGGATAATGAAAGATCCAGGTCACAAGGCCTAAACTAATGCTGGGTGATTTTGCAGGATTGAGGTTACTTGGGTATTTATCCAAATGAAGATTTTTGAGGATTGGGGTTATTTACATGTATTACTTTGTACTTTCACACTGCTCATGCTCTATGCACATTCTGTAAGCTATATGTTAAGGATAGGAACATTTGCATACCATACCATACCAAGGGTCAAGTGTGTACAGACCCTTGTTGTAATAGGGCACTTAGCAGCTGTTTGTTTCATGTTTGGCTGCATTATGCTCAATGGTAAACCCACTGCAGGATTTTGCAGGGTTCCAGCAGCAGTCACCAGTAATAAATATTATAAAAATTTGCAAGATTTAGGTTAAACATGGAATTTTAACACTTTGGAAGTGCAGGACTTCGCAGGATTCAGGTTATGTGTAATAAAAATAGAGTACATGTAGGGAGTTATGGTAACAATAAACCATGTTTAAGTATTTTTTACTTTATAACTCGTAACTTACATGTAGGCATAGGATGGTCCTAGATTACACTGGGAGTTAGGGTATAGTATAAAACTAAGAACATATCTTAACGATGATACTTTAAAGCCCCAAGTTTCTTCGCTAACTCACTTTTCATTTTTTTTTAAAACCCATGTTTGTATCCGATACCCTGGTGGCCGTGGGTACAATGCAATAATGGTTACCATAGTTACCTTGATGAGTTTAGCCAATGCTGAGATGAGGTCGGCCCACTCGCTGGAATACTCAAATCCTTTGAGCGCTTTGTCCACGGCCGCCGAGTAAGCCTTGAACTTGGGGTCCGTCATCAACTCACTCTCGTCCAGATTCATGGCTGTCATTCAAGACAAAAAATAAAAATCAGTTGTTTTTTTTGGTCTTTATATTAGGGCGTCACTTTTTTTTTTTTTTTTGCTTTTGAAGTTTGGCCGGTCGGTTAAACCAGTTCGCGCCGGGATTAATTTAACATCACCGAGCCGAGGGGCAGGATTATTTTTAACGAAACTCGATCCGAAGCGTGTTCAGGCCGATAGTGCTGGGTAGCACACCCACGCATTTCCGGCCTTGCGCGCTGCTGACATACATTTCCGAACTTGAACTTGGCGTGTTTATGCGTCATCCGTTTTGAATTTGGGGAAAACTTTGCGTTTATATACGTCATCCGGCATATTTTTCGTATTAATCTAGTAATCATTTTCAATAGCTTTTAACTAACACAGAGCTGGATTGTGTGAATTTGCTATTTATTTTAATTTGCTAAACAGATAGAGTTGGCAGTAATAGAAAAAAAAAATTCCTTGGGTCGGAGTCCAAAATAGGGTCGCGAGTCCAAAATACGCAAAAGGCATGCCCTAAAACATTTCAAACATTTTATAGATAAATTTACAGAACATTTTAATAACATACTTACCTACTACAGGGGAATGTGATATCTCGTCACGACATGCTTTTATGAAACTGGGGTTGAATTTTTGTTTCAACTTGCGATTCATTTTGCATAATTTGGTACTTGAGACAAAATCAGAAACAGGGATGTTCAGAGCAGGAATATACATTTAGTGTTGGTATAAAATGTTGGTATAAACAGGTACTGTATAATATGTACAGTACCGGTAGGTTTGAAAAAATTTCCAACAATTTTCTAGAATACTTCCTTGACTAGGATTACTCGATTGTGCCCATGCAAATCATCTGTTTGTGTGGACTTCCATGGAGACCAGGCATTGTGAAATGAGCTTTATCATACTGTGCATGTAGGGTATGACAAAAATGTGACTGCTTCAGGGCAATACCATGAACACAGCGTGACACGTACCTCAGAACAGAACTTCACATTTCAAGTGCAAACAATAAATAAGTAGTTTGCGGTAACACTACAATAATACTCTTTAGTGAGATGTGAGAATACTTCATACAACTACATTCCACCTCACTGGCACACCAGCCAAAATGTAATAACTCTCTGACCCCTTTAATTTACAGGAATAAGATTAAAACTGCTGCAAACTGCTTACTGGCTGGAATGACCTGAAATATACAACTCAAATAAATTAAAGGTAGGATACACCATTGGTAAATGCTTGAATTATCATGATTGGGTGAATTTGGGGGAGGGTGTATTTTACAGTAAATATTGTTTAACTGACCTGTCCGAAGTTTTTCGCGATCGCCGTCCAGCAATCGTGATTTTTGTTTTATATAATTCAATTTTGCGGGACAATTACACGATATCTAGCGCAACCCTTTTGCTGGATGCCTATAATCATTATTGACTTTCAAATAAGTAGGATATTTTCTAATAATTTGGTAGTAAATTTTTCGATATCTGCAAATGGTGTATCCTACATGTACCTTTAACCAGTTCGCACCGGATGACGTATATAAACGCAAAGTTTCCCCAAATTCAAAATCCCCAAATGTTCAAGTTCGGAAATGTCTGCCACCAGCGAGCAAGGCCGGAAATGCGTGGATGTGCTTCCCGGCACTATCGGCCTGAACCCGCTTCGGATCTAGTTTCGTTAAAAATAATCCCGCCCCTCGGCTCGGTGATGTTAAAATAATCCAGGCGCAAACTGGTTAAGAGGGCCTAATATTTTTATCTTAAAAAGATCTTTTCCAGAGACAAAATGGCTGTGTACATAAAACAAACATATAAGGGGGGGGGGGGGGGGGGGCATACAAGCACGATGCACAACAGGGTTGGGGGAAGAAACAACAGACATTTATATAACAGAGTGGAGTGAAACATTTTATCTCGAATTTTATCTCAAAAAAATTTAGGCTCTCCCTTTAATTTACACCACATTTGTTGTTGAGATGATTGTAGTTTAAAAGATTTCATTTTTTTTCATTTTTAGCCGTGTTTACATTTGCATTGCTAAATATTCTTTACCATGTTTACCAAAGCGACTAAGCAGAAATGACAACTTGGCTGCACTAAAAAAAAATTAAAAAATGACAATCAGACCAAAATGGCAGAGACACGTGAAAATTAGAGACTTTGATGCAAAGAGCCTACAAATAACACAAACATGCACCCACATGCATCATGTGCCACGCGTATCGATGCAAAATCATTCAGTCGATGGTCGACTCAAGTTATTGTCAAAGGAATTGTCAAGTGGAATATCTTCTTCAGATGTACATGTAGGACCTGATGATACTGCGGATATTTCGTCCGATTCTGTGGAATATGCGCTCCCCAGCCCCTAACTGTCGTCTTCACTCGCCATGTCTGAACAAAATCTGCTGCGTGCGTACCCGCGTGCATGGCATCTCTTTTGGGGGGTTGCCGAATGTTCGTCACGAACAGCGCCACCATTTGTCAGTGTTTGAACATGTTAATGAGGGGGCCAATTACATTTACGGTAATTAACCCCAATTAATGTCATTTTATACCATTTTATCACCCCTGGTCTTGTTACTTACACACAAAGGCACATTTTAAATTATTAAACAGCAATTCTCCTCGAAAGGTCTGTGTAGAACCTTTAACACTTGCAGCCACTTGTACCATACCATACAGTATGATCCAGTGACAATTGACAGAGGCCACATTATAATTAACTGTGACTGCCAGTGTATACATGTACCATATGTATACACAATTGCTGGCACCCTGATATAATACACAGCCACTAGAGCTTAGAGGATCAGGATGCAGACATTGTAAATCAATGATTACCAGTACTGATATAGAAACTCACAAATCACGTTTTGTCAATTTGTGGAATACTTTACAGATTAACCCAGGCTACAAACAAAGAGCTTTGTTACCGGTACAACTCATGATGTAGTATTACCAACAGATAATGTATAACCAACCGATATTATTTTCAAGCAAACTTGAATCCTTTGTCTTTGTCAGGTTGGCGTAGCGGTTCTTTCCTCGCCTTCCACCACTATGACCCGGGTTCGAACCCTGCCTGGGCCAATATGTGGATTGGGTTTTCAGTCCCTGCCTGACTCCGTGGGTTTTCCCCAGGATATTCTTCTGGGGTTTTCCTCCCACCTCTAAAACTGTACCTTCTTCTCATTGTCTTCTCTCTACTGAGGGCCCCAAATGAGGGCCCCATCAGGGTTACCCTCATTAACCCTTTGCACTCAGCCCCGCCGCTAAATCTGACCTATAAGTCCCTTAAAAGCTCCTGGGGGTCCAAATATCCCCCCAAAATATAGCCCTATTTGTAAGGTTTCCAATGATACATAATTATATGGGATTTGTACACTGTAAATAATATTTGTACAAACTAGCAACACGTACAAAATCTACGAAAACAGGCCTGAGTTTAAAGGTTTAAAGGTAGGATACACCATTGGTCATTGCTTGAATTATCATGAATAAGTAGATTTGGGGGGTTGTATTTTATAGTAAATATCGTTTAACTGAGCTGTCCGAAGTTTTACAATCATGGATGCCGAGAAAAGCACGAAAAACAGCGGGTTTTTTCAACCGGCGTCGAGCAGTTATTCTTATGTTATCTTTGTTTTTTTGCGATCGCCGTCGGGCGATCGCGAATTTTTCATTATAATATTATATTTTTCAGAATAATTACAGGATATCTAACGCAATCCTTTTGCTGGATGCCTAGAATAAACATTTACTTTCAAATGAGTAAGATATTTCTTAATAATTCGGTAGTAAATATTTTTAATATCTGCAAATGGTGTATCCTACCTTTAAAGATGGTTGTAAATAAATAAATAAAATAAATAAATAAATAAATCCTCTATCCTGATTGGTCGATCTATGCCACCACCCAATTGATACAAGACCATATTGCGCGGCCCATATCAAACACTGCGTGTTGCACTGTTCTAATTCTATATATTGCGCAATACACAAAACGCGGGGGTTACACACTGATAAATCTTGCTCGCGCTCGGAACACGAAAAACATGGATCTGTGACCCACATCCCGCTCGGCCTCCTTCTTTCTAGTGCTCAAATTTTCCATCTCGACCCCTGATACATGTATAACCAGGGTCAGACGGCTGATTCAAATACAACAACAAAATGTTTGATAAGATGAAGTATGCGTCAGGGTGAATTACATTCAATATTAGGCCTTTGCCCTTACATGTTGAAGTGTTTATACGACTGTATACCTCCAACAGCAATGTTCACGAGTGCTTTGTCAGAAAGGGCACAAAACACCTGCACCTGTCTTTGTTGCTATTTTCAGTGGCCCTTTATGGTGAACCAGTACCAGAAAATCATCCTAATAATTATAAACTTGTGTAAACATATTACACAAATTTAATGTGCAATTTCCAACGATAGTCCGCTGGTAATAGTTAGGCCAAATAAATTAAAAAAACATGTTTAGCGTCACCGCCCGCTTCCTTTTTGGGGGCCGCCTCTTTTTTTTTTCTTTTTTTTTTTTCTTTTTGAAAAAAATGATAAATTTGACCATTTTGGTCCAAAAAAAATGTAAAAAAAACAAACAAAATGTTTTTGAAGATAATACAATTTTAAGATCGTATTTTAAACTTTAGCATCACTGTGTACATGCTCTGGAAATGTTTTTTTTTTCTAATAGGAAGGCTAGGGTGTGTACGGTGCATACATGTACATGATCGACCCACATGAATTTTGATTTTTAATCGTGGGTGAACCATATTTTAATTTTAAGATAGGGTGTGACATGTTCACTACATGACTCGAATTAAGATGCGTCAGGCGGCCATTTTGAAAAAAAAAAAAAAAAAGGCCTTCTCCTTCCTGGTTTGGTTTTTATTTGGCCTTACGTCCGACATAATTTTTTTAGGACACACTCTTTGATGCCTCCTATCTCCAATAACGATTACATAAAGCAGTTTACCTTGAAAACAATTTTATAAAAAGTTTGAAGTCGATTTCACTGACACTTGCATGGGAAATGTGTGAAATTAAACAGGTCAGGCGTAACCGGAACGACAAAAAATGTTTTGGACCACGTAGCGACTTTATGAACTCGCCCAGAAAAACTGGAACTGAAATTGCCACAACAGTTTCTAGACATTTGGAACACTATGTTCCAACTTAGTGGAACAACCCAAATAACAGATGTTCACAGCAGTAACGTTAATGACACTCATTGAACATGACAGCCTATATGTACATTCTTAGCATTCAATGAAAGCAAAAACAAGTTGTATTTTTAACCAGTTCGCGCCGGGATTATTTTAACATTACCAAGCCGAGGGGCAAGATTATTTTTTAACGAAACTCGATCCGAAGCAGGTTCAGGCCGATAGTACCGGGAAGCACACCCACGGATTTCCGGCCTTGCTCGCAGCTGACAGACTTTTCTGAACTTGAACTTGGCGTGTTTATGCGTCATCCGTTTTGAATTTGGGGAAAACTTTGCGTTTATATACCGGTACGTCATCCGGCGCGAACTGGTTAACCACTTGAATTTTTGGTTTTGTATTATTTATTCAAATCAGTACTACAGTCCATACTGCCTTCATAAAGATACATGTACATGTACCAGCACATACAGAGCTTTTACTGTAAGGGCAAATAATACATGGGCCATGTGAGTCAAGAAATCTGCATACTTTGTAAAAAATGCTTATTGTTCCCCCGAGTCAAAGTTGAATATCAAAAAGTTGATTTCAATGCACCATTATATTTTATTATGAAACGCAAAGGTGCCAAAGACAATAACTGTACGTGTACATTGTACGGTACATGTAGCTTGTTCATGAACATTGTAGCATGCACTGAGTTGAACATAATATTACCCAGTACAATTAACTGCATGCACATATACAATACTACATAACCAACAAGTTTTACAATCATGAATGCCGAGAAAAGCACGAAAAACGGCGTTCGTCTTCAACCGGCGTCTGGCAGTTATTCTTATGTTATCTTTGTTTTTTCGCGATCACCATCCGACGATCGCCAATTTTTCTTTATAAAATTTAATTTTTCAGAATAATTACACGATATTTAGGGCAATCATTTTGCTGGATGCCTAGAATCATTATTAACTTTTAAATGAGTAAGATATTCCATAATAATTTGTTAGTAAATATTTTGTACATCCTACATGTACCTTAAAAACAGCAAGATAGCAGTGTTTACAAAAATTACAGTGAGCTTTATTTTAAGGTGTAAACTGCAAATTCACGAGCGTCATCAATTTGAAATAAATTTTGTTTCATTTTCAAAATTCCCAACAAATGACCTTCAAAACCTTCCGCTTTTATCGTCTAAAAAGATACTATGTAAGTTATAAAATTGGCTACGGGTACTTGATTCCATAATCTGGAATCGGTTCCTGCCATCCAGTACTCGAGTACCTGGTTTCGATGCACTGCCCTAGTTTGACTGGATGGGGATTGTTATGGTTACAACAAGTAAGCTTTTCAACAATGATCTAATTGGATATTGGTGCAAATGGTAACCATCCCAAATCCTCCAAAGTCCACATTGCAAAATGCAGGATTTTGCAGGATTGACAGCACAAGGAAAGTGTATAAATAATGCATCGGAAGATTTTGCAAGATTGAGGGCGTTTGGATTTTTTGCCACTAGAGGATTATGCAGGATCCAGGTTATAATAAGGCCTAAACTAATGCTGGATGAATTTGCAGGATTGGGGTTACTTGGGTATTTATCCAAATGAGGATTTTGGAGGATTAAGGTTATTTGTTAGTTTAAACATTCACAATGCTTTAAATGCTCTAGACACATTCTCAATGGCGCTTAACCTTAAACCCTTCCACACAGAACAGGTGGACCTAATGGATTTCTCTCACAAAGCAACTAAGCAAGGTTGACAAATGATGCAATTTGATGCATGTGGAGGGCAACTCACAGAATCCCCCTTGGGGATAAGGGATAAGGTGCAAGTTATGTGTCAAGAATAGGAAACATTTGTATAGGGTCATACAGACTCTTCTTGTACTACATGTGTATATGTAGGGCACACAGCAGCTGTTATTTTAATGTTTTGCTGCTTTATAACTCAATGGTAAACCTACTGCAGGATTGTTCAGGATTCAGGCAGTGGTCACCAGTAATAAATATTTGAGGATTTTGCAGGATTCAGGTTACATGGAGTTTTAACACTTTGGAATTGCAGGATTTAGGGTCATGTGTAAGAAAAATGGGGTAGGGAGTTAGGGTTAAAGGAACTTCAAACATGAAATTCATTCAAGGAAATAGTTTTTCCTATCACAAGCCACACACATGATGTATACAAATATACACAGTGCACAGTCTAACTTCCTTATAAAATCAAAGTGCTGTTTCTTATTATTATAAATGATTCACTCTCTGCACAATCTGGTACACAACACCTACCGGTACCGGTACCGGTACTTGATATACGATGGCCTTTAATACACGCGTACAGATTGAAGTACCGTACAGAACAATAAATGTCATCAAAGCAACATTTTAAATATTACCATTTCTGATATCCAAATTTAGCGACTCTGGCCCCCTTGCTAGTACATGTACATCAGAGCTCATAATTCCTGCTGGGCTATACATGGTCTCCATACATCACAACATCGCAGTGCAAAGTACAGTACATGTACACATGTACATCTGTGCTGTGTGGCAGCCTTGTAATGATTTGATTTTTCCTGGCAAGTTGTAGATGGCGTGGATGTAGATTCTGTGACTCTGATATAGCCTGGGATTTAACGACACTTGCCTTTGTCAGGAACTGAACTGGTAGTTGCTATTAATACAGTGTACATCACAATCAGCATTGCTATTTTGACCTTAGTATCGTCGTGATCGACCAAGCAAACATCGTGACACTTTAGAAGCGAATTTCACATTTTTGTCCAAACTTCATACACAGGTTTATTATTTTAAACAAATATTTGTTTTAGGTCTATTAGTATTGTATTGTAACAACCTTTGAAATTTAAATTCAATAACAACAACAACAACAACAAAAACAACAACAACAAAAATAAAAAAAATCCATATCATTTAGAAAATATGGATATTAATTAGCAAAGTAACAGCATGACACCAACAAAGACAGTTTTTGTACTTGTTTATGAATTGCCAAAACCTTGTGAATGTACAAAACCTTATAACAATTGTTTAACCCTTGCTTTTGTTTACACTCCAATGCACTTCAATTTTGTACATGCATGTAAGTATAGCACTTCAAAGCACTTCAAGGAATGCCATAAGAAACTGCAGGTCAACTGGGTCATGCTACATGAGGCCATCATGTTGTCACCATACACTGATAAGCAAAGCCACATGCTCGTTTATAACTACAGGTTTGAGAACCTGCCTTAACCACTTGGCGCCGGGCTACCCGAAATCGGGCATTTTTCCCGATACCACGCAGCCGGGTGCCCAGTTTCGGGCATCGAAAATTATATAAATTTTATAGTGCTGGAGGATTGTAAAAAAATGTTTTATTACTCGGCCAAAAGTTAACTCGGCCAAAAGGTTACTGGCTGTCAGTCAAAAAGTGTTTGCCTCTTGCGGGGTTATTTCAATTACAATGGGCCCCCAGGCGTGAAAGGACTCCGGCAACACGTAAACAAAAGACCGCGCCGCTGGGACTTGCCACTCAACAGCCCGCAGAGTTGGCATTGTAAGCGGATTATCTCCACGGACAAAGGCACGCTGAACGCGCTCTCATTGTCAGGGCGTGCGTGGTGAATAACCTCGTCACCGCCACGGCCCACACACTGCTGAAAGGAAATTCCTAAGACAAAACAGCTGAATAACCCCATCACCCCCACGGCCCACACACGCCAGATAGAGTCCAGCATGAAATGCTAGCGAGGGGAATACCACCGTCCAGCATCACGCATTTTTTCCTATACCAGGCGCCGGGTGCCCCCAATAGGGGCACCGAAAATTATATAAATATTATACTGCTGGGGCTTGCCACTCAACAGCGCGGAGTTGGCATTGTTAGCGGATTATCTCCGGGGACAAAGGCACGCTGAGCGCGCTCATTGTCGGGGCGTGCGTGGTGAATAACCCAGCAACACGCTGTCTAGACTCGGTAACAAAGAGCGGATTACGCAAGACCAAACAATGGGGCCGTTTATTTCCGGGCGCAATTCAATGGAGTCACTGGAGCGTGCAGGTCAGGCTAAACTAGCCTGGGTACCGTCTTGCTGGAGTATAAGTTCCCAGCAGGATATTATTTTTTAAACATTTATGAAATTCTAAAATCATCTAAAAAGTTCCCGGCTCCGTGTCACGCGCTCGGTATTTCCGCCCGGCGCGAAATGGTTAACATAAAAACTCACAATTACACATTTTGCATGGGAAATTTATCATTTTAGACACACAAAAAAACCAGGTTATTGGAAAGAAAACAAAATCACACTGAACTAGATTCCATCTCATTGGCACACCACCCAAATTAAAGATCTCTCCGTCCCGTTTAATTTTTCAACCACATTTGTTGTTTCGTGCTTGTACTGGGACACTGGGTACCGTACATAGTTTGAAAGACTTTGTGAATTTCCTACTTTTCAGCATTGTACACTTCAGGCCCGTACGCAGGATTTTTTACGGGGGGGTGCGAATTTGTACTGATGGGACCAAAAATGGAACCAAAAATTGTTGGGTGCCAGAACCGTTATTTCTACATCAAAATAACATTATTTACCCCGGAAAATGTGGACCTTTTAGTAATTTGGGGGGCGAATTTGTACTGATGGGACCAAAAATGGGACCAAAATTTTTTGTGTGCCACTACAGTTACCGTATTTCTACATCAAAATACCATTATTTACCCCGAAAAATGTGGACCTTTTGGTAATTTGAGGGGGGGGTTGCGTATGCACCCCCTTGCATACCGGCCTGCACTTTGTATTAAATTGCCCTTAGTCATCACGTTATCACAAGATATATTTTTATATAAGACCTTTTTTTTCTTTCATTTCAATGAGGTCATTCGACATACACATCAAGACATGATGATGATGAGCCACCTACATGTACATGTATGCATTATGTCATCAACCAAAGATAAACTATGGCATCAATACAGTGGTCTACACCTGGTATGAGTGGTTCAAGTGAGTACACATGTACAGTGTATGGATATGGATGTACATGTACAAACACACAGTGGAATGCCACTATACTTAAATTTCCAATGATATACAATAATCTGGTTATTCTCTTTATTGAAAAACAGCTGGCAACTTATAATTTGGGTGCCCCCAGATCAATATCAAGATTTTACTTATTTTTTATCCTTTTTCTCAAACTTACCCAGTTTGTATCTACATTTAACTTTTTTTTTTCTCTTCAAATTAATTAATTACATGTATGTCCTGTTTTAAATTGTTTGTGTTTTTGGTGAATCAGTTTTTTTGTTGTACATGTATCTCTATTTACAAGTACATGTACATGTAGGTGAAATGTAATGTTAACTGTGGCTTTAATATTTCTACAAATCATGCAAATCGGCCTGGCTGCTGCGAGATTAATTTTTTTGTAATAAACCATTTTTAATTCAGATCAATTCAATTACGAACATAACGGGATCCACAGATTTTGTCATTGATTGTTCGGTATAGCTATATTCAAATGCCGGTCCATCAAGCTTGTGACCGTCCTTTAAAAATGGTGTCTTCTTGTTGCCTATACTTAAGTGCTTTTATTCATCACACCGAATTCTTTTCATCACACCAAATTCTTTTTCACCATATTAAAGGGATCGTGTACGTTTGGTAATTACTCCAAAAATTTATGGCAATAAAAACTTACTTGGTAAGAAGTACAGCAGCTTTGGATAGTATAATGCATTTTTAGAAACATTTCACTTCGAAGTACTGCGGTTATGGAAAAAGATATCACTTTTGATCCCCAAAATTTTGAGTCTGAGAAGCGTTACTGCAGTGACATTTCTCAGATTGTGTATTCCAATGCAGATTATTCTTCCTGCGTGGACATAAGCGCTCCAGATTTTTGGCAATATCCCAAAATCGCTACCACCTTTTTACAGGTTAGTTTTATGGTATAGTATACATGTATCTATAACTACATACATGTACATGTATATGATTGAAACAAACAGTGGGTTCCAATTACGAAACTTATACAGTCCCTTTAAATTCTAAAGCAACGGTTGGTTTTTCTCTTCTATTCATTGGAGAAATTATCACCCGTCACATAAAGTACCGGTCGTTTGACGTTCGGGAATAAAACACGGCCTATAGCATTTGATATACCCAGTGGAATTCTAAAAACCTGTTAACATATTTTCAACAACAATGTTTGGTGTGTTTGGACACACCAAATCGAGAGAGAGTCAAGGATGGCGATCGGTACAGCCGAATATTTGGTATAGCGGTGTTTCACTGTACATGTGTAGGTTAAAATCCTCCCTTGCTTAGTGTCAAAAAATTTGATGATATTTACAGCTGCAAATTGGGCTCCTTTTAGTACATTTCGTCGCCATTTGTGACCGGCTCTACAAAAAGGTGTCTTAAGTCGCGCTATGCACTATCATGTAATGGCCCGCTCAACGTTGAGAGGGTAAACATTTCATAAAAATGTGATTTGTATTTGTTGTCATTAATGAAATCTTTAATACCTACAGTTTAAGGTTTCATTAACCCTAACCCTCCCAAATCCTCCAAATTCCTCATTGCAAAATGCAGGATTTTGCAGGATTGAGGTCACTTGGAGTTTGATGCATTGCAGGATTTTGCAGGATTGAGGTTACTTGGGGTTTTACCCCTGCAGGAATATGGAGGATTCAGGTTATCAGGCTGAATGTGACACACAAGGATTTTGCAGGATTGAGGTCACTTGGAGTTTGATACATTGCAGGATTTTGCAGGATTGAGGTTACTTGGGTTTTTACTGACTGCAGCCAGGGCAAGACTGCAGGATTTTGCAGGATACAGGCTGTATGGTCACCAGTGACCAATATTGGAGGATTTTGCAGGATTCAGGTTACTTGGAGTTTTAACAATTTAGGAATTGGAGGATTTTGCAGGATTCAGGTTATGTGTAAGTAAAAATGGGTAGGGAGTTAGGGTTAAAGGAAATGTTGATTTTGATGAATAAAGTGGGAAAAAAATACCATTTTGTGCGCATCGTTCTGTTGTAGTACAACAGAGCCGGCTATTCTAAAGCCTGTTTTCTCAGTTGTGTAATTTGAACTCCGAGAAAGTAATCAATATGTAAACACGTCGTGTTTTCAAAATGGGAGGGGCTATGGATCTCTATTATATACTAAATGAAAGCTTACGTTGTGGGCTCTCTAACCATGTAAATAACTCAATTTCATTTTTTCGCAACATAAGACACCTTTTTGTAGAGCCGGTCACATTTTTGAGGAAGTGACAAATCCGTCCAAAACCCAAGATTTTAAGCAATCTGAGATTTTTGGATATTCAAACGTGTGTCCGCAAATTTGTATCCCTGTGGGGACATCTCTTTGTTCTCGTGTACAAAATTTGTGGACTGTGGTCAATTCTATTCAAAATGCTCCTATTTCAATCATTCCCTCCTATTTCATGTAATTCTTGGAGATACTTATATTCATCCATAGAAATACATGTAGAAATATATCCTGTGGAAACCTTTCGACTCCCATTTTCCCCATTGGAGTCAGATCTTCACAGGGTACCAAATTTAGAAACATTTTATGTTATTCTTTGCATATTACCAAATTTTGAGGAAAACAATTCCATCGTTAGTTAATTACACTAATTATACAAAGTTACTCAACACACTCAGCATTTTGTTTTTACGACGTGACGAATCTATATTCCTGAGAGAATTTCATTTTATTTCATTTATTGTTTGCCGCGTGAAATAATAAATGAAATGAAATGAAATACTCTTATTAGTTTAACCATGGAGAAAGGAAAAACCTTTTTGGATGGTTTAACACGCATGTTTAAAAAAATTCAACACTTACATGTACTGTATTATCCTGGTGAGCACTGATTTTACCTTTTTTATCTATTGTACTATCCCTTTAACCTTCAGCATAATCCTCCTTTTGTTGTTCCACAGAACTCTGTACATGCTTTTTCTTTTGTGTTTCCCCGTCAGCTATGATGTGCATCATGCTGTATGTTGCAATATGTTTGTTTCTTGTACACGGCCATTAAGTCTCTGAAGAAGATCTTGTTAAGATCGAAATATTAGGACCTCTTAACTTATTTGATTTGTATATTTCAGGTCATTCCAGCCAGTAAGCAGTTTGCAGCAGTTTTAATCTTATTCTTATTAAGTTTAGATTAATCAGTGTAGCCTCCACAATCTGCATTCTGACAAAAGTGATAAATGTGTTCTGAAATATATAAATTTCATAATTTTCTAAATTTCCATTTTAATGAAGTGATGAATATCTTTAGTAATTAATATTTCCTAATTAACATTTCGATTTTATGAAAACAGATAATTGGTTTGGGCTATTTAACTACTGTACTGGGCTATCGCAAATATATATCTTTCAATGGTGAATCCTTTCAATTCTGGAGAGAAAATTGATCAACTTCAAAATGAAATTTTCTCAAAACTTGGTCTGTGTGCGCGCGGATGTGTCACTTTTTTAAAACGGTGAGGATTTGATACTATACTGACACTGTACAATGTAGATTGTGGAGGGTCAGTACTGACGAGTGCCTGCGTGATGCATTTACTTTTTATACTATACAATGTAGCTCAGTCAATGCCAGGTAACAATGTATGCACAAAATGTTCGCTCATGCATCCTAGCAAGTACTAGCATGGAGGAGAACCTCAGTAAAAAGAAGTCCGGTGTGTAATTGTATGAGATGGGGCTACCAAGGAGGTACTACTAGGAAACCTTCATGGCACAGTTGTTGATATATATAGCACTGTCTGTTGTTTATAGCGAGGTGAAAACACCGTGTCGAGGTAGATGCACTATCGTCGTGTCATGGAGGAAAAAGAAGGTGGTCGTGTGAAGTGTTTGTTTTCAATTTTATATCACGTTGGTGCGAGATCACGCAAAGTTGCTTCCATCTAGTACAGCCGCCCACCATACGATCACCTGATTTTTTTCCTAAAATTCTAGGGCTAGGCCAAGTCAGTGCAGTGGCTGATGATCGTGACGGTTACCCATCGTGACCGTCTGATCTTACCGCCGTACAATTTGCATTACAACTAGTTGCTATCATAGTATCAATCATTATTTGCAAGATAAACGAACGACTGCTTTAATCGTTGAAAAATACACTAAATACTCACTTATTCTTTGGATTTCCACACAGCAACAGAATACAACCCCTGAAAAAGCACTAGGTAGGTGTCAGAAACTCAGTGTGCGTGGCTATCTCACGTCCAGACGTGGCGGACGGACCGCAGTTGACTGAACGCCATTTTCCAATCAACTGCTGCGAAACTTGAACAGCGCCCTCTAACAAATGTGGATTTTTTTTTAGAACACGTGCAACAAAATGGCAGCGCTCATGGGTACATGTATGTGGCGGCAAGTCACATGACAACTTGCATTCTAAATTGTCTATTTCAAACTGAATCATGCTGCGGCCTGGCTTGCATTAGCTGCCTAATGTTTTCCACAGGAAGCACTTGTTCATCTGGTCCAATTTTATGAATAATGATGTTTTTGCTTTTTTACATAAAAACTTGTGATTTTTGGTTCATTTTGACATTTTCGTCGAGATTGCAATTAACTTGACTTGTCAAGTAATACGCATGCCAGGCATGCCTAGGGTGGTTGGTTGTACGTCGTAGAAAAGTATTGGTGACGACTGACGAGCGAAAATGGCGGACGTCACAATTTGTATAGTCTCGCTTGTTTGCTTTTTATCTGCATCAATTATTGCATGGGTGTACCATGACCATCTATTTGTGCTGTTCAGAACACCAGACTTAATGCTAGAAGAACAAGATAAAACGAGTCATGAGATTATCATTGGCGTATTATCGGCAAGAGAAAACACCGCCCAACGCCAGGCAATCAGAGACACATGGGGACAGTATATTCAAGATCACTCTACGCCGAAAGGCAAAATGTCGATGAGATTCATCGTCGGCAACCAAGGTTGTGAAATACCTCGGGAGTTCCGAGAGGATCTCTACTCGTGCCAGTCAATTTTAATGAACGCAACAAATATGAATCTGGAGAAGGAAATGGTTGCTTTTGACTTTAAGACGCCAAGTGAAAGCTATGGAAGGGGGAGTTTGGAGATGTACTATGGCGTTGACTTTAAGGTTAATTATGGTGTGATTGTGAAGCATCTTGGTGTGTATGCTGATGATAGATCATTGGGACATCGGCTCAGTGCTACACTGTACGACACCTGGACCCAAGAACCTATCATCAGTACAACATTTACACCGGAAGACCCAGGCGAACTGCGAGATGGCTACAGATACAGAGATGTGGAAACGTATCTTCTTCCGAACAAATTTGAGGGCACCATTGTTGTTGGGCCTCTCGGTGAGGATTACGTACATGTACGACCGTCACAAATGAACTTCAGCCAAAACAGAAAGCAAATTCACAATCCACGCGCGATTTTATCCTTGAGGTCGTTTTTGAGGACTTCTAGGACAGCAGCCTTCCCGAGTGAAATTGGATTTCTTAACCTGCCTTTCCCACCAGGAAACTTTATTTTTGGGATTTATAAACCAGAGGAGGTTGGAAAAATGCTGAATTCAAGCCTTGCCATGGTGCGATCGCAGATTAAAATGAACAATCGGGAATCACAAGCTCTCAACGATGAACACCAGCAACACGGTGATCTGCTCTTCGTAGATGCAGTTGACATTTACAGGAATGTCCCACAGAAACTGCTTCGTTTTTTCCAGTGGGTGATTAGCACTACAGAAGCAAATTTCGTCATTAAAACAGACGACGACTGTTTCATGAATGTTAATGCAGTCGTGGAAACGATAAAAGATGGGCACGTTACGGCAAACAGTCGTACGTGGTGGGGCAATTTCCGGACAAACTGGCCGCTGGATGTGCTCGGGAAATGGGCCGAGCGTGACTACCCAGCCCCGGTCTACCCTGCATTTGCCTGCGGTTCGGGCAATCTACTGACTCGTGATTTAGTCCAGTGGATAGCACAGAACTCCCAGTTTCTGCATGTTTACCAAGGAGAGGACGTGTCCGTGGGCATCTGGCTGTCCTCCATTCTACCTATCTATCTGAATGACGCGAGGTGGCTGTGCGATGATAAGTGTCGAGACGACCTCTTGGTTCTGCCGGAACAGTCTCCGAAACAGTTACGAATGTCCTGGCAGAATTGGATTCGCTGCCAAAATCCATGCAGTTGCGACTGATTTACAATGCAACAATCAATGGGAATCTTGAACCTGCCCTCCTCGAGCCTTCACTCTTTCTCGCTTTTTGTCTCGAGCTATCAGCATCAAGATTTATCTCCCATTCACCTAATTTGGAAGAAAGATAAATCTTGACGTTGGTGGTTGGAGACAGGAGGTGGTGATGAGGGTAGGTTCATAATTCCCATTGATTGCTGCATTAACAAAATATCTAAAGGACAATAATGCTGCAACTTTTTAAAAAGGATACTTTCTGTTGGAGCAAACAGTAAACCTTTCTCTGCAAAAATGTAATTCATCATGATGAAAATTTGATAAATATTTACACTGTAATGAACTGGAAGCATTGCAATAAAGCAAATTAAAAAAAAAAAATTACAAGGCCTAATAAAATTAGTTAAATTTGTGTTTAATGTTTCATTATAATAAAACCAGAGTACGTTTCCAATGTGGAAGGAGTTATGAACATTCCAAAACAAATTGAAGATTTTTGAGTGTAAAACTAACGGCCCTTTTACACTTGGAAATAATCAAAATGGAGACTAGGGTTTTGCAGTGTTGTGATGGACCCTCTTCGAGTTGGATACCGGAAAAGTTCAGGGATGTAGGGCTGTTTCAAATAACTTTTTAACAGTTTGAATATTCGAAAAGAAAAAGTACATGTGCCTGTAAACAGAAATGAGGCGTCGTTCCAATCGTAAAGTCAAGTTTTTATTTTTTAGATATGCCACTTGACAAGAACATTTTTGTTGACACCTATTTATTGGTGAAGTCCCTTGACAGTTATCCAAATTTTAACTGGCGCTTTTTGTATGCAACTTTTGACCAGTGAGGAAGGCAGCTGCAGCTAGCGTGTGTAAAACTTGATTGTCTTTCCGAATATTTGATCAAATATTAAATTATTCGAAAATGAACAGCTCTACAGGGTGATTCCTGGCAGAGCCTTACACACTGCTAATAGTGTATGGAATATCCACTTGTTGAACAAGCGTCTATGATCTTGAAGCATGTTCGATGATTAATTATGCGAAACCAGACTGTCCATTCAGCAGGCACTTTCTATCGCAGTATTACGTCTTCTGTCACCAGTTTTTATGTTACAAATGAAAAAACACGGCAGCCAATTTAGCCAACCAGCTGCTTATTCCCTTTTTTGCTCAAAATGATGTCGACCGACTCCGCAAAAAATTAGCATGTATAGATATATCTGACATTATCGCTGTGAAGTCCACGTGGTTATAATGTCTGATAGTGTAAAACAATTATAAATAGCCATTTGAAGAAGGGTATATTGTAACTAACCCTAACCCCCTCACTTCTTTTTCTAGAAAGTATCCTGAATCCGCCACAATGGCACAATCCACCAAGTTTGGTTTGCAAAAACTGCTGGTGTCCTGAGTCCATCAGACTCCACCAGTATGCATACTGGAGATATCCTGAGTCCATCAATAATCCACCAGCAAAAGTTGATGGACTCTGGCGGATTCAGGATACCATGGTGGCATACAAAAAATTGCAGTGTGTTTCTCCATAGAGTCCATCACCTAAATTTCTGAATACTGAATCCATCAAACTCCTGCAGTAACGCTAGGCTTAAAATCCTCAATCCATCACACTCCTCCAGTTTGTTCAATATGGAGGTATCCTGAATCCGCTAAAATCCTCAAACAGGAAATGGATTTTGATGGACTCGGGGTGGTTAGGGTTAAAAGAGGGACAGTACGACAATTTGTATGCACTGTTTTAAGGTAGCTGAGGTCTGTTCATTGCTGGCTTCATACGTCGCTTCACTCCCTGTCCTCTTCCTCTCACATTCCTACATTCTCCAAACCCAATCATCCCCAGCTGGGCTTTCATTGCTTCCACTATGTTAACGTTATCGGGAATCTGAACGTAGCGTATTTGCTGTCCTTGCACAAAGAGGCTGTCCAGTTTGGAGGTGGTTCCGTTCTGTGTTGTGAAGGCGACTGCAGTCATTTGAACATTCATGAAGCCGTCGACGTGAACAATGCGTCCCTCGGCGCAGCTCTCATTACGCAGCTCGACTGTCGTTACTCTTCCTTCCAGCGCTCTTAGAAGGCAAATCAACGAGTTCCCCATTTTAACCTTTTCTCGGATCGACAACATGATGTCACTGATGAGATGACGCCGTGCGGTGCCTGAAATTAAAATGGTTAATCCAAAAATAACTTGAACCGTAACCCTGCTAGACGCAGAGCATTGCATCAGGTAAAAAAATCTCGTGCAATTTGATGCATTGAGCTGTCAACACCAGTGCAAAAACGACCACAGTCTAAGATTATCGAGAGATAATCCCCACTAAACAATGCCAGAGATGAATTCTGCTGCGTTTGGTTACCGCAGACTCTGAAGCAGTTTGACCCGATGGATCCCGCTGCACTCTGCAGCCAAGTCACTTTGACAGACCCCTTAGCGGTAATTAGGGTCAAGTCAGGAATACCTGTCAATTGTCATGCACCTGCCATATGCTTGCACTTTGCAGACTTGAGACTTAATTGTACACACTATACACAGACAGCCACGTGCATGCGGTGCATCTGACGTTGCATGCAACATTCTTTTCTCTATGATATTTATTCCCAGTAAACAGGTAAATGTTCAACTATCTTAACATTACACTTGTTAATTTACAGAATATTTCTTCGACTCGCCATACTGACTTTGTTACACCATAGACATGGAGTGTTTTTTTTATGTCTATGGTTACACCATGGAGCTACAAGTACAATGTACAGGGTGTCTCTAAAAAAAGTATACCCATTTTCAAATTCATATTATTGCAAAATTACTGAACATTTCAGAAAAAGGCAAATGTCTGTTGAAAGGGTAGAATGCCCTCTGTCCAATGGTATAATGTTCATTATGTCATTGTCATGGATGACTGAACTAACAAGACAGTTATAAGAGGTACTGAAATCAGCACTGTGACAAGTTGGGATGATAAGTCAGGCATGAGACTAAGATGCCAGCTATGCATTAACAGGAATGATAACCATCAGTCACCTTGCATTTGTCAAGAAAGGGACCCTGTCATAATTTTTCCAATGTGTTCAACCTCAAACAGCAAAAGGATTTGGCCTTAAAAACACCTGCCGTGAGCTTCGTCACTCAAGTAAAACCAACTTGTCACAGTGCAGATTTCAGTACCTTTCATAACTGTCTTGTTTGTTCAGTCATCCATGGCAATGACATAATAAACCTTATACCATTGGACCCTTTCCACAGACATTTGAATTTTTCTGAAATATTCAGTAGTTTTGCAATAATACTAATTTTAAAATGGGTATACTTTTTTTAGAGACACCCTGTACATGTGTATGTACACCCATGGAGGAATATTCCTCCCACCATGGTACACCCATATGCCATGGAGGTAGGAAACAACCTCCATGGTAATGTAATGGTACACCCATGTATTTTAAACTTTCTACAACCGCCAAAGTGTAGTACTAGTACTATACATCAAAACACTACATTCTTTCCTTCAATGACTATAACCAAGCCGTTTATTTACCAAACCAACAAATGTAGAACCAGACTAGAGTATGCTTTCTGAAGTTAAAACCACACAGCAGAAACTTGTCTTCTCAACTTAATTTTGAGCAAACTGATTTGATCATGTTTTGATTGACCCGCGCACCCGTCTTTTATGCGATTGGCCGAATCTGGTCCTAGGTTGAAGTCAGCCGACGAGCAAAGTCCAAAAGTGTCGGGCTCGTTCCCGCCCTCATTGTCTAATTCGTACACAGAACCTATGGGTGCGCAGTGGGTACGACTAGGAGAAATGTTTACCCAACTGAGAAAGAAAGACAATTTGGTAAATGTATAATCGGCGACTTTCCCTTGTTCTCAACGACAACGTTGAGATTGTTTACAAACGGTAAATTAATGACATTTCGGAAAGAAAAGACGAGGCAGAAAATGTCGTTCCTTTTGGGGTCAATGAGATTAAGAATAAAAAAGAGAAGAGGTAAGCATTTTTAATGACAACGTCAGGTTGAAATTGTGCGGCGGTACGGTGCATTTATGATTTATATGAAGAAATAGATATGGGGGGGGGGGTATTTTTTGTTTGGGGGGGGGGGATTTTTGTTAATTTATTAATTTTTTTTATATTTTTTTGGGGGGGATTTTTGCTTTGGGTTCTGAAGCCTCGCAAAATTGGGAACTGGTCCTGATTCAACATTAGCCACTAAATCAAATCCGGCATCATACAAATCCATTTCTTATTCAAACTTATAAGTTCGAGAAGTATTTCCCCCTTCATGTTTCTATTTCAGAAGACAGTGAATCATTATTTCACGATGCCAACACCCTCACTGCAGCCAAGATCCCCAATGACCCTGCCTCGCGGATGACCGTTCTTTACGACTTCATCGGCTGCCTCAAGGATGAATTGAGTGTCAAAAAAGGACAGACCGTAGACATCTTAGACGTGGATAGAAAGTGGGCCTTTGTGGCAGCATCGGGCAGTGCGCGGGGCTTTGTACCCTTGTCGTGTCTCGGACCTTCCTCGGCACCGAAGAGTCCCGATTCCAGCAAAATCGGCGATCCTCATTCGGGACACGAGGAGGAGGTTCCAAGTCGAACAGGCGGCGAAAGTGCGTTTGTAAAAGACCCCCGTGGTCAGTATGTAGTGCTGTACGACTTCACCGCCCAGGATGAGAATGACTTGTCTGTAGTCAGCGGCGACTGTGTCGTGTCGCTGAATGAAGACGATCCTGATTGGACGTGGGTTCAGAAGAACGACGGAGCCGAGGGCTTCGTACCCAGAGTTTTCTTGTACTCTGACACTGACAGTATCCCAAGAGATGATGTTTCAGCGTCACTGTCGCTACAAGACTCCTTGCCCTCACCAGAAGCACATCTCCACAAACTGCAGCTGTGTGGAACAGAGCTGATGTCGTTGTATGATTACCAGGTATTAAACCCTATAAATGATGGCATTCCTCTGTATTGACCTATCGCCATTTGTGAGTTAATAGCCACGACCCTCGGACAACTTGGATGCGAAACGCGAAATATTGATTACGGGGAATCATTACACACACTCTCTCTGACCGGATACAGGAGTTGTCTTAGATTTCTCA
This sequence comes from Crossaster papposus, assembly GCA_037893245.1. Lineage (NCBI taxonomy): Eukaryota > Metazoa > Echinodermata > Asteroidea > Velatida > Solasteridae > Crossaster > Crossaster papposus. Next base: position 1,231,015 of record JBAIAA010000635.1, on the reverse strand, counting down.
GACAGCTTTGCCCAAGTGTACAGTACATGCAGATTTTGTGCAACCACTTGTTAGAATGAGTATCTAAAAGCAGACTTCTCGGACCTTGCTCACATTTTCACTATCCGAATAAAGAAAAAACTTAAGAAATATGAACAGAACATACTACGCTAGTATAAACGGGCTTGCCCAATGTGCTGCAAACAAGATTAGTGTATGAAAATGCGATAACGAACCGGTTGAGCGTTTGCGTTAAATTTGACGTGTATTTGAATATTGCATTTTAACGAACAGTGCGCCCATGCGGCCAAATAAAATGCGCATATTTGGAATGTTTTTTGTTTGTCCAAAATTTGAAATATCATGTGATGTTCAACAGATGCGACTATAGATCAATTGCGAGTCGCGCATCGACTAGTGCCAAAAGTTTAGAAAAACTTTGTTGCTATGATCCCCAAAATGAAATTGGAGCATTTGTTTTTCACTTATAATGTCCACGGAATGTAGTTGCCTTGTTATTAGCAAAAAAGTTGGAGGGAGCAATTATAGAATGCAGGGCCCACTCACAACTCTCGACTTTATTTACCCTAGGACATAGAATGGACTGACCCTAACCCTGTATACCGTCCCCAATACCCATAGAATACAGGGCCACTCCATTCTATGTCATAGGGTAAATACAGTTGAGTGTTGTGAGTGGGCTCTGCATTCTATAGTTAAGCCAAGTCGGAGGTTTCATACTTCAATGTCTAACTTTCTTGTAATTTCGGGGACAATTATTTGAAAAGTGTTTGTCCACAAATAACCATGAATGATAAAATGGCAGTTTTTGATTTTGTTTGCTTTTTATTAACAGGGTCGCATTGCAGATGACCTGACTGTTGTGAGGGGAGATCTACTGTACACCGATATGACCAATCAAACACACGATGAATGGCTATGGGCATATTGTCCCAGAACACAGACCTGTGGTTTCATACCAAAGGGCTACGCTAGGCCACCGGCAATGGAGTAGAACAGTTGTTTAACCAGTTCGCGCTGGAGGACGTATATACACGCACAGTTTTCCCAAGATTCAAAACGGTTGACGCATAAACACATCACACGAGCAAGGCCGGAAATGTCTGTCAGCAGCGAGCAAAGCCGGAAATGTGTGGGTGTGCTTCCCGGTACCATCTGCCTGAACCCGCCTCGGATCTAGTTTAAAAAAAATAATAATCCCGCGCCTCGGCTCGGTGATGTTAAAAAAATCCTGGCCCGAACTGGTAAATACTTACACATTCCTTGTGATTTGAAAATCACAGGCGTGTGGAAAAACAAAAGCATCTACATTTTTCTAAGTGTGTGATTCGGTGATCCAAGCTAGGACTAGAACAAGGCAATTTTTGTAAAATAATATTTATTTACAGTTAAGTATTATGCTATGACTATGAGATTATTTGCAGTTCTCGAGAAGCTTTTGGCATGCGATGGCATGGGGGTACAATCGCACGCCTCAAATCAGGGGTCATTTTCATAGAGCTGCTAATAAGCAGAACATTGCTTTAGTAAAATCAGGTTACGAGCCAAAATTCCATGCGATTGTTATGCTGAGCTATTAAACAACAGCTAATCACAAACAATATTCATCACATGTAGTTGTGACTGGTAAGCTGGTTTCACTAAGCAAGGTTGTTTTTTTGTGCTTAAGCAAATTGTTTGCTTAATCAGCTCTATGAAATTGGCCCCGGGACTGACAGGTATCTGGATAAGATGCATCGCTTTACAAAATATATGTATAGCTACATTGGAAATACCTGTGGCACCCCAACAGTAATTTGCACATCCAAAACTAGTTGGGTCGGTCCTAACTGTAAATAAAAATGTACCTACCTCAATAATAGTTCTACAAGTGTTGTGAAGGCAAAATAGTTCACCGCAACAATCCTAAAGCCAAAATATGATATCAAAGATTTTCACAATGCTTGCAAGTACAGTACAATGCGTAGTCTTTATATAGTCGAGCATCAAAAAGTGTTTAAATACATTTTGTAAATGTCGGGTATTAATAGTTTAGAAGTAGTAGAATTGACCTATCACGGTTTGCGAAGTTCAGTTCAGTTCACTTTATTTTCCATACACTATAATTGACACATTCATAAAATACAGACAGTTAATATATAGAGAAATCCCATAGAAATCAATGCTTGTTTAGTATGTATTAGTATATTTATTGTTATATATGAGTTAGCCACGCAACTTTTAAACAGCTTTGTGTGTGCAATGTGCGATACCCAGTAGCGTATAACATAGTGCTTACTTCTTCCATCTCAGACAGGTTGTCTTAGATTTCTAAAAATAAAATTTGTCTGATCATGTACAGAAGACTTTTTCATTTTGAATTTACAGGTTGTCCCCAAGTTTACAAGATTATGTAAACACAATAGATGGGTGTGCCGCAGATATAAACATGCTATCGGGCCTAATATTTGCGTTTCTACGAACAGGGCACACGTGCGGCCAATTGCACGCGTTTTATTTGTTTTGTCCAAGGTTGGACATACGTTTAAATAGGGGGGGGGGGGGGGGGGGGGTTACTAGAAGTTTAGTTTAGGTTTGTTTTATTTCGGATAACAGCAGCTTGCTGTTAATTAAAGGTAGTATACACCATTTGCAGATATTGAAAAATTGTACTACCGAATTATTAAGAAATATCTTACTCATCTGAAAGTAAATAATGATTCTAGGCCTCCATCAAAATTATTGTGCTATATATCCTTTAGTTATTCTGAAAAATATAATTTTATAAAGAAAATTTCGCGATCGCCGTCCGTTACTATAACATACAACCCCACAAATCGACCCATTCATGATAATTCGAGCAATTACCAATGGTGTATACTACCTTTAAATATTAAATTTATTATTATTTATTTGTATTTTTATTTAAATAATATTTATAAAGAAAACATTTAGAGCAACTTTTCAGAAATTGTCAAAGCGAACGAAAAAATTGGCAAGGCGGGACTCTAACATTCGACCTCTAGAATACCGGACTGGCGCTCTACCAACTAAGCTATCTTGCCCTAAGTAGGTGGTCTCTTAAATTGTCAGTATCTTAGTTTTGATTTGCTAGTCAGAAGTCATAAACAACTAGACACCACTTTTTAAGGAAACAAGATCTCTGGGGTGGGAAAACAAATGCAAACAATTGATTTAATCTTTAAATGACCTATGTTTTATTCTCAACTCAAAGCATAAACGGTAGAACTCTAATCGCAAAACTATATACACTGTATGAGAAACTATTTGCGTAATTAGTACATTCACCATGTTAATTCTTTGTACAACATACATTTTTCATTAACATTTAAACAGTGGTCAACCCCAACTATTTAATTATAAAACGATCAAATTTAATAGTACTTATAAGGTTCGGTTTCAAAGCAAATAAAATATGATGTAAAATTGACATTAAAGTGTCGTTTAACAAATAACATTCATTTGTACTGTGTGTGTAAAGTTTCAATATTCAGTTCATTCGTACAAAAACATACAATGGTAAATTATGCTGATTTTACAGTGAAATGGGTAACACTAAATCGACTAAAAGTCCTTGAAATATATCTGCATAATTTGGCCGTTTGGATTAACAGGCACAAATTGAGTAGTATTTAAAACCACGCAGAGTTTACTTATCTAAAATATGCCTTAGAACATATGGCAAAATCATTTCACATGGGCCCATTCAGTATTGTGCCCAGAGAATATGGGTTGCAAAAAGAGATTTTTTCAATGGGCATACTGTTTTGTTATTTTAAATGGTCCCTTATTTCAATACCTTTTGACAAAAAAATTACACTTTCATAAAAAAAACATCAACTCCAAAATACAAGGCATGTACATGTTCAACAACTCTAAACTCAATTGCTCAATGTAAGTTGAAATTGGTGCCAATTTCACGGAACTGCAAAAGATTTGCTTAGCAAACAAAAAAATTGCTCCGTAAAAACAGGTTACCAGCCAAAACTCCGTGTGCCTTTCATGCTAAAGCAAAAACCAGCTGAATATCAGTCACAAACAAAATACATCACCAGAATATTTGGTCCTCAACTCTGTATTTACCAAGGTAGAATTGTCATGCTAATCAAATTTGTGTGCTTAGCAGCTCCATGAAATTGGCCCCTGGTAAAAAAAGTAGAACCCAACAAAACAGATCAAACCTTAACCAATGCACCCATTATCTAAAAAATACTATAATTTCCGACTACGCACCGAACTTAAAATTAAAATTGTAATTGTAAATTAAAAAAGTAATTGTACAACAAAATAACTACCTAAACATTGGTTAATGGTTGTACTGCACAGAACATATGTACGTACATGTACATAAACATATTACTCATCACAAAAAGTATTGAGACATTAAATGAGCCAATAATTAACGGCCCGAAAGGGTATGGGTTAATCGAAGCAAATAACCCAGTGCATAATTTTGTTCTGCGTATTTTGACACCTCGATTGTTGAGATACTATTTTGCGGAGCGAATTTATTGTCATTTTTACTGGTCGTAGGTCTAGTTCCCAAAGTGACATTTATCCCTATAGAAGCAGGTTTGTATTATGGTTTTGAATTATCAGGTTCTGCTTCTGCTTCTATAGGCACGATTGCCACTTTTGAAACTGGACCTATGACCATTTAAATGACAATAACTTCGCTTCGCAACATCGTATCTCAACAACCAAGGTGTCAAAATACGCAGAACAAAATTATGCACTGGGTTATTTGCTTTGATTAATCCATACCCTTTCGGGCCGTTAATTATTGGCTCATTTCTTAAGTGTCTCGATACTTTTTGTAAAGAGTTTTACATGTACAAGTGCATGTATGTATACGAGAGATATCACAGCCAAAATACACGGTGCAATGAAATCTAGACCGTAGGAATTATCCATATGTGACCTGTTCCAACGAAACCCGGACAAGGTCGACTTTTTAGTTTTTCAGATTTTGCTTTTTTCAAATTCTCTAGGTTCTCAGCTTTAAAATGATGTATCATTTACATATGTACCCCCACCCTGTCTTCTCTGGGGTCTGGATTTAGTGATAAAACCCTGACAACCTAATTATGAGATAAACAGCTTTGAAGTTCAGAAAATCGTATTATTTCTATACACAAATATTTCACAAAATTGACCAAAAAACACACTTCTGGTAGACGGATTTTGTTCAAATTTAAGGAGATTGTAGATTAATAGTGAGTGACTTAGGAAAACCTAAAACCTCAAAATGGTAAAATCCATCCCGAAATGACTTCAGGAGTACATTGTGACAAAACACATTGTGCGACTTTGTCCGGGTTTCGTTGGAACAGGTCACATATGTAATTGCTGAACAATTATAGCTGTGACATGAATACAATTGTACATGTAATTAGCCAGTTTGGCACATGTGCACAATGACATGGGTCACATGTCATTCGAGATTACTATCGCATGTGTATTACAATCAAAATGGGCATTCTATCCCAAAATCCCAAAATCCCAAATAACCTTTGACCTGGACTAATTCATCAAGATGTCGAACTATATGGCTTATTGGCCGATATCTTTATCATACGTTATTCCGATTCAATCTTTGATCCCAATAAGCTAGCATTACATAAACATAACATAATGCCTCTAGTACGATAAATACTTAAACTCCAAAAAAATTACACATTAAAAAAAAGAAGCTTAATTTCAAGATTATCAAAAATATATAATACCGGGCTACAATTTTAACTAAAAATAATTCAATGTGACAATTAATATTTTACACAGAGGCAGTGAGTTTACAAAACATATATTCAAGGCGCATGCAAGGTATGTGAATGATATTGGAGGCAATCGTGTAAATGTACTAAGTTTTACATCGAACAGTGTACACTACACAAGTCTCGAGAAATCTTATCATGGGTTATGAAAATAACACAATCGAAATAAACAGCATGCATACCTAGTATCTAGTAAAAAAAACCTAAAAAAAACATGATTTTTATAAGTTAAGATTGTACAAAGAAATGGGTGATAACTCATAGTTTATTAGGGTTTTACAAGGTTTTGTGCCGAGCAAAATTGACCACATGTATGGGCATGGGTAAAAATAAACCACGTTCGCAGTAGTGTCATTCATTGAAATTTACCTCTTTTTGTGAATGTTTTTGTGTGCTTATTTCAGGACATCACTATAGTCCTTCGTCTCATTGGGAAGTACCGTAGGGCCATAGAGATGTAACTGCTTATTTCAACCACTGAGCTTTTTTAAGGGCAGCGCCATTATTATCAATTAACTCATTTGTTCGCAGTTAAAATATTGCTTTTTGTGGGCAATAACTCTTTTCAATGAGCAATTACTCAACTCAACAAGTACCAAAGAAAACAATGGGAATTATTTACACACAATCATGTAATTTATACAATATAAAAACTGATTCATTATTTGCTTTAAACTTCTAAACTTACAAATTCTAAAATAAAGAACACAAATCTTAAAACAGTAGTCTAGTCAGTTGAAGTGGCAAAGATGAGTATAATTCTACTATTGACCTATCAACATGCATTGTACATCATGCCTATCTGTGATATTGAACTAGGGAGTATACCGGGTGGTTCAACAAAACTTAGTCCACGTTTAAAGGGATTGTTCACCCACCTACAATTCCAGAGAAGTTGTGTTCACCTTGTGTTGATGTGTAGGGTGTTTAGAAATAAAACTTTTAAAATGCTAAGTCTAGCTTAAATGGATTTAAAGGTAGGATGCACCATTTGCAGATATCTAAAAGATTCACAACCAAATTATTAAGAAATACCTTACTTATTTGAAAGTAAATAATGATTGTAGGCATCCAGCAAAAAGATTGTGCTTAGATATCCTGTAATTAATCCAAACAATTGATTTTTCAAAAAAATATTTGCGATTGCCGGACGGCGATCGCAAAAAACACTAGAACATAAAAAACCACTGCCCAACGCCGGTTGAAAACGAACGCCGTTTTTCTTGCTTTTCTCAGCATCGATGATTATAAAACTTCGTACAGGTCAGTTAAACGATAATTACTATAAAATACAACCCCCCAAATCCACCCATTCTCGATAATGCAAGCGATTACCAATGGTGTATCAAACCTTTAAGATATGGCCCTTACAGATAGCATGTATAAAACTGGCTTGTCCACGGGAGCTGTATTGCTCCTGTGGACAAGCCAGTTTTGGACATATGATCTGTAATGGGCCATATCTTGAGTTTCAATTAAGCCCAGACCTAGCATTTTTTTTATTCAGGATTATTTCTGAAGACCCTACTTATCAACACCAGCTAAACACAAATTCTCTGGAATTGTAGGAGGTGGGCCAACAATCACCTTAAATTTTATTTTATAACCACCCTGTACACCCAATTTAACTCACGTCAGTATGTATTTAAACCAATACCTCAACGGAAAAATTTCCAGATCACAGCTTGCCGATTACAATTATATGAAGTGACCAACAAGAATTTATATGCATTCCTTAATAAGAATTCAATGTCAACTGGGCAAAACATGTTAAAAACAGGAATATGTATTTTCTATGTACACAATCAATTAGAAAAAACACTGCCTTTCAATTCAATCAATTTTTCTGTTTCTGAAATACCTGCTTTGCCTTCAACTAACTTACAGTCAAAAACCTGCAAGTAACATATTTTTGATATATACAATGAGTGTACAAACTTTTTTTTCTTCTTTGGAATCCACAACGTTGTTGAGGATTTTGAGATCAAGTGCTATTCAGGTGTGGGTTTTGAGCCACGAAATCCCTCTCCCATTTAGAGGCTCTAGTTTTCTTGATAGGGCTGTCGTCTGTGAACAGCTTCATTTTATCCCGGAATGACATCTTGTCATCAGCGGTAGGGCCTCCCTTGTTCTGCTTACCAGCAAGGAGGCGATCGCGAGGATCCCGGTACACCTCCTGCGCCCCGATTACGGTCGGCGTGTCCCCAGTCTTGAATGTATTCAGATTCTGAGAGTTCTCTGGGGTGGCGTACTGGTTAGTGCTCGGTTGGTTGTTAGCGTTTGGGGTGTGGTTGTAATCAGTTTCGACCTCATAGGCCCTGCTATCCTGCATCGGAATATGACCGACTGACGTGTTTGCAGAATAAGGCTGTGAGTTAACAGTAGCATAGTTGGATGCAGGCCCTTGGCCGTTGGCTTTCACAGCTTGGAATGCAAATTTTTTGGGAGCGATTGGAGGTTTGGGCTTGGTAGGAGGAGGGGGTTTCTGAGGAAGTTGGTTAGTTGTTGATGGGGGTACTCTCTCAGTGGTTGGAGACAAGTAGGTTTTTTCAGGACCTGGAACGTAACTGACGTTGACTTTAGTATGAACCACGTTGAAATCGTTAGATGGAGGCGGATTGTATTGGGTTTGGTAGTGAAGGGGTACAGCCCTTGGCATGTTGTTAGGCTTGAATGATAGCTGCTCTTCAATGCGACGCCGCTCTTGCTCGATTTCAGCTTCTCGTCTCTGGTACTCTAACCGCTGCATGTTGTGCCTCCGCTGCATCTCTTCTTCCTGTCGCTGAAATCCTTGCTCTCCGTCAATCTGCCTCATGAACTGGTCTTGTTCGGCTTGCCCGAGTTGACGGTGTTCCCTCTTGCGATGGAAGTATTCGTCCTCCTGTTGCTTGATGACTTGCTGCTGTATTGCCCGTTCCCTGGCCAGTTCACCAGACAGCGTGTCAAGTCGTTGTTTCTGCTGTTCTCTAGTTGTCGTCATTTGTTGCATGAGATGTTCAGCTTGAGCCTGGGCAATCTCAAACTGCTCTTGTCGTCGGGCTGCTTCCTCTTCGTCTTCGGCTTCTTCTTCGTTTTCTTGACGAGACTCTTCCAGACGGCGTTGGAACTCTTGCTCCATTCTCAGCTTCCTGAGCCGCTCCTGCTGCTGTGGGTTCAGATTCTCTTGTCTTGTTAACTCGTCAATGGCCTGCTCGCGTATCATATTCTTCTGCTCCTCATGCCGCTGTTCCCACTTTTCCTTCTCCTCCCGTTTCCACGGCGACGGGCCTTTTAGATCTTCGTGCGACGTGTAAGTGTCGAGTGTTGCACTCCACTTGCCTCGATCTGCTGGGCCGCTGTCCTCAGTACTAGACAAATATCTGGGATCTGAAGTCTCTCTCTGTTGTGATGGCGATTCGTAATTCTGACTGAGTGGTCTTGGAGATGGCAGTGCAGCGTCCGAGGGATAATGTGCGCTACGAGGCCTGTTGGGTCCATCATCAGACTGCTTCCTGACAGGGGCTCTTGGTATCGGCACAGGTTTTGGACCTGAGTTTTGCCTCTGCAACTCTGGTCGCTGTTGGTCGCTGTTGGAGGAGCTCTGTTTGTTAATTCGTCCCTGTCTTGGCAGCGATGCATACGCTGGTCGTTCTTGCTGTGTCTGTCCTTGTTGCTGTTTAGTGTCCATGTAAGCTTGCCGCTGGGCACTGACTAATGCCTGTTTCTCTCTCATTCGTTGCTCATGCTCCTCCTGAATACGTTTCTTCTCGTGTTCGTGCCACAGCTGATATTTTTGCATTGCCCCTGGTGGTAGAGACTGACTGCCATCTCTCAGCTGGCTACCTAGAGGTGGTGGAGGAGGAAGCTCTTGCTGGAAGTCTGCCTCGAGAGGCGGCGGGGGAAGATCGGCAGGGGGTGGCGGGAAATCGTTGGTCACTGCGTCATATCCTTCAGGTGGTGGTGGAGGGGGAGGAGTATCAGTATTCCTCTGTTCGTCAGGCATACCGTAAAGCGGTACACTCGGATACATCTGCTGATGCTGAGAACTGACAGGAGCGTAGTTCTGCTGTTGGTTATACCTGTCCTGAGAGACGGAGGTCCGCGGCACCTGTGCAGGTCTTCCCGTGTCATTGGTGTTGGCTTCCCAACTTTGCTGAGGTCGGTCCTGGTATCGAACGTCTCTCGGCTGATCCGGGGAATACTGATAATTGGCGCCGTAACGATCTCTTGGTCCTGGCTGGTACTGGTTAAGTGGGAGCTGTTGGCGGGAATCATTCTGGCGGTAGATCCTCTGCTGTTCTTCTCGGTCTCTTATCTCTTTTTCTTTCTGTGCTCGAATCCTTTCTTCGCCAGCTCGTTCCTCTCTTGCTCTCTCTTCTCTCAACCTTTCAATCCTTGCGATTTCTTCCCTTGCCCGTTCTTCCTTCAGTCGCTCTTCTTTGGCTCTCTCCTCTCTGGCCCTTTCCTCCATGGCTTTTTCCTCTTTCAGTCTTTCTTCTCTTGCCTTTTCCTCCCTAAATCTTTCTTCTCTTGCCTTTTCCTCCCTCAGTCTTTCGTCCCTAAGTCTCTCCTCTCTAGCCCTTTCTTCACGGAGTCTCTCTTCTCTAGCCCTTTCCTCTCGTTGCCTCTCTTCTTTAGCTCTTTCTTCTCTTAATCGCTGTATCCTTGCTTGTTCTGCTTTAGCTCTTTCTCCCCTCGCCCTTTCTTCTTTCAACCCTTCTTCTTGGAGTTGCTGTTCTTTCAGCTTTTCTTGCCTGATGTGTGTCTCTCTCTCCTTCTCCACTCGCTGCCTCTCTTCCTCCTTCTGCCGTTCTTGTCTTACTCTCTCCAGCCTATCCCTTTGCTCTTTAGCCCTCTCTGCCTGCTCCTCTCTCGCTATTTCCTCTTTGGACTGTGGTTCCGCGTCGTGAACATCTTTGAGGCGAGGTGCTGGTATCGGGCCGCCCATGACTTGAATACCTCCCGGCGGTGGTGCTCGGACATTGGCTTGAGATACCGCTGATCTCGGCAGGTCGCGGTTCGGCATCTCGGGCTCTGGATCCAGGTGTGACGTCGACTTGGAGCGTTGGTACATCTGTTGACTGTGGGCATAAATCAGAGAAAGGAAATGGCAATGGCATGGCAAACGGAAATGGCAATATTATGTAAAAGTGCTTGAGTTTCAGTTTTTTATTTTCTTAACAGTTATAACACTGTTTACACAAGCATGTGTAATTGATGGCACATCTGTTTCAAACCACTGGAGAAAATTGTCCAAACCCGTATTCAGTCTTCATTATGAAGACAGGATAATTTCGAATTTGACATTACGACAGCAACTTCCATGCACCGGAAACAAAAATCAGAAAACACTATTAAATCTTCAAAGTTGAAAGTCCAGGACCGACAAACTTATAGTAAACCTGCAGTAAACCTATTGGCACATGTCCTAAAGTGTGTTAAAGTTAACTCATTCACTAATAAGGGAACAATAATATATGCTGAACTATATGTGACCCCCTCCAGGAAAAGGTGACATTAGTTGCGCTATGCATTTATGATTAATGGCCTGTTAAAGTTAATAGGGTAAATATTTTTTGTCAAAATTAGATTTTCATTTTTTTGTATTAAATGACATCTGTAATATCCAAAATTTCAGATATAATTAACAAAAAGCTGGTATTTGATAAATAAAGTGAAACTAAATCTCTTATGGTTCGAATGTATTGTCTTAGTTTTGTTGTGTTTCGAAGCCTGTTTTCTCAGTTGTGCATTTTAATTCCTTGGAAACCATTAATATGCAAAAATGTCATATCACCGGAATGGTAGGGGCTATATAGAGCAGTACTATGTACCAAGTAAAAACTTATATCTTGGACTTTTCAGTTTTTATTTTTAGTTTTTGCGACTATGTCAACTTTTCCTGTAGCGGGTCACATATGTGACCTGTTCCAACGAAACCCGGACAAAGTCGACTTTTTAGTTTTTCAGATTTTGCTTTTTTCAAATTCTCTAGGTTATCAGCTTTAAAATGATGTATCATTTACATATGTACCCCCCACCCTATCTTCCATGGGGTCTGGATTTAGTGATAAAACCCCGACAACCTAATTATGAGATAAACAGCTTTGAAGTTCAGAAAAGCGTATTATTTCTATACACAAATGTTTCACAAAATTGACCAAAAAACACACTTCTGGTAGAGGGATTTTGTTCAAATTTGAGGAGATGTAGATTAATAGTGAGTGACTTAGGAAAACCTAAAACCTCAAAATGGTAAAATCCATCCCGAAATGACTTCAGGAGTACATTGTGACAAAACACATTGTGCGACTTTGTCCGGGTTTCGTTGGAACAGGTCACATATGTACTGTTAAAAGCTGGTGCAGATGAACTGATTTCCACAAGACCTACCTGGCTGGCAGCTGACCCTTGAGGTTGGTTTTGGATGTTGCTCTGCTGTAGGGATCTTTGTTGACTGTTGCGTACAAGTCGCGATCAGACTGGATACGTTGTCGAGGATCCTCTCCTAATATGAATATAAAGGTAACGCATTATTGCCTCATCCCCAGCTAAATCTCTAACTAAATACATCTTTGAAGTGAAAATATACCTTTTGCAGCTATCCAAAAAAAATATCATGGCGTGATATTACGACATCCGCTACCCGCCATACAATTGTACACGCCTACGCCAGCCGTGGAACTACACACAGGGCCGGGGACACTTGTATGCAGTAAAGCCTTTACATGTATACAAATTATATATGCAAGTCAAGCTGAAAAGCACCCTTTCAAGAATTTAAAAGGAGACTAATATACAGTAGTGGGAAAATTTGAATGTCAAGAAATTACTGGACGCAGCTGATAATCCTTGGCTGTATGAATTCAATGGAGACAATGGAACTAAGGTGTTGAACAGGCCTAATTACTGAAGCGAGATACCACGATATAACGTGTATACACGTCCACTAACTCTCAAATTTGTATCCTAGTGGAGACATCTCTTTGTTCTCGTGTACAAACTGCTTAAAAAGTCGGGCACCTTATTTCAAAATGCTCCTATTTCAACCACAATTAATTTCCTGGGTTGAAATTTCGACCCAATATACCCTATATTATACCCTAACCCAAACCCTAACCCACATCCTAAACCTAGTTTTTGAGTAATTTGAGTACACTCCAAAAATCTAATTCGTGAAATTCCCAGTGGAGACCTATTCATCTATAGAAATTTACCCTCCGGAGACCTTTTGTCTCCATTATACACATTGTGTTCAGGTCTCCAGAGGGTACCGAATTTCAGATCACGAAGCATGCTTAGCCACGTTAGCGTGTGTACACGTCCACCGCGGGTATGCTAGTAACGTCGGGCATGTATACACGTCCACCGCGACATGTGCTAGTAATTGTTGACGTGTAAACATGTCAATCGCAACAATCAAGGAAACTTCCGAGGCGTGCACACACATCCTGCGCGGAATCAAACTGCCGTGCCTGACGGGTTAACGCGTCATCCGTAAATAATAAAAAATTTCGTCCGGTCTTACTCTCGACGTATTTATTCGTCATCCGTTTTGAATTTTGGAAAAATTAGAATTATATATGTATATATTCAAACAATGCTATTCTCTAATAATCAGATTTAGCTTAAACACTCAAAGTTTTCTCAAACTGCAGAAAGCCGCCCAGATGATTTGTCTTCGAAGGAGAAGGGAGGTGATAGTGCAACAGACTGATAAGGAGACCAGCATTAACAGTACTCACTGAGATTGGGTGATGATCTGGCATAGTCAGCCTTGCTCATATCATAACGGCCTAGTCTCGGCGCAGCCGTCGGAGTGTCGCGCTGCGCTGGCCACTCTCTACTCTCTGGGTATCTCCCACCAGGCTCGGTCATCGGAGGCGGGGACAGGGCATGCGATATATCCTCACTCTTCGGTCTGAGCTGTGGGGGGCGGGGAGACGGCAGGGTGGAGGCTCCTTTGTTGGCTGGTGGTAAACAAAAACAACGACGTCAACAAATGGTGAAGATTTGCAACAAATATAAACTAAAACATGTATACTCTACACGATGTAAATATCAAGTAAATCTGCACAACCCAGTCTATATTAATCATTCACAAGATGTTATTCCTCTATTAGAATTGCACACTACCAGGAGTAGGAGAAAAGTAGGATCAAATTTTTCGAAAACGCAGGGTAAAATATGACTTTAGAGCACAAAATCAGGATAAAAGTAGGACTTGTGCAGGGTTTCAGGAGTAGTTTTTATGGATACCCACCCATGTCCACAGCATCATAAGCCTCATTTGGCATGTTCTGTACTCACAACACTTGTGCTCCATCCTCAACTAAGCTCTTAGAAGTACAGTTGGAGTACTCTGCACTAAAAGCATTTATTGTGTGATTTACACTTGACAGTAGGTAAAAATAGGATAAGTAAGAGCAAGAAAAAAACAAAAAAAAAAACCACGGAAAAAGAAGGAACAGTAGGAACACTTGAAAGCTTGGAATTGCTTGAATAAACTCGCTGTGTTGAAGGCGACGGCTGGCCGAGTATTTCTGCCCAGCCATGGAAGATTGCGCCTTGGTCTGCTATCTTGAGAGTTACAATCTGTCCAGTCAAACCTTGTTATATTTGTATGCTTTTGCCCTTTTAGAATTCCTTGACTAACCTCGCTGTGTTGGAGGCGACGGTAGGCTGAGTATTTCTGCCAAGCCATGGAAGATTGCGCCTTGCACTGCTATCTTGAGAGTTACAATCTGTCCAGTCAAACCTTGTTATATTTGTATACTATTGCCCTATTAGAATTGCTTGACTAACCTCGCTGTGTTGGAGGCGACGGCTGGCTGAGTATTTCTGCTAAGCCATGGAAGATTGCGCCTTGCACTGCTATCTTGAGAGTTACAATCTGTCCAGTCAAACCTCGTTATATTTGTATACTATTGCCTATTATAATTGCTCGACTAACCTCGCTGTGTTGGAGGTGACGGCTGGCTGAGTATTTCTGCTGAGCCATGGAAGATTGCGCCTTGCTCTGCTATCTTGAGAGTTACATACTGTCCAGCCAAACCTCGATATATTTGTATACTATTGCCTATTATAATTGCTCGACTAACCTCGCTGTGTTGGAGGCGACGGTAGGCTGAGTATTTCTGCTAAGCCATGGAAGATTTCACCTTGCACTGCTATCTTGAGAGTTACAATCTGTCCAGTCAAACCTCGTTATATTTGTATGCTTTTGCCCTATTAGAATTTCTTGACAAACCTCGCTGTGTTAGAGGCGACGGTAGGCTGAGTATTTCTGCTAAGCCATGGAAAATTGCGCCTTGCACTGCTATCTTGAGAGTTACAATCTGTCCAGTCAAACCTCGTTATATTTGTATGCTTTTGCCCTATTAGAATTTCTTGACTAACCTCGCTGTGTTGGAGACGATGGCTGGCTGAGTATTTCTGCTAAGCCATGGAAGATTGCGCCTTGCACTGCTATCTTGAGAGTTACAATCTGTCCAGTCAAACCTCGTTATATTTGTATGCTTTTGCCCTATTAGAATTTCTTGACTAACCTCGCTGTGTTGGAGGCGACGGTAGGCTGAGTATTTCTGCTAAGCCATGGAAGATTGCGCCTTGCTCTGCTATCTTAAGAGTTACGATCTGTCCAGTCAAACCTCGTTATATTTGTATACAATTGCCCTATTAGAATTTCTTGACTAACCTCGCTGTGTTGGAGGCGACGGTAGGCTGAGTATTTCTGCTAAGCCATGGAAGATTGCGCCTTGCACTGCTATCTTGAGAGTTACAATCTGTCCAGTCAAACCTCGTTATATTTGTATGCTTTTGCCCTATTAGAATTTCTTAACTAACCTCGCTGTGTTGGAGGCGACGGTAGGCCGAGTATTTCTGCTAAGCCATGGAAGATTGCGCCTTGCACTGCTATCTTGAGAGTTACAATCTGTCCAGTCAAACCTCGTTATATTTGTATGCTTTTGCCCTATTATAATTTCTTGACTAACCTCGCTGTGTTGGAGGCGACGGTAGGCTGAGTATTTCTGCTAAGCCATGGAAGATTGCGCCTTGCACTGCTATCTTGAGAGTTACAATCTGTCCAGTCAAACCTTGTTATATTTGTATGCTTTTGCCCTATTAGAATTTCTTGACTAACCTTGCTGTGTTGGAGGCGACGGTAGGCTGAGTATTTCTGCTAAGCCATGGAAGATTGCGCCTTGCACTGCTATCTTGAGAGTTACAATCTGTCCAGTCAAACCTTGTTATATTTGTATGCTTTTGCCCTATTATAATTTTTTGACTAACCTCGCTGTGTTGGAGACGATGGCTGGCTGAGTATTTCTGCTAAGCCATGGAAGATTGCACCTTGCACTGCTATCTTGAGAGTTACAATCTGTCCAGTCAAACCTCGTTATATTTGTATACTATTGCCTATTATAATTGCTCGACTAACCTCGCTGTGTTGGAGGTGACGGCTGGCTGAGTATTTCTGCTGAGCCATGGAAGATTGCGCCTTGCTCTGCTATCTTGAGAGTTACATACTGTCCAGTCAAACCTCGATATATTTGTATACTATTGCCTATTATAATTGCTCGACTAACCTCGCTGTGTTGGAGGCGACGGTAGGCTGAGTATTTCTGCTAAGCCATGGAAGATTGCACCTTGCACTGCTATCTTGAGAGTTACAATCTGTCCAGTCAAACCTCTATATTTGTATGCTTTTGCCTTATTATAATTTCTTGACTAACCTCGCTGTGTTGGAGACGATGGCTGACTGAGTATTTCTGCTAAGCCATGGAAGATTGCACCTTGCACTGCTATCTTGAGAGTTACAATCTGTCCAGTCAAACCTCGTTATATTTGTATGCTTTTGCCCTATTAGAATTTCTTGACAAACCTCGCTGTGTTAGAGGCGACGGTAGGCTGAGTATTTCTGCTAAGCCATGGAAGATTGCGCCTTGCACTGCTATCTTGAGAGTTACAATCTGTCCAGTCAAACCTCGTTATATTTGTATGCTTTTGCCCTATTAGAATTTCTTGACTAACCTCGCTGTGTTGGAGACGATGGCTGGCTGAGTATTTCTGCTAAGCCATGGAAGATTGCGCCTTGCACTGCTATCTTGAGAGTTACAATCTGTCCAGTCAAACCTCGTTATATTTGTATGCTTTTGCCCTATTAGAATTTCTTGACTAACCTCGCTGTGTTGGAGGCGACGGTAGGCTGAGTATTTCTGCTAAGCCATGGAAGATTGCGCCTTGCTCTGCTATCTTAAGAGTTACAATCTGTCCAGTCAAACCTCGTTATATTTGTATACAATTGCCCTATTAGAATTTCTTGACTAACCTCGCTGTGTTGGAGGCGACGGTAGGCTGAGTATTTCTGCTAAGCCATGGAAGATTGCGCCTTGCACTGCTATCTTGAGAGTTACAATCTGTCCAGTCAAACCTTGTTATATTTGTATGCTTTTGCCCTATTAGAATTTCTTGACTAACCTCGCTGTGTTGGAGGCGACGGTAGGCCGAGTATTTCTGCTAAGCCATGGAAGATTGCGCCTTGCTCTGCTATCTTAAGAGTTACAATCTGTCTAGTTAAACCTCGTTATATTTGTATACTATTGCCCTATTAGAATTGCTTGACTAACCTCGCTGTGTTGGAGGCGACGGCTGGCCAAGTATTTCTGCTAAGCCATGGAAGATTGCGCCTTGCACTGCTATCTTAAGAGTTACAATCTGTCTAGTCAAACCTCGTTATATTTGTATACAATTGCCCTATTAGAATTGCTTGACTAACCTCGCTGTGTTGGAGGCGACGGCTGGCTGAGTATTTCTGCCAAGCCATGGAAGATTGCGCCTTGCTCTGCTATCTTAAGAGTTACAATCTGTCCAGTCAAACCTTGTTATATTTGTATACTAATGCCCTATTAGAATTGCTTGACTAACCTCGCTGTGTTGGAGGCGACGGCTGACTGAGTATTTCTGCCAAGCCATGGAAGATTGCGCCTTGCTCTGCTATCTTGAGAGTTACAATCTGTCCAGTCAAACCTCGTTATATTTGTATACTATTGCCTATTAGAATTGCTCGACTAACCTCGCTGTGTTGGAGGTGACGGCTGGCTGAGTATTTCTGCTAAGCCATGGAAGATTGCGCCTTGCTCTGCTATCTTGAGAGTTACAATCTGTCCAGTCTTCATCAGATGTATAGCAGCTCTATATCAAAAACAGACATAATAAATGCCAACTTAATTCTTGAGTTAAATACTTGTTTAGGGAAACTACACGCACTGTTTAATTGTTAAAACTATTCAGTCAACACTTTGACCCCCCCCCCCCCCCCCCCCCAAATCCACCAATTCCAGATAGTTCAAGCAATTACCAATGGTGTATCTTACCTTTAATAAATCTATACAAATTTGCACTCTCATAGTGTATATATAGTAAATCCTCACTTTGACCGTTTATTCATGCTTTTTAGGGTTACGGCAAGCAAAAGTGACAACTTCCACAAATTGATTAGTTAACCAGTTCGCGCAGGATTATTTTAACATCACCGAGCCGACGCGCGGGATTATTTTTAACGAAACTCGATCCGAAGCAGGTTCAGGCCGGCAGTACCGGGAAGCACACTCACACATTTCCGGCCTTGCTCGCTGCTTACAGACATTTCCGGCCTTGCTCGTGGCGTGTTTGTGCGTCACCCGTTTTGAGTCTGGGGAAAACTTTGCGTTTCTATTCGTCATCCGGCGCGAACTGGTTAATGGAAATATTTAGCATTTGTTAACTCACTGTTCTTGATTGAGGCCAACCAGACTGTTTCCATCTACCTCTAGGATCTGATCGCCTGCCTTGATACGACCATCCTGCAGAAGGGGAGAACAAATCCAGTTTTATACAAAACCACAACATTTTTCAAAAAGGCACAGCCACTAGCTTCGAAGCCTGAAGAAAAGGTAAAGGGGAAACCAATGAACTTGAAGAAATGGTCAGTGTTTTTAAGATGGAGGAAAGGAAACAGACAAGGGTGGTTCTCGAAACAGACAAGGGTGGTTCCTCGAAACAGACAAGGGTGGTTCCTCGAAACAGACAAGGGTGGCTCCTCGAAACAGACAAGGGTGGCTCCTCGAAACAGACAAGGGTGGTTCCTCGAAACAGACAAGGGTGGTTCCTTGAAACAGACAAGGACGGTTCCTTGAAACAGACAAGGACGGTTCCTTGAAAACAGACAAGGACGGTTCCTCGAAAACAGACAAGGAGGGTTCTCGAAAACAGACAAGGAGGGTTCTCGAAACAGACAAGGAGGGTTCTCGAAACAGACAAGGACGGTTCTCGAAACAGACAAGGACGGTTCTCGAAACAGACAAGGACGGTTCTCGAAACAGACAAGGACGGTACTCGAAACAGACAAGGACGGTTCTCGAAACAGACAAGGACGGTTCTCGAAACAGACAAGGACGGTTCTTGAAACAGACAAGGATGGTTCTCGAAATAGACAAGGATGGTTCTCGAAATAGACAAGGATGGTTCTCGAAACAGACAAGGGCGGTTCTCGAAACAGACAAGGGCGGTTCTCGAAACAGACAAGGATGGTTCTCGAACCACGAGTCTCGCCTACTTTTGCAATTACCCTCATTTTACAACTTGACCTCAAATAACTTTTGACATTAGTATGCGACCTTTAATATCACCATATCGTATCTATGACCTAAGTTTGATTAGAATTGAACTTCAACTTCGCCTATGAGACAAATTTTTCGAAACTTTAACCAAAATGACACAATGACACAAAGATACGAACGGACGAACAGAAATATTGATTGCATAATCTCTTACTGAACTTTGTTCAGGTGAGACAAAAAGTCGAAAGAGGAGAAATACGTGAAGGCCTGAGCTCCATCCACGCCCAGCCAGACTTCTTACCTTGTGTGCCGCGGCGCCTGGAACCACCGCCTTGACATACACACAAATCTTCTCCTGTCCGACACCCTTAGCCGCTATGATGCTCAGGCCCATCCTACTGCCTCCTTTGTTTAAGTGAATGGTGAAGATCTCGGGTTCCTTGCCCGGAGGCGCTTTGGCATCTGCTCGCACTTGGGGTGGCGGCTGAAAGGAAACAAGATGGTCAATGTAAAGAGAGATGGTCAATGTAAAGAGAGATGGTCAATGTAAAAAGAGATGGTCAATGTAAAGAGAGATGGTCAATGTAAAGAGAGATGGTCAATGTAAAGAGAGATGGTCAATGTAAAGAGAGATGGTCAATGTAAAGAGAGATGGTCAATGTAAAGAGAGATGGTCAATGTAAAGAGAGATGGTCAATGTAAAGAGAGATGGTCAATGTAAAGAGAGATGGTCAATGTAAAGAGAGATGGTCAATGTAAAGAGAGATGGTCAATGTAAAGAGAGATGGTCAATGTAAAGAGAGATGGTCAATGTAAAGAGAGATGGTCAATGTAAAGAGAGATGGTCAATGTAAAGAGAGATGGTCAATGTAAAGAGAGATGGTCAATGTAAAGAGAGATGGTCAATGTAAAGAGAGATGGTCAATGTAAAGAGAGATGGTCAATGTAAAGAGAGATGGTCAATGTAAAGAGAGATTGTCAATGTAAAGAGAGATGGTCAATGTAAAGAGAGATGGTCAATGTAAAGAGAGATGGTCAATGTAAAGTGAGATGGTCAATGTAAAGAGAGATGGTCAATGTAAAGAGAGATCGTCAATGTAAAGAGAGATCGTCAATGTAAAGAGAGATCGTCAATGTAAAGAGAGATGGTCAATGTAAAGAGAGATGGTCAATGTAAAGAGAGATGGTCAATGTAAAGAGAGATGGTCAATGTAAAGAGAGATCGTCAATGTAAAGAGAGATCGTCAATGTAAAGAGAGATGGTCAATGTAAAGAGAGATGGTCAATGTAAAGAGAGATGGTCAATGTAAAGAGAGATCGTCAATGTAAAGTGAGATCGTCAATGTAAAGAGAGATCGTCAATGTAAAGAGAGATCGTCAATGTAAAGAGAGATGGTCAATGTAAGGAAAGATGGTCAATGTAAGGAGAGATGGTCAATGTAAGGAGAGATGGTCAATGTAAAGAGAGATGGTCAATGTAAAGAGAGATGGTCAATGCAAGGAGAGATGGTCAATGCAAGGAGAGATGGTCAATGCAAGGAGAGATGGTCAATGCAAGGAGAGATGGTCAATGCAAAGATGGTCAATGTAAGGAAAGATGGTCAATGTAAGGAAAGATGGTCAATGTAAGGAAAGATGGTCAATGCAAGGAGAGATGGTCAATGCAAGGAGAGATGGTCAATGTAAGGAGAGATGGTCAATGCAAGGAGAGATGGTCAATGCAAGGAGAGATGGTCAATGCAAGGAGAGATGGTCAATGCAAGGAGAGATGGTCAATACAAGGAGAGATGGTCAATGTAAGGAGAGATGGTCAATGTAAGGAGAGATGGTCAATGCAAGGAGAGATGGTCAATGCAAGGAGAGATGGTCAATGCAAGGAAAGATGGTCAATGCAAGGAGAGATGGTCAATGCAAGGAGAGATGGTCAATGCAAGGAGAGATGGTCAATGTAAGGAAAGATGGTCAATGTAAGGAAAGATGGTCAATGTAAGGAGAGATGGTCAATGCAAGGAGAGATGGTCAATGCAAGGAGAGATGGTCAATGCAAGGAGAGATGGTCAATGCAAGGAGAGACGGTCAATGCAAGGAGAGACGGTCAATGTAAGGAAAGATGGTCAATGTAAGGAAAGATGGTCAATGTAAGGAAAGATGGTCAATGCAAGGAGAGATGGTCAATGCAAGGAGAGATGGTCAATGCAAAGAAAGATGGTCAATGTAAGGAAAGATGGTCAATGTAAGGAAAGATGGTCAATGTAAAGAAAAGATGGTCAATGTAAAGAAAAGATTGTCAATGTAAAGAAAGATCGTCAATGTAAAATTTACACACAAAAATCCAATTGCGACCACAATCTGCGTTCAGGGCGCGTTCTCATCCAGCTGATTACAACTACTTGCATTTCACACAAACAAAGAACAGACCAATAACGGCGTCCACGCATGCGCTGTGCGTCGTGCGGACACTTGCACGCTTTGCGGACATTTCCAAAAGTGTTTCTCCAAGATGCATCTTTAGAAATAACATTCTTTTTGTTATTTTCTTCAAAATGACAGCGTGCCAGAAAGAATAACTTTACAGGGAGTTTAGAATCATTAATATCTTTACAACAAGTAAGCTTTTTCAGCAGTAATTTGGTTGGGTAACTTTTTTGGATAGCTGCAAAAGGTATATTCCACCGTTAAATGCTGGGTTTGGGATTTCTGTGTTCTGTGTTTAATATTTCTTGACCTTGCAAATCAGTCGAATCTCATCTCACGCCTTGGTACAACTGTTCGCCTTAGATTATTATTATATATTTTTTTGCCGCTTGAGCAAATTTAACTGGATAC
Organism: Crossaster papposus; assembly: GCA_037893245.1. Classification (NCBI taxonomy): domain Eukaryota; kingdom Metazoa; phylum Echinodermata; class Asteroidea; order Velatida; family Solasteridae; genus Crossaster; species Crossaster papposus. The sequence goes on along the minus strand of JBAIAA010000635.1, from coordinate 1,208,835 downwards.
AAATCCAAAGACAAAATAACAAAAAAATACCTAAAAAAGATACCAACCTCGGCCCTTGTTCCAAAGCGTTTGGCCAACACAAACTGATTTGCATATTGTAGCCTTGTCCTGTGAGGTCGCTGTGCGTACTTCGAACAGTACGTGAAGTACGAGTCTGAGGGCATAGCGCGCGGCTACTGACCGTCGTCATCAAATGCCTTGACCTTGAGGCTAGGGGCGCAGACTAACTGCTTACCTTAACCATGACTGGTGACATTGGAGTCACTGGCTGCTGCTGCTGCTGCTGCTGCTGCTGCTGCTGTGGTGGTGGTGGTTGTTGCTGTTGTTGTGGCGGTGGTGGTGATTGTTGTTGATGCTTCTGTATTGCAGGAGGTTGCTGCGGCTGGCTAGGTTGAGGTGGCCCCTGATCCATGCTCTGATTGCGACCGTACAAGTACAACGCCCAGTCACCCGACGACGTTGGGTTGACAGTGAACCGTGCAAGACCTAAAGCATAAAAATCAACGATTTATTTAATGTCTCTTTCTCTGTTCACTGCTTAATGCACCAACAAAATGTCTCTGACATCCTATCGGATTCGGAAAATAACCAATGAATTGAATTCTCTCTCTGAGCGTGTACCTACCCGCACGCAGCAATGGTTCCAAGAACTCCTGTAATCCATTGGGTACCCCTTTGACTATCTCACACGAGTAGCCATCCTCGGGTACAATGAGCGCCAGACGTAGCTCATGATCCTCCTCTAAGGGAACCGGACGACCGTCGATAGACGGCTCGTCATTGGTGCTCTGAGCAATGGATACCACCTGTAAAATGAACAGACGATGCCATGTAACAATGAGTATTATACGGAAATATAGACTGGCAATAAGGTTACTAGTGCACATCTATGTGCCCCGGGAAATGGGACACTCTTCTGGTCACTCTAGGCACATTGTGTGAGGGGAAGTAGTAGTTCTCCAGCAGTGCCCTGAGGTGTACTTACTTTCATGGTGGCATCGTTAGGTATGTGCATCTCATTGTGTGAGGGGAAGTAGTAGTTCTCCAGCAGTGCCCTGAGGTGTACTTACTTTCATGATGGCATCGTTAGGTATGTGTCTCTCATTGAGTGAAGGGATGTAGTAGTTCTCCAGCAGTGCCCTGAGGTATACTTACTTTCGTGGTGGCATCGTTAGGTATGTGTCTCTCATTGTGTGAGGGGAAGTAGTAGTTCTCCAGCAGTGCCCTGAGGTGTACTTACTTTCATGATGGCATCGTTAGGTATGTGCCCCTCATTGTATGAGTGGAAGTAGTAGTTCTCCAGCAGTGCCCTGAGGTATACTTACTTTCATGATGGCATCGTTAGGTATGTGTCTCTCATTGTGTGAGGGGAAGTAGTAGTTCTTCAGCAGTGCCTTGAGGTGTACTTACTTTCATGATGGCATTGTTAGGTATGTGTCTCTCATTGTGTGAGGGGAAGTAGTGGTTCTCCAGCAGTGCCCTGAGGTGTACTTACTTTCATGATGGCATCGTTAGGTATGTGTCTCTCATTGAGTGAGGGGAAGTAGTAGTTCTCCAGCAGTGCCCCGAGGTGTACTTACTTTCATGATGGCATCGTTAGGTATGTGTCTCTCATTGAGTGAAGGGATGTAGTAGTTCTCCAGCAGTGCCCTGAGGTATACTTACTTTCGTGGTGGCATCGTTAGGTATGTGTCTCTCATTGTGTGAGGGGAAGTAGTAGTTCTCCAGCAGTGCCCTGAGGTGTACTTACTTTCATGATGGCATCGTTAGGTATGTGCCCCTCATTGTGTGAGGGGATGTATTAGTTCTCCAGCAGTGCCCTGAGGTGTACCTACTTTCATGATGGCATCGTTAGGTATGTGTCTCTCATTGTGTGAGGGGATGTATTAGTTCTCCAGCAGTGCCCTGAGGTGTACTTACTTTCATGATGGCATCGTTAGGTATGTGTCTCTCATTGTGTGAGGGGAAGTAGTAGTTCTCCAGCAGTGCCCTAAGGTGTACTTACTTTCATGATGGCATCGTTAGGTATGTGTCTCTCATTGTGTGAGGGGATGTAGTTCTCCAGCAGTGCCCTGAGTTGTCTAGAGTTCAGCTTGAAGCACTGTGAGCAGGCTGCATGCAGGGCCTCCATGGAATCCTTAGGTGCCATCAAGAACCGCAGAGCCTGTAAAAACACATCACAACCCAAATGAGTTTGAAAATAGTCGTTTTTTTTCCGACCAAGCAATCGTTGAAAATTGATATAAATTTCCACTTTTCTAAAAAAACACAGCAAACCAGATGCTCCGATTTCACAGGATGCTTAAAACGCAATTCACTTTATAGCCAAGTAAGATATTTCATAATAATTCAGTAGTTTTGTGGTGTTTTTGTGTGTGCAAGAGGTGTACATACATATGACCTTTTAGCAACTTTTTATGCTAGGGTTAAGCATGATTTTTAGTGTGCTTACTGCTTACAGTCTCCACACAAAAAAATCCAAGGCTGTTTGCAGAATATCAGGTGCTTAACCAGTTCGCGTCGGAATTATTTTAACATCACCGAGCCGACGGGCGGGATTATTTTTAACGAAACTTGATCTGAGGCGTGTTCAGGCCAATAGAACTGGGAAGCACACCCACGCATTTCCGGCCTTGCTCGCTAGCTGACAGACATTTCCGGCCTTGCTCGTAGTGTGTTTATGCGTCATCTGTTTTGAATCTGGGGAAAACTTTGCATTTATATTCGTCATCCGGCGTGAACTGGTTAAGCAGCGCCGTGAAATTAAGGCCATGACCCCTACCTGCGTAACCTTAGCCGTGTATGAATCGGCAGCCAACTCGAGTCCCTGCTTCTCTGCCCAGGCGTGGATGCGGCTCAGCCTACGTAGCAGCCGTGACGCACATTCCCGTTGGCACAGGCGGAGCTGCGGATGGGCCACCAGCTTGTTGAATATCCACGCGCCCACGAAATGGAAGAGTTGGGAGAAGAGCTGAATGCTCAGACCGGCGTTGACACGACAACGGCGAAACAGCGTCATGGCAGAGTGGAAGAGGTGAACGACATCACCTGTATATTAAGAGAACAACGAAGTAGTGGTCAGTGGAACAATGCTTAAACCAGATGTGTTCTGGCAGTCAACTGAGAGCTGTTTCTGACATCATAAACTTTGACTGGAAACAATTATTGTTCAAAACGCAAGACCGCATGACCGAATGTTTGTCACACACCCTAGGCCAAACGTTACAAGCAATTTGAGTAGTAGACGACAGAATTCCCTTTTCTGTTTTAACGAGTTTTAAGATGTGATACATAGATTAATTTTCACTAATTGCACTGCACAACTACAATCTTCAATATTATATATTTTCAAATACAACTAGAAACTAGAGAAAATTAATTTTTGGAAAGCTTTGCAACACGTTCACTTTTCCGCCATCTTTAACTTTGGTCAGAACAATCACGTGATCACAGAAAAACCGAAATCACCCAAAACGCTCAACCAATGACCAACGACCAAAGCAGTTCTTAGTTGCACTTGCCAAAGCGTAGCTCATGTAAACCAGGCCGGCCGTTAAGACCAATTTATGTTTCTCTTGGTCCAAGTCCCAAAAAATCAAGGTGTCCCTGTTTCAATGTGTCACGCACTGAACAGAACAATTATAGCGCCCAGGCGTGGATCGTTGCTGACTTTTCGAAATGTTTTTCTCGGAGACGCATCTTTGGCAATGTCATTCTTTTGTTATTTTCTTCAAAATGACAGCATGGCAGGCCGAATAATTACACAATCATCAATATCTTTACAACAAGTAAGCTTTTCAACAGTACTTTGGTTGGTTTACTTTTTGAATAACAGCAAAAAGGTTTACTGCAGCATTAATGTCTTGCATTAGTAACCATATTTGATAACAGTTTCAATCCTCAAATCTGCTAATAATGCACACATGAAATGTAATTTCAGAGATATCCTCACGAAAGCAGCTGGAAGTTGAAGAGTTTGCTCTTTAGCACACTTCAAAGCATGACAAAAGAAGGTTTAGCATGAAGCAGCTCCTAGGGCCTTTTCAAAATCCGGGCTTCCTCTTCGGCTTAAGGCAATTTTAGCCCCCCAACTGAGGGAACTCAAGCCACATTCTGGTGCCTGTTGTGCTTCAGAAACATTCAATCGATTGAAATGAACCGAAACATTTGAATATTTCCATTTGCTTCTATTTCTATTTGCTTTTCAGTGATTCGGTAGTCGGGGGGGGGGGGGGGGGGGGGGGGGGGGGGGGAAGCAAAGGTTTTGAAAACCCCCTTAGTCAAAGTAACAGGGTTTTATTTGAGTTCCTGCAAGTGCGTTCACAAGTGCGTTCACAAGTGCGTTCACAAGTGCGTTCACAAGTGCGTTCACAAGTGCGTTCACAAGTGCGTTCACAAGTGCGTTCACAAGTGCGTTCACAAGTGCGTTCACAAGTGCGTTCACAAGTGCGTTCACAAGTGCGTTCACAAGTGCGTTCACAAGTGCGTTCACAAGTGCGTTCACAAGTGCGTTCACAAGTGCGTTCACAAGTGCGTTCACAAGTGCGTTCACAAGTGCGTTCACAAGTGCGTTCACAAGTGCGTTCACTAGTCCAGTCACTAGTCCAGTCACTAGTCCAGTCACTAGTCCAGTCACTAGTCCAGTCACTAGTCCTGTCACTAGTCCTGTCACTAGTCCAGTCACTAGTCCAGTCACTAGTCCAGTCACTAGTCCAGTCACTAGTCCAGTCACTAGTCCAGTCACTAGTCCAGTCACTAGTCCAGTCACTAGTCCAGTCACTAGTCCAGTCACTAGTCCAGTCACTAGTCCTTTCATAAAGCTAGTCGCAAGTCCAGTCACACATCCTTTCAAAAGTAACTGGTTCAACAATGATGACAGATAACAAAGGTATGCTCTGAAGGACTTGTGATTGACTTGCAACTTGAATACAACTCTGCAAAGTAAGGATGAACAAATGAGCCAATATTGCCATTCCAACAGAATATGACAGTGCCACACGCTATGCCACAGATGACACATAACAAAGATGCTAAGCTGAGCTGAACTGAGCTGAACTGAAAGCCGTTTAAACCAGGTGTGTGGATGAAGACATAGCATGGGGGGCAGGATGAGATCTTACCAATGCTGGGCCTGTTCTGAGCGGGGCCGCGGTTGGGTGGATTCATCCAACGTGCACTGATGCGTAGCGGGTTATCCTTAGTACCTCCGCGCCAACTGTCATTGCTCTTATCATCATCTGAAAATCGGCATGCGATGCGAGAACGCCAAATCAAATCAACCAAAGCATGAACAAACAAAAAAAGGAAAGAAGATGAACAGCATGCAAAGGAACACCTCGAGACTCCTAATGGTTCAAAAGATGGAATTGGGAATTCGTCTGTGCACTTCCAGATCCCCCCCCCCCCCCCCCCCCGACCCTTCTATGGGCATTTTAATACGGGAATGCCCATAGTCTTTGCTGTAGTTGCTGTTAAAAAAACCGCAACTCTACGATTGAGGTGAAATTGGAGCCTCGGTCGCGTGTACACGACGGAAACTATTCAAATAATTGGTATTCCAATCGAATAGTTGGTATATTCCGGACAGCCCAACATAATGATTTGACAGGAGTGAATGGAAAGAATTTGTGAAATGGAAATGTTGCACACCAAAAGACATTCAAGAAAAAGAAAAAAATGATAAAAAAAGCAAATAGAATCCATGTGCAAGCATGTGCAAATATCAGATTGCCAAAAAAAACACAGGAAGTGAATATTTAGCCGGCGCTGGTTAAACTTCAGTAAATGCTATTTAGCCATCCGGCTTGTACAGCGCCCTCTACATTACAAAAGATATTAAATTACCACCATCACTTGGTCTGACACGCGAAAGATCCAAGATTGGATTCCGTGCAGTAAAGAATTTTTTTTATTTTTTACTATTTTTTTTTATCCCAAATTATTTTTATTTTTTTTATTTTTTTAAATAATTTTAAATTGACTAACATTTAATTGCATTAGTATTATATTTTCTTTTTCGGAATCGTGGCTTTAGAGGATTTTTTCTTATTAAGGGAAATAAAATTGTAAATGGTCCGATTCCTGTCTCTTGGAAATAATGAAATCACAACGACAATCAATGTTGGTGCGGAACCAGACTAAGATTTGTCACTGTAAACAAGTCAAAAAAAGAAGAAAAGTAAAGGCACTGCGCATGTTCAGTACACTAGACGGCAAACTAGCATTTACTAATGTTTAGCCGGCGCCGGCTAAATATCTGTTAATGAAAAACCCACGCAAGTGCGTTGCAACGGCAATGTGGAAGACCAACACACCGAGTCTTCAAGTTTAATAGCTTACCTGTAGACATATCCCTCACAGTGTCGGCATCTTCACTAGGATCTAAGAATGCCGACAGGGTCGTGTTCATCTCCAACTGAATGCTACGAACAAGATGCCTGCAAGACAACGCCATTCTCATTCAAATATCAAAATAGCATTCAAGTCAAGACAGTAAGCTGAGGGATTCACACTGATGCAAAGTCCAAGATAAACAAGTCAGTTTAATGCTCAGCAAACAAGAGTAGTAATGATCAGCATCACAACAAGAAATATAGAAATGTTATTAAGGGGAAAACAAAATGTGGTTGGCCAGTTTAAAACAAGTATGTATAAAACCGACTCATAGAACTGGACGTGTTAACCCCAAGTCATTACAAAAAAAATTATGTTGGCGTAACCCGACCGACCCTAAAAATACGGCCGACCCTGGATATTTCTTTTTTCAAGGGACGAAATTTAATGATTAAAATCTATATAAATCTAGTTATAAATACGTTTGAAACCATTTCTGACCGTTTCTCATTGTTGTGTGTGTGGATTGTGTATATATTGAACCTGGACACGCTATCGTGTATCACTACCGGCTTAAACAATTAGAAAACATATCATTTTCATTGCTGGGAGGAAAAGGAAAAAAAAAAATAATAAATAAAAATCCCTACCTACCTACCCTATTTTTTGGGGCCCGTTACGCCAACATAACATTTTTTTTTTATGCCTAACAATCCCTATCCAATCAAACTCAAACACCAGGTTTTGTTACAATCTGTTGGTGGAGTGCCGTGGCCTCGTGGTCTGGAGCATTGAATTTGTAACTTGCTGGTAAAGCTACTGGTTGGGGGTTCGAGTCCGGCCTGGGACTACGGTACGTGTGCCCTTGGGCAAGGCACTTTGTCGCTCATTGCTTCTCTCCACCCGGGAGTAAAATGGGTACCTGTGAGGGCAGAGATATGTAGTTATTGTGGTTGAATTTAGCTGCTTTGCGCCAAAATGGCAGCATCGAGCTGTATACTCCCCAGGGAGCTGAGATGGTATTTGGAATGTTTCATAGGCCCAATGACCGGGGTTATAATGTAAAGCACTATATAAGAACTAACATTATTATTTATTATTGATGGGTACAAGAGCCCTAAAATAATTGTCTTTAACATTGAATCAGAGTCCAACTGTTTGTGTGTACAGTTTGCCATATGGTGTTGGCATTTGCCAGAATGGGTATGGCTTCTAGTAAGTTACACTAGGGAGTTCATATGAAGCAATATCGGCCGTTTAAACATATCTATGTGTCAGACCTCGACCAATAGGTATGCCTAAACTGTTTCAGGTGTTTATGAATATCTGTTTCAAGAAACAAATGGCATTCTTTAAAAACAAAAATTGAAACAAGTTTTTCAAACCAATAATGAAAGTAAAGAAACTCATGCAAACAGAAAGAGATTCAAATAGCTAAACAAACATTCGATATCAAAAGAAAATAACTTCGCTAACTGGCTATATGCACTTGGGCAATGTAACAACAAATGACCGATACCGTTTCACTAACCGATAATGTAACCAAAAAAAGACCTGTAGTGCAGTAACTTTTACTACACAATTAGCCAATTTGTTTGCGACATATCAGTTGGTGATACATTATCGCAATGGTTACTGCATTATCTGGGGCCAATTTCATGGAGCTGCTTAAGCAGAAAAAGTTGCTTAAGCACAAAAACCCTTCGTAAATCAAGTTATGAGCCAAAATTTCATGTGATTGTTATGCTAAGCTAACAACAGCTAAATACCAATCACAAATAATATACGTCACATGGAGTAGTGGCTGGAAAGCTGGTTTTACTGAGCAAGAATGTTTTGTGCTAAGCAATTTTTACGCTTAAGCGGCTCTATGAAATTGACCCCAGTTGTAACAGAGCCTCCAAGTCGAAAAATGACCGTGGCAAATGCTGGTGTTATTCGTATACGAGTCGCCGCGGCAGTGACCGTCGCGGCAGTGACCGCCGCTTTTTAGTGTAATGCACTGCAGTAAAACAGTTGTTAACCTCATCAAAACGTAGGGTTATTAAATGCAGACGATGCTGAATCTAACCTGAATATCTGCTGGATGCATTCTTGTAAGATGTCTTGAGCATCTTGGGAGATGCTACTCAGATCTTGGTCCTCCTTGATGAAATGCAGGAACTCGGAGGCATTTGCCAACCAGAAGGCCAACACACCGGCTATCTGGTAATGGTCCTGACGGAGGAATTGAGCCACACAACAACAACTTACTCTCAGATTCTTGAAGTTTCAAAGTGAACAAAGAAATTGGCATGGTGGGACTAGAACCTGCGACCTCAGGAATACCGGACCGGCGCTCTACCAACTGAGCTATCTTGCCCTATATTGGCGGTCTCCCAAATTGTCAGTATCTTTGTTTAAGGGGCGCTAGTCAGAAGTCGTAAACACCAGAATACCGTGTTTCTTGAAGTTTCTCGAAGTGTTAAACAGTACATACAATGTATCCCACACAACCTAATT